>JARWKJ010000003.1:53343940-53791440 GCA_029959095.1 Rhinichthys osculus
TTAAGAAATCTGACCATTCAAATCCTTACAATTCCCATTTATTCCCACTTTAATGAACAGCATCAGATGCAGCCAAATGTATCATCATAAGCTCAATCTGTTTAGCTGTCTCTTTTTTTTTTTTTTTACAAACCCCTTCATCTTTGTAGACCATTGGAGCACCAGGAACGTCCCACACCTTCAATCCTAACATACGTGATTTATTTCTGTTCGAATGACCGCTCAGGAGTGCCCCATGTCTCATGAGCGTGTTTAATGAATGCACAGGTCGGACTCCATGCGTCTGCACACAGGAGCTCTTGTGTGTGTTCCTCAGCGGACTGCAGTCCCTGTGGTGTGGTCGCAGTAATGAGAGCAGTTCAGTGCTCCACATCTCTCATTACAAGACTAGTCAGTCTGAGGGCTTGTACAGTCTCTCTCTCTCTGCCCCTGATGGCCATCACTCACAGCAAAACCACAGAGACAGGCCTGAATTTACCTAGTCTGCACTGGGATCTACATTTATAATACTAAGCAGCTCCACAGACCCTATCTTGTCTGGGCGCTCTTTTTTGGAAGATTATTTTTGGTACACATAGTGTTTTTTATAAGTGATTTACAATGGTCTATGGAAGTAAAAAAAAAAAAAAAAAAGAATTTCTGTGTAAATGAATAATTCCTCTGTACTGTATGAAGTGATTTTGGTGTTTGATTTATACAGTATTAGTAGAAATTCATTATCAGCAAGTTTATTTAAGGCTTCATTTATTTAAGTCTGATGTAAAAAGCCTTAAGACTTCCTGTTAGCATAATCATTCACTGGAAAAAAAGTGGTAAAAACTAGAAAAAAAAAGAAAAAAAAAAACTTTCATGTGCATTTAAGGTACTATTATGTACACTTCAGGTAATAATATGTACCTTTAAGGTACTAATGTGCACCCTAAATAAAGTACAATGGTGTACTTTTGAAAAGGTACTGCATCAGTGAGTGTTTGTAATTTATTTTATATGAGAGTGATAGAAAAAAGTCTCTTATGCTCATCAAGCTGCATTTATTTGGTCAAAAATACAGTGAAAACAGTAATATTGTGAAATATTATTATAGTAAAAAAAAAAAGTTTTTTCTATTTTTAAATATTTTAAAATATTAATTATTCCTGTGATGATAAATCTGAATTTTCAGCATCATTAGTCCATTTTCAGTGTTTCATTCTGTTACACATTGTAAATTAATTTTCTTTTATTATCCAAAAGCGCTAATGATTCCTCATTCCCCAACTATGTTAAAGCTTTTTCAAATGTGATTATACACTTGTAAATTGACAACAAACATTGAAGGAGTTTGTTCTCAGTGTTTCATGCACTGTTGTAAGAATGTGTCCCTCAGCTGTGAAGTGGTAGCAGTGCTTGAGATTCCTCAGGGAGGGTGATAATTGGCAGGAAACATGAGAAGATCTGGCAACTCTGACAGCTGGGTCCCATCAGATGGCTGTGAAGAATGACTTCTTCTGATACTATTAATGAACATACACTTAGAAGAAGAAAAAAACAGCACAGAATCACAGTACTTTTTGTATGAGTATTAAAAGCTTGGAGTTGTTATTTCATTTTATTTACACTACTGTTTAAAAGTTTGGTGTCGGTAAGATTTTCTTAAATGTTTTTTAAAGAAGTGTCTTATGTTCATTAACACTGCGTTTATTTTAAAATATACAGTAAAACAGAAATATTTTGAAATATTATTACAATTTAAAATAAGTGTTTTCTGTTTAAAAAATAAATAAAAATTTTTAAATGTTTATTTATTCAGGTGATGTTGAAGCTTAATTTTCATCCAGTCTTCAGTGTCACAAGATCCTTCAGAAATCATTCTAATATGCTGATTTGCTGATTATGCTGATTATCAATGTTAAAACAGTTGAATAGAAAGTTCAAAAGGACAGCATTTGTTTTTATTTTATTATTTTTATCATAAATGTGTTTACTCTCACTTTAACCCAATTTAATGCACCCTTGCTGAATAAAAGTATTAATTTCTTAATAAATAGTGTCGTGTAGAGGTAGACATTTAGAGTTCAATATTTGTTTCTACGTCCATAATTGACAGTTTTCTCTGTTTTTAGATATAGCTTTTTTCAGATGTATCTTTTGGTTTGTGCAAAAACCCCATCAGTCAACAGTAAACAGATCTCTTCAAGTTACTTGAACTCTTTATTTGATATCTATGACGTCGATGATAACATATACACCTTGAAGGAGGTTGTTCTGATCTCGGCTGTTTCTCCTATCACTTTCACAGGTGACGTTCACGAAGAGGAAGTTTGGTCTGATGAAGAAGGCGTATGAGCTCAGTGTTCTCTGCGACTGTGAAATAGCCCTGATTATCTTCAACAGCTCCAACAAGCTCTTCCAGTACGCCAGCACGGATATGGACAAAGTCTTGCTGAAATACACAGAATACAATGAACCACACGAGAGCAGAACCAACTCTGACATTGTGGAAGTAAGTGGCTACACAGTTCAAAAGCAAAATTTAATGAAATTGATTGAAAAAGATTTTAAAGTCGGCATGAAATGGAATTTGCGGTAGTCTTTTCTTCCCTATTGTGAAGTATATCCGAGTGAAACAGCTTCTCAAACAAGAAAAAATGTAGGGCGGGACTTGATTTTGTCCATTGAGAATTGATTGGCTGGTTTGCTATTGGTGGATCTCATGTGAGTGACAGGTTGTACCGCCCTCACGCCAGTAAAAACATCATCAGAGAAGAGATGACGCTGGAAGTTTTTTAAAACAAAGATTACGAGGGCACATGAATAATAATGTGCACGGATAAATATTCCATAAAAAAAAAAACAAGAATTAAGATATAAAGATTGCATACAACCCATTTAATGTGCTTCCCAACACAGATATCTCTTTTATTAGTGGTTGATTTCTTCTGAATCTTATGACCCATATCTGATCTCACAGAAGGGCCTTTTACAGATTACACAAATGCACCTTGTAGCAGTAGCATCTGGAGATGCGGGTTAATGTAATGCAGTTAACAAACAGTTGTGTCTGCATCTTGAGTAATTATAGATCACGGTCTTCTGTGAGGCATGTGCTCAAATTACATCTTCTTTGTCACATACATTTGCTCCATTTACAATCAACATGTGAAGCTAGCCAAGGCTGATTTATTCATAGAAGCTTTCATCCAAAGCGACTCATACACTACCAGTAAAAAGTTTGGAATAATTTTTTATATATTTTTGAGAGTCTCTTATGCTCACCAAGGCTGCATTTATTTGAACCAAAATACAGTAAAAACATTATATTGTGAAGTATTATTACAATTTTAAAGAATTGTTTTCTATTTGAATATATTTTAACATGAATTTTCAGTATCATTACTCCAGTCTTCAGTGTCAGTTTTTTTTGTGTGTAATATTTTTGTGGTCACTGATAAAAAAATATTTCAGGATTCTTTGAATGAAAAGCATTTATTTGATATAGAAATCTTTTTTTTTTTTTTTTTTTACATTATACAAGTCTTTACTGTCACTTTTGTCTTTTGATGGGAGACTTCTTTTAAAAAAAATTTAATTATTCCAAACTTTTGACCAGTACGTCCGGTAGTGTGTAAATTTTTTGTCTTAAATAACCTAATTATTCTCCATGCAATATTTGTTGTGATTGTGAGACTATTTTCTGTTGAGATGCCAGATTTAAAGTAAATGGTGAATGTTCAGCGTCTAGCTATCTGTAGCTAAATGCTGGTGCTGAAGTCATGTGAACAGATTTTCTGCGAGTGGTGCTAATTGGTTGTAGCTAAAAAATAAAGAGCCAGTCTTATCCAACATTCATACCGAGGAAACCTGAGATACTATCAGTCAAGGACGTGGCACTTTTGGCAAGCGCTGCACCCGTTAGCGTCTATTAACGCTATCGCTTGCGTGTACCGGGAATGCATTTCTGAATCAAAGTTATGTGTGCTGGTCTCACATTAGCATACCCTATTGTTTTACAGTATATTTGAATGCAATATGCAGTAACTGTGAGCTTTCATTTGAAATTCTGTTATAATATGTATCAAAATAGGGATTATTATAAAGATTGTTAAGGATCTTGAAGCTGTTCTGACAGAAAAGTAATAAACCTAAATGTTAGAATTTTGCTTTTGCCTCCTGCTTTTCATCTGTCTCCTGAGTATACCAGAAGATTTCATTTCGATTTATCAGTGATTATTGTGTAATTTTTCATATTCATCAACTTTTATTGGAGGTCTACCATTGGAGGACCCTTTCACATTGATTACTCAATGACTAGACCGAAAGTGGTCATGAAATGCATTAACTTCTCCAACATTCTATAGCCATCAAACCTAGACGGCCCGGAGTCGGTTATGATGATTTGATTGGGGCAGATCCTGTCAAATCAGTCATTGCATTTAAAAAAAAAAATTGGGGGGTGTTGACTTATTTACTATTAAAGCATAGATTTGTTTTCCAGATTAACAGAGAGTCAGAATCTCTTAGGTGAACTCTTGAAGTCATTGTTGTAATAAGCCCAGTTATATCATTAAAGCACAGAGTTACAGCATTACAGACACCTGAGGATGAGATAAGCTTCTGATTTCCATTCACTCTCACAAGGGCTCTTAAACTGCTACAAGAGGGTCCTTAATCTACTGTCCTGCACTTACACTTTTGCTTCAGCACTCTAATGTTCTGTAACAGGTCTGAAAATATTCTGCATCGACTGAATACCTGCACTCAGTTTCCAATGTGATGTCGATTTTTAATACCATCATACTTCATTCTTTGCTGTTTTCTACAGGTGCTGAGCAAGAAGGAACACAGAGGTTGTGACAGCCCAGATCCAGAATCTTCATATGTCCTCACGCCTCACTCGGAGGAGAAATATCAGAAGATTAATGAAGAGTTTGACAATATGATGAGAAATCATAAAATTGTAAGCAAAGTGTTATACGCGGGGTTTTTTTTTTGTTTTTTTTCGTGCCATCTCTGTTATGTACACTACCTTTCAAAAGTTTGGGGTAGTAAAAATGTTGTTTATTTCAATGTTTTTGAAAGTCTTTGAAAGCCTAGTTCCGACCATCAAGAACATCCATCCTGCAACCACATCTGGTATGTAGAGACCCACTAAAAAGCAGCACCCCTTCATAGGAATCACGCCCCTTTAGTGTCGGGCCTGCATCCAGAAAGCCATAGCAACTAAAATGTTTTTATTATTATTATCATGATTCTAATTTGGGAAAAATTTGAAATGTTTTCTTGTTTAAAGGCACAATATGTAGGATTTTTGGATTAAAATATCCAAAAACCAAACAATGTTATATATTTAGTTGACTTGTGTACTTACATTGTTCCAAATGTTTCCAACAATGTTTAAAGTCCCTCTGTAGTCAATCATTTTAGTCTTTAAAACTCATCTTTGATCACCAAAATGGCACATTTAAACGTTTTTTCCTTGATAAAAAATTTGTCATGCATTAAAATAGTTTGAATGTAACTCTACTACACCCTCGCCTCCTGTAGTATACGCGGTTCTATGAATATGTAAATTAGCCCCGCCTCCACTCACTCACACCAGCTCAGAGATCCACTCGTTGACGATCACACTCTGACGTGATTGGTTACAAGGTAGTTTGTGACGTCAGAAACACCAGCGATATCAAACCGTGCTTTTGAGACTGTCTTTGGTTCACTGCAGTTTTAAAGAGAAAATACTCAGCAATGGTGTTGACTTATGAATTTCCACATGGTTTGTCTTAACACGTATTAAAAACACCACATAGACACATAAACAACATTAGAAGCTTGATTTTCACCACAGGGGGACTTTAAATTCAGAGAAATCAGCTATTTTAACCAGTGTAACGGCCCGTGTCAATGACGTCATTGATTTCCATTAAAACACCAATGACGCTTTACTCTATTTTGTCAAGTGGCTAACATAGCAAAAATCAGAAAGAGTTTTATTTGTAGTAACAGCAATACACCATTTTCTCCACCATATAATATGTTTAAAATGAACTATATGCCATTTAGCAACACAAGTCATCCAGCTTTTATTAATATGATATTCTAATATCGATCTAGCTTAATGCAGTGTGAACTGGTGTCTCATAGCAGCCACTGAGCGAACGCACAGAGTAACGTTAAAACGTTAAATCCGACTGCCGCACGAGCATAATAAATACAGCGACGTAAAATGTCCCAGACTCTTGGCTCCGCCCTGCTTCACACCACAGTAACGTTAATAAAACTTTAATACATTAGCTCACCCATGAACATCATTTCTGCCTGAGTCCCGTCTGATGTTTCCATCGGCTGTGGAGAAGAAGACTACAGCTCATGATTCCACGCTCATTCACGATGTCATCAAGCCACGCCTTTGTTATTGTTTTGAATAAGCGACCTCTAGTGGTGAAACTTACAAACTGAGCCTTTAATCGAACTTCATCCCTGGACGTCTCTCTCAATATTGCCTCTTCTCTGTCTCCATCAGCCGGCTGCTTTGGGTCACCAGAGTCACTCCATGCCTTTGACTTTGGCCGTCCCCAACCCCGCCACCTCCTACAGTACAGACAGCTCCCTGGACACCCCAGTGTCCCTCAGCGGGGCGAACATACTGTCTCTGTCCTCCAACGGCTTCCAGAGCACCAACAGCACTGCTGTCATGGGTCAGGATCTACATCATTACCATACATTTTTGAATGCAATGCCATTCTTATGCTGTGGTGTTCAATGTTAATTCCAGTGATGTAGTTTTGAATGCCAATGGTTGATGAATATGATAATCATTAATTTCTATGGTAAATATCAAAATTCCTTTGGTTCATAGTGTTTATGTCTTTAAGGAACTATGCTTTAAGGAATCGGTCTCGTACATTTTGAAATGAAACCTTAATTTATATCTCTTAGGTTTAAGTGTCTTTAACAGAAGGTTTTGTTTCTTTGATTCATTTATGTTCAGATGTTATACCAGGTTCCTCAGACGTCCCGCTTCCAAATGGTGTGCACTCCAGTCATGTGGGTAGGTGCTTTTTTGGTTAACTTATACAATGTGTCTGACCGTGATGATAAAGTTCCACTATGTAACAGTTTGTTTAAAGAACACTTCATTTATTTCTATGCTTGCTGTGTAATTCTATTTACATACAAACCATCCACAAGTCATATAAATGTTTCTTAAAGAGCAGGATTTGTATTTTGTAGACAGATTTATTATATTATCAGCATGAAGCCATCAAATTTTCACTATACTGTACTGCACATACTGTACTTGTTCTTAACCCTCTATGAAAATATCTGAATGTCAGAGATACCGTATGTGTTTATATGCTTATGTGTGTTAATACCTGTGAGGTCCAAATACAAAACGCTTATTTTATATTGTAATAATATTTCACATACATTTTTGCTGTATTTTTGCTCGAATAATTGCAGCCTTGGTAAACCTCTTTCTTTTTCATTTTTGAGACTTCTTTCAAAAATAATAAAAACATAATCTGACTACGTTACTACATTAACTACGCTAACCAATAACTTTGTTAACCTACACTTCACGCAAACTTGTAATAATCTCCCTTTTTATTCTGCCTTATTCAGCGAATGGCTTCGTCGGTGGCTCGGAAGGAAGTAGAATGGGGAAAGTCGTTTCTGCAAAACCTCAAGCCTCGTCCACAGTGGGCCTCAAACCTGATCTGAGAGTGCTCATTCCTCCTGCGTGCAAGAGCAGCGCTTCTTCCCTGGTGAGAGAGATGCTTTATCTGCCATGTGTCAGAGAAACATCCTGAAATCATTAGACAATGAGAGAGTATTGACCTGCCTGAAACGCCCCTTAAATCTTTTTCTTGCAAGCTGCCAGAAGAAGGAGAGGAGCATTTGGTATCTGATCATGTTTTATTCAGAAAAGCTTTTCAAAAATGACTCATTATCTAGGTCATGAAAATTTTAAGAAAATCACTTTTATTACAGCTGCCTAGTGTTCAACATTTACATGCTTTGAGGCCATCTAGTGGTTATTTTACACATTACAGTCGAAGCTTTAATTTAATACAAGTTTAACTGAAAAACACAGATTATTTGGACACTTAAGACACATCCATCCATATTTCTTTCCTTCCTTCCATCCTTCCATCCTTCCTTCCATACATCCACCCATCTGTCTGTCCATCCATCTATTTGTCTGTCTATTTACTCCATACATCCTTCCATATATCTATCTATCTATCTATCTATCTATCTATCTATCTATCTATCTATCTATCTATCTATCTATCTATCTGTCTGTCTGTCTGTCTGTCTGTCTGTCTGTCTGTCTGTCTGTCTGTCTGTCTGTCTATCTATCTGTCCGTCCATCTATTTGTCTGTCTATTTACTCCATACATCCTTCTATCTATCTATCTATCTATCTATCTATCTATCTATCTATCTATCTATCTATCTATCTATCTATCTATCTATCTATCTATCTATCTATCTATCTATCTGTCTGTCTGTCTGTCTGTCTATCTGTCTGTCCATCTATTTGTCTGTCTATCTACTCCATCCATCCATTCATCCACCCAACTGTCCGTCCGTCCGTCTTCCTGATCCATCCATCCATCTGATAATGTTTTATTCAGAAAAACTCCAGCTCTCTGCATTGTTTTGCAAAACAGTGATATGTGATGAATAATGATGTATGATAAATAATGTATACTGAGTATAGATTGAATATAATTTTGTTGTTTTATCTCCACACAAATCAACCCCTGTTGGTTCCACCATTTCTATTTAAACCTCAGAGAATAGACAATTCTCAGTCCAGCCAATCACTGGCCACACCTGTGGTATCCATGGCAACCCCCAGTCTGCATCCCCAGGGCTTTGTGTACTCTGCCATGACCTCATCATTCAGTACAGGTATATCATTGACCTAAACATAATAAATCATCTAATAACACCAGGTTCTGTTCCCCTGGACCTCACGTCTCTACGAAAGACTATTTAACTCTTTCATTCCTTACAGATTTTGCCTTGAGCAGTGCAGAGGCCAGTTCTTTACACGGCTTCAGTTCATCAGACGATGTCACATCCGGTCCGGGGTCTTCATGGAAACACAGCCAACATAGTCAGCCAGGGTTCGGTGCTCAGAGGTGAGAACATGACATAGAGGTGTGATGCCACATTGTGGTCCATTTTGGGCATGAATTTCCGTCATTCACCCAAAGTGTTAAAGGGCACATATTATGCTACTTTTTACAAGATGTAAAATAAGTCTCTGATGTCTCTAGGCCCAGAGTGTGAATGTGAAGTTTTAGTCCAAAATAAACGCGCCTTTTCTGTGTGTGTCCCTTTAAATGCAAATGAGCTGCTGCTCCCGGCCCCCTTTCAAGAAGAGGGCGGAGCTTCAAGAGCTCATGCTCCGGTGGCAACAAATCAGGACAATCTCACACAATAAGCTGGATCACGAACAGTTGGTACTGATCCATCCTCGAGTAATAACTTTTTAGCAAAGCCTGTGTTTTGTATTCTTCCCTTTGTATTGACCCTCGTTCACAAAGCAGTCTGGAGTGAAATGATTTGCGCAGACATAAACGAATTTAGGTATATTTTGCGGCACATTACCTTCAAAAATAAAACTAATCCACTGAGTCCTCAGAGGCTCGAGACGGATGATGGATTGGGAGGAAATGAAGACTCTTATGTTTACTCTTACATCCAACAACAGAACAAAGGGATTGCTTACGAGACATTGTCGCTACAGCTGCTCGAGTGTGGTGAAGATGTCGGATAGCGTAAAACTCGCTGAGGGTGGAAACTGTGGTGCTGTCAGTCAGCGGCTGTGGGCGGGGCCTGAGCGGTGTGATGTCACACTCAGAGAATCAAAATGGCATGTCTAATGAGAGACTGCTTTGGTTTAAAGGTGCAAAACGCAAGTCTCTGAGTCTTTGCAGAACTACGTCCCCTCTGGCGACAAGCGAAACTGCAACCAGAGTTGTGCACGCTCATGGACCACACGCATCTTTTATTGCATATGTTTTATGTTTCATGTTGTACTATTCTTCCGAACACAATTCCTAGTTTATGAAACTGTTCACTAACAATGGTAGTAAAACCAATTCTGATTGTACATGTATCTAGCTTACGCTAAAGCATTACACATTTTACGCATCGTCATTTGTTGTCATACATAGATTGGCCGTATCAAACATTAGAGACTGGGCTATATCTTACCGTTTTATCAAGAAAAAAGCCAACTGAGGATCCCGTTTGAGACCAAGAGCAGACCGGAGATCTCTCCATTTGTTGAATGCCTTCCCGAGGTTGACTCTCGTCTTACTCCGACGGCTGTCTGACTCCAATTTGGACCTTTTGGTGGCACTAGACAAAATGTTTCATTTCTGTACTTTACGTGGAGTTTGCGTTGGGGTTTGGAATGGACTACAAGCCGGTCTCTTTGAATCCATCTTCTACCTTTGACGCACGAGTTGTCTTCGCTGATGCGGAGAATGGCGGCGCCGGCGAATACACAAACCTGCGAGACATAGCCTCGTGAGCGTGAACGCGCATGACGTCAAGCCCAGTCTCAAATTCGAGCCCGAATCCCTCTTTTATATTTTACTGTACAGGATTATAGAGGCAATCTCAGTGCGCAGAGAAGGGCTCATTCAGCCCATCAGGCAGTTCTTTAAGCATGTATAGGATAGAAAAACAGGTATTTTTAACATAAAAAGTTGCGCAATGCACCTTTAATGGGGATTTTTTTTAAAAAGGAGTGGGTGCATTTTTATCACTGTAGGGTGATTGTGTTCACACACTGCCAACTGACATTTGTGTCCAAACACCATGTAAAAGTGGGTTTTGCATAATAGGTGCTTTTTAAAGCACAGGAAATTGGCAAATACTTTCAGTCTTTTTTCATTCAAGAGAAGAGTTGAAAAATAAGAAAAAAGTTTACATTTTTCACTTAAAAAAAGTGAAAGTGGAGTTATTACATCTGTTCCGAGTTGTAAAACCAGTTTAAGCAGTTTTATCAATCTTTCAGTAGAAACTTTCTTTTTCTCTTTTATTCAAAAGTTGAAAAAAAAGCCTGACCATCTTAAACTGGTCTGTAAGATTTTTTATGTTTAATGAAAAAAGTCTCACCAATAATGTTCATCAAGGCTGCATTTATTTGATCAAAAATATTGTGAAATATTATTACAATTTAAAGTAACTGTTTTCTATTGAAAATGTATTTTAGAATGCAATTAATTCCTGTGATGCAAAGCTGAATTTTCAGCATCATTACTCCAGTCTTCAGTGTCACACGATCCTTCAGAAATCATTCTAATAAGATGATTTGCTGCTCAGGAAAAAAAATCGTATTATTATCAGTATTGAAAAACACTGCAGTATTTTTGTGGAAACCGTGATACATTTCTTCAGGACTGAAGAATAGAAAGAAAATTTGAAATCGAAATCTTTTGTAACATTACAAGTGTCTTTACTGTCACTTTCTATCAATTTAATACATTCTTCATGAATAAAATGTATTTCTTTAAAAAAAAAAAAAAATTAAACTGGCGAAACTTTTTGAATTGTAGTGTAAATACTGATAACCGTCCTTGTTATCTCTAGAACCACACAACCTCAAGTTCAGGCCTCTGACTCTTCCACCGTCTCCATCAGCATCAAATCAGAGCCCGTCTCCCCCCCCAGGCACCCGGTGTACCCCACCGTCCACACCAGGCCGCGGCCCAACTCCACACAGGAAGTGGGCCGTTCTCCTGCCGACAGCTTCAGCTCTTCTGGGAGCTCATATGAGGGCAGTGACCGTGAGGACCAGCGGCTGGACTCTCACACGGTCACCGCTACATCAGCACAGGGCACTAGATCATCGCCCGAGATGGAGAACTCAGTGAAACGCATGCGCACAGACAGCTGGGAAACTTCACAGTGAATGGCTCTTTAAACAAGGCAAATTTCTGTCGACAGATATGCAGACTGCTGCTCTATCACGTTTTGTGCAACAAACAATGCGAATACGCCTTTAAAGCAGCAGTGAAAGTTATTGTAAATGTGTGCAGGTGTTTGTATTGTTTTAAAATTTACATTTTCATATTGTTAAAGATCTAAGTTATGAAGTGTCTTACACTTATTTTTTTGTCAATAGAGGATTAGCCTTGCTGCATTATTTGCAGTATATTATTTTTACAAGTGTGTTTTTTTTTATCTTTTGTGTTTTTATCCGAATCCTCAATCAAAAGCGTATAAATATTGATTGGGAGTTGCTATTTGTTGGTATTTAGTGTATGTGTTTGATGCCATAGGGATCGAATTTTACAAGACATTTGATTTGGTTTCGTTTTTTTGTGCTATGGGCACAGAACTGTTTGAAATAGGAAACTTCAAAAACCTCTGTGGAGTGTTTACTTGTCTGTCAAGTTTTAGATGAATCTCAGGTATCTGCATTTTCAATCATCAACAGTCAGTCAAATGATACTTTCAGATATCTCAAGATTTGTGGATAAATGATGATAAAATGTCCCACCAAGGCCTATTAACACCCCTAGAGGATGATAAAATGAGCTACAAATCATAAAATTGCCTTTCTTAAAACCCCAATCCCTCTGTAAGAGAACGCAGTTTAAAAATGTCAATTTTGCAGATAATTCGAAAACTATTTAGTGAATTAGATGTTTAATATAATTTATATGATGTAAATACTGTTACTTTAAACCCCTGTATTTAACAAGCATTTAAAAAATATATACAGAATATCTAAATATGTTTTTATCTTTTATTCAGACTCTGCTGAATGTAAAGGAACAGTTGAGCTTTAAGTCCTTTTACTAGTTGTTATGTGAACATTGAGCCCACTGTCTCCCATGAGATGATGTTTAGATTTTTGCGGGTAGATTTTCAGTAAATATTCTTACATGCCATACAAAATCATTTCACACTTGATGTCAATGCAATCTATGGAACCCCTACTGGTTGTGTAATTTTGTTCACAAATCAAGATGCTGACCCCTTTATTGTTTGTACACCATGATAAATGGCAATAAACATCATGTTAATCAGCTCTGGCGCTTTTATACTTTTCATGTATATAATTATTAACTAGGTTGTTTACTTCTGTTGAAGGTTGTTAAACAGGATGTGAATTCTTTGATGATGTTTTGAGGTTCTTTCCTCATCATGCAGGGCTCACATTGTTCCGTTTTCTCATTTGTTTTGCACTAAACATGTTTTTTTCAGTTTCTAGTATCATATAGCCTATTGTAACTCCACTGGTTTTTAAATTTAGTCAAGTTTTTTTTTTGAGTGATCAGAGCAAACTACCTTTGCATAATACATGTGCATTTATTTCTGCAAGTATGTATACAGAAATGCTTTGAGTTACATTTAATATACATAAATATGCATTCAGTCAGTGATGTATTGCATCAGTAGTTGCAAAGAAGATTAAGTCTAACTAATTAGTCTTTTAGCTGATGCTTGTATCTAAGGCTTTTTACAATATGCGTATTCAAGTGATGTTACACTTGACCTAGTACTATCAATGAATCCATAAAAACAAACTAATTTTATTTATCCATTATTCCTTCTTACTTGAGGCAATTTTTGTTTGCAGATTTTAAGCACAAAGACAGATTTTTATGGGCAGTGAGAAAACATGCAACAAGTCTGTTTATATCCCAGTTAATGATAACCTTATCTCACAACTGGAAATGATTGACAGCAGCCAGACTCTTGTGAGACACTCTAAGGATTACAATCTGAACCATGTGACTGACAGATTACAGTAGCCTTGTATTATATGGGCCAAAGAACGAACCCGTTGGACGGCAAATAAATATTTTTAATGGGACAATAAGTTTTTGTTCCTCCAGGGGGCGCTTGGTGGCTCAGAACGTCGAATTCTCCATTGACACCCATTCAAATCTCAGTAGCATTTTTATCTTTTCTTGAGAAATTTATACACGGTCCCACGGACATCATAATCGTTTTAATTTTGCTTTAAGTTTATACATGGCTCAAAACTAAAAACGCATGTTATCAATCTCTTTAAAATATTTAAGCCATTGATCACAAACAACTGTGATTGGTCCATCCTGACCTAGCTGAGAAAAGTAACAGGTGTCGCGTGACAACGCTGTGAACGTGCTAGAAAAGACTTTAAAGGGACTTTTACATTTACAACAAGTAATGGCACTGAGGAACGTTTATATTGATTAAATTCGCAATTAATAGTTATATTAACGTATTTATTTTTAGACCCCAGGTATCCTGACCAAATAAGGACAACTTCCGGGCTGATGTTGACTCATGATAATTGCCGTTCTACTCACTTGTGGTTTTTCTATAACTCATCAGTGAAGTGTTGGCGCTTTACTCATGTTACTCATACTAGAGTCGGAAGTTAGTGAAAGTACTGCTGTGAACACATGAGATTTGACCCCAAACGTCTTTGGTTTAAAGGAAATGGATTAAACGCAGCAACTCAGGTAGGAATAATTCTGATATAGTGATTTATTCAAATGATTATTTATACATTCAAATGAATGAACGAAATGTTTGAATGTTGGACCATCTACCTGTTGGGACTGTCCCACAAGTAAATCTGCATGCATTTGATTGATTTCAATTTATTTTATGACGCTTGAAATTTCTTTTTTGTATAGGCTACCTTAATTGTTAGCAGACAGAAAAGATTAATAATAATGCGTGTGGTTCAGCTATCTGTTTGGTTTAACAACTGCAGTCTGCACATTTTTGGTTGTCACTTTGTAGACAGTATATACTTCACATTGTTTGAGTTGTGGGAGGGACAATGTATAAGGTTGTGCTATGTGGCATTCTGACATTTTTTTTTTTGTGAGTTTAAAAAAAGAGCTGAAATTATTTTACAGTAGCCTATCTTCTTTTTACATAACACTGGAACCTCATGTAGTATGGAGCTAATAATATGACAAAATGATTTGAATTTGAATTGTGTAAATTTGAATTATTTGCAAGTGTAATCTAACAAAATTGAATTTTAGGTGGTAGTTTAAATAGTTCTGAATTTGATTTTTTTAAACGAATATTGAACATTTAAAAATTTAACAAATTGAAAGGTTTTTATGGCTGAATTTTATAGACATGTATTTTCAAACAGCTAGTTTTTTGTTCTGAATTCAAATACTACAAATATTCCGTTTTAAAAAATACAGATTCAAGTTTTCAAGATGAAGAAATTCGGAACTTCAAATTCAGTTTTCTAAAATTCAATCTTAAAAATTCAAACTCAAAAATTCAGGTCTTAGAAAAAAGTAGGTCACAGGTCATCCACAGGGAAGAGTAGATGATCTCAGAAAAGTCGAACAGAGCATTTTGGTCCATTAGGGACTGCAGAAGGTTTCTTAAACATGAATGATTTTGTGTTTGTTAGCGTTCTCATCACGTGAGACATTTGTCTAAGCAGTCTCTGGTGTTTGTTTTAAAGTATATTTTGTGTAAAATTGATTAGAACGCCACTGTGTCACCTACAAAGACAGGACGCGAGCGGCGCGGCACGACGCAACACAGTGCTTGAAGCGACTGTTGCAATGGTCACAAATACGGTACTGATCCATTTTTGCGACACGACTGAAGCGTGGTGTCGCACCCTCTCCATATTTGTTAGTTGATGCGCGTTCCTCAAGTTTACCGCTATGGGCGTGGTTTTGACCCAGCGGCCAGTCTAGAACAAAGGCCCCTCGAGAGACTACTTCTATTGGATAGACGCGTCGCGTTTGACGGATTCGTTTACATAAAGCTGGGCATCGGCCAGCTTTTTGACGCGCAGCATTTTTCCAAATGAAGCGCCGCCTTCCCGGGATGCTTTGCGGGCGCGTTAAAGTCGCGTGACGTCACCCATAGGAATAAAGTGGAGTGCGGCGCGACTGAAGTGTCGCACGGACAAGTGGATCAGTACCATAGGATGGGGAATCCGTGTGCTGTTGGGGATTTCACTGTCGCTCCGCTCGCGTCTGCGTCGTACATGTACTGCTAGTAAGCATAAGGTAGGCCTACGAGTGTGAATTAGCCATTAAATGTCTTACAATAAGCCTACCTACCTAATGCAATTGTCCTTCAACATTAAAGTCTTCTCTACTTCTCTACTGATTGATGACTGACTCAGTAATAAAGACGGTCTTTGCCGCCATCTAAAATTACAGGTGAAATATTTTAACTTATGCTGCTGTTCACGGCCAGGGACTATTTTTTTCCAGCGGAAGGTAGGCTTTTGGTGATTTTATTCATGAAAGTTGCACTAATATATATATATATATATATATATATATATATATATTTAACTTTAATATGATCATTGAGTGGTAATCGCTTTAGAAAACAATAAGGTACTCAAGGCTAGTGCTGTCTCGTGAATAAGTCACGTCTGACGGCCGTTTCACACCGCATGCGTGAGCAGCGCGTATTTCTTTCGGCGTGCATGTTAATCAATGAGTGCATCCACACCGGGAGCAGGAGAAGCGCGTGAGAGTCGAGCAGGAGCGGCTCGTGAGCAGCAGTGAAGCGGGGGTTTCGCAGGGGGTTTCGGCGTCGAATCTGTTTTTGCTGCACTTCTCCACGCTCAATGAAAGTAAATACACTTTTGATGGACAAAATTTCACACAAAAAGTGCCCAAAATGCACAGAATAAGCATGTCTAGTGAGTTTTAACAAGAACTTGAGTAGGCAAAAAAAGAAAAAGAAAATGAAGACTAAAAAATAGTTAGGCCTATGGAAGATTAGGCTACCTGTTTAAACTTGTTTTTAATTATTCAGTTTGGGTGAATATTTTATAAATATATATTATATTTAAAATAAATATAATGGTGTATTATATTTATTTTAAATATATATATATATATATATATATATATATATATATATATATATATATATATATATATATATATATATATATATATATATATATTAATGGTGTATTATATATAAAAAAAACTAGTGTAAACTAGCCAGAAAATATTATATAGCCTATAATTTAAACTTTCTTTTAGTTTATGTAACATAGACAGCTACAACCCAAATTAAACCCAAGTGTGCAGTTTTGTGTGTGTGTGTGTGTGTGTGTTTTGTAGTCTTGTAAACATATCGAAAGTATGACTGAAACGAATAGATTGGAGCTGTTTTCTGGGTTGTTTTGTTGTTTAACATTTATGTGAATGTTGTAGGCCTACACCTCCCCATAACAAACTTTCAAGACTATCAATTTTATAGGCTAAATTACCAACTTCTAAAACTTCGTTGTAAAGAATTGCTCGCTTATATATGTAGCTTTGGAGCCGAGCTGCTGTGACTGCTGCTGTACAAAAGCTTCCAGTGTGAATACTCTCGCGCGTCTGCAGCTGCAGTGGCGATGTAGTTACGCTGACGCGCTGCTCAAGTGCCGCTCACGGATGCGGTGTGAAACGGCCGTGAAGCACTCCGGTTCGCGTCGTATTCACGATACAGCACACCCTCTCGTACCTTATGCTTACATGTACGAACGACGCAGATCTAGACCGGACGCGAGCGGAGCGACGCGACCCGTGAAATCCCCAACAGCACACGGATTCCCCATCCTATTTGTGACCATTGCAACAGTCGCTTCAAGCACTGTGTTGCGTCGCGCCGCGCCGCTCGCGTCCTGTCTTTGTAGGTGACACAGTGGCGTTCTAATCAATTTTACACAAAATATACTTTAAAACAAACACCAGAGACTGCTTAGACAAATGTCTCACGTGATGAGAACGCTAACAAACACAAAATCATTCATGTTTAAGAAACCTTCTGCAGTCCCTAATGGACCAAAATGCTCTGTTCGACTTTTCTGAGATCATCTACTCTCCCCTGTGGATGACCTGTGACCTACTTTCTCTAAGACCTGAATTTTTGAGTTTGAATTTTTGAGATTGAATTTTAGAAAACTGAATTTGAAGTTCCGAATTTCTTCATCTTGAAAACTTGAATCTGTATTTTTTTTAAACTGAATATTTGCAGTATTTGAATTCAGAACAAAAAAACTAGCTGTTTGAAAATTCATGTCTATAAATTCAGCCATAAAAAACTTTTAATTTGTTAAATTTCAAATGTTCAATATTCGTTTAATAAAATCAAATTCAGAACTATTTAAACTACCACCTAAAATTCAATTTTGTTAGATTACACTTGCAAATAATTCAAATTTACACAATTCAAATTCAAATCATTTTGTCATATTATTAGCTCCATAATGTAGGCTACATGTCATGTACAGTTATTTTAAGTCCAGGGACATTCATTGTTCTAAATGTGTGGGAACCAAATAGATTGATAGACAGACAGATATATTCTATAAAATATTTGCAATTACACATCAATTGTGGATTTTGGCCTGAATTCAGTAGGATTTCTTTCTCTTTATGTTAATCCCATTATTTACAAATTGTCTAAAATTTACGCCCAAAATATAAACATAGCAACCATACGGGGAGGAAGCTAAACAAACTCAGATGTGTATGTACAGATGAGTTGTAGCCTAAATATCATAAAGCATTCCTCTGACAGCTGCATGTGGCTCACTGTACACAGCTGGGACGGAGCCTGACTGCAGGCTACACCTGAATGAAGTGATAATACTAATGTCCATTGAACCAAGTGGATGCCATTTGTATATCCACCGTAACTGTTACGGTCAGCTTTGTTTACTTAAAAGTAAATGATTATATGCAGTTTGAGTAAGCGGTTGTTGTATCTCACGCCCAATTTGGTTGATGTCGGTGTCGTGTGAGGCTGCTCCCGAAATCGTATACTTCCCTACTATAAAGTTGGCAAAAAACCTAACTTTACGGTCAGCTTTGTTTACTTAAAAGTAAATGGTTATATGCAGTTTGAGTAAGCGGTTGTTGTAGCTATCTCACGCCCAATTTGGTTGATGTCGGT
Source organism: Rhinichthys osculus (assembly GCA_029959095.1). Taxonomy (NCBI): domain Eukaryota; kingdom Metazoa; phylum Chordata; class Actinopteri; order Cypriniformes; family Leuciscidae; genus Rhinichthys; species Rhinichthys osculus. The sequence goes on from JARWKJ010000003.1 coordinate 53,362,856, forward strand.
GTGTCGAGGCTGCATCCTAAATCGTATGTAGGCTACTTCCCTACTATAAAGTAGGCAAAAAACAGTATGTGACAAAAGAACTGTCCGAATTGACAGTAGGTAAAAATGACCCAGATGACCTACTACTTCCGGCGGGATTCTGAAGTGTGCATACGATGGACACTTTACTGTCCCATGCCATGAGGCAACGGGAGATGCTTTGTGAATGGCAGTGAAGCGATGTAACTGACGCTGCAGGTGACATGATAAAGACTACCTACATGGCGAATGTTTGTCCGGATTACAATCATAATATTTAACATAGGCTTTATTTTTAGCTTTATTTTTTAGTTGAAGATATTTTAGTTGTAGTTATGCTATCATTAACTGCAAAGTGAAAGTAAAATGAAAGGCTTTTGCAATAGGCTATGGGATATTTTCTGAAATTGTATTGTAAAATATTGTAGTTACTAGAAGTTATAGTTCCTCAAGTAATTGTAAAAGTAATATATTTTGTTTTATACTTCTATTGTGTAAACTAAATTCAGGATAACATAGGACAAAACAGACTCAAATCTAGCTAAACCTTTTTAGCATGAGAGTTTTGAAATGATTTTCACAGTACAAGAACTATCTGTATGACTGGAAACCCCAACGGTGATATTTACCCAGCCATTTCCTCAAAATGCTTAATTTGCTGTAATCCAGTCCCTGACAATGTCTGAGAGACTGTGGCGTGATGCATCCCAGGCAGGCAAGTCAAGATTTGTAGTCGAGTTGAATGCACTAAGATTTGCATCCATGACAGAGTTTGAGCATAATATCCTGCAGCTTTAAACTTTAATCTCGAGTTCATGTTCACAGTATTTAAACCCTTAAGAGCATAGCCTTTAGACATCGTCAAAAAAGAACACAATACAACACCGTCCAAAAGTTTAGGGTCTGTAATATTTTTTTAATGTTTTTGAAAGAAGTCTCTTATACTCACCAAGCCAGCGTTTATTTGATCAAAAATACTTAAATATATTACTTAAATTGAAATATTATTGCAAATAGCTATTTTCTATTTGAATATGTCAAAATGTCATTTATTTCTGTGATGCATAGCTGGATTTTCAGCATCATTACTCCAGTCTTCAGTGTGATCCTTCAGAAAGCATTCTAATATGCTGATTTGCTGCAAGAAACATTTATTATTATTATTAATGTTGAAAACAGTTGTGCTGCTTAATATTTTTGTGGAAACCATGAAGCTTTTTTTTACCAGGATTCCTTGATTAATAGAAAGTTTAAAAGAACAGCATTTGTTTGATATAGATTTTTTTTAATGTCTTTACTGTCACTTTGATCAATTTAATGCATCCTTGCTAAATAAAAATGTTAAATTCTTAAAATTTATATAAAATCTTACTGACACCATACTTTTGAACAGCAGTGTACATTTAACGTTTATTTTGTTTTTATTAAGAATTTATTTCTATGAAATCGTTAAAATTAAATTAAATTAATAGGAAGGTGAAAAACAACAAAATAATAATCATCATCATAATAATAATGACAAACAAAATTACCAGAAATTGCTGTACTTGGTTGTCAAAGCTTGTCTTCTCCAAAAATATAGATATCACTTTCTGTCTTTTTATGACTCACACACATATGCCCTATTTTGACAGGTGCAGCTTAAAGGATTATTTTTCAACAATTTATACTCTCTAGTCTCTTTCCCGAATGTTTGTACATTTGAAATGTCCTGAAATGGTATTATGTGGTTATAGGGTGTTCTGGATGGCCAGGCAAAAATCATGATGCAGATGACATCATCAAAACGTAGCATCTCAATCAAAAAAGTTGAATATTTACTTGGGTCAGGTCAGAGGTTTGTTCATATAATCAAACCTATGTGTGAGCAATAATAAAAGTGAAGCTTGACTTAGCAAACACCTGTCTCACCTATCTCTTTTTCATTATCACTGGTGTGTGAAAAAGCCCTGATGTGTAGCTGTAAAGTCAAATTATGCATCCACACAAAGAGTCAAAGACACAGGGATGAGCTTGTGTCTTGAATTACAGCCACAACGTGTTAGGTCAGTTTAAAACAATTGACAAATGAAATGAAATCAATCCTGACACTGGCACTGTGGACCATGCACACAGTGCAGATTGATGGGAGTCTCAAACTTGTATGTTCTTCATTTGTACACATCCATGAAACCTCGCTTGACAGATAAACAGCTCAAAAGATAAACCAACACTTCAGTGGTGTGCCGTTTGTCAGTTTACAGGCTGGTTCATAACAAGAAACTCTAAAAAACGAGCTCTTGCGCAATTAGAAAACGAATCTTCAAAAGAACAACCGCGCTGGATGTCCAATGAAGGATAAACCTCAATCTTTTCTCCTGAAACAAACCAAAGGAATTAAGGCGACCCGACCCGCCCCCAAGCCCCCCCCCCCCCCCCCACCCCCGCCCCCGCAACTAAAAAAGGAATGGAAAAAATCAATATGAAGGTACAGCGAATGTTTGGTCACTTGTAGATGATTAATATATTTTCCTTTATTTTCCGTTGTTTTAGAATAGGCTTCCCTGAGCCTCTAACAAATGTAATTTATATATATATATGATTTAGAAAAGTATTTGGGTAGATTTTGGAAAGTTGACATGTTCTGTGGTGTGACAATAAATGTATTTTTTTTAAACACCATTTTGCTACAAATATTTTATAGTTATGCATGCAGATTTAATGAAATCCTTTATGCTCGTTTGAATTGAGAAGCTACATGTAATATTTGTACATTCATCTGTGTCACAGCACAGGGACATTTAAAAGGAACTAGTGAAGACAAAGGGTTGTTGAAATGGGTATTCAAACTTATAAACAATGGTAAACACTAAACTTTACAGGACGTGAGACTATTAAAAGTAGGCTAGATGAAAATTAATCAGTGCCTTTGCTTGAATAGCAAGTCAATTTACATAAATGAACAAGCAGAATGACACATGTCAGTTTAAACAGGGTTTAGTAATATTATAACAGACTTTGCACTTTATTTGTGGTCATTTGACAACGATTTTCCATGAGTGAAAGTAAAAAAAATTCATAGTCATGTACATTCATAAACTCACTGCAGTTGACTTTACCTGTTACAAGCAAGCAGTGCATGTAAGCCTAATAGAGCCATTTTTCATTATGTTCAGCATTATGATTTTCACACATATACAAGAAATTGGTATGAACAATCAAACTGCCTGCCTAAAGTCAGTGCAAATGTTTTATTTATTATGATTTTGTTTTCTCTGGAATTATGTGTACTGATGAATTGTTCTGAAACTCACTGCTTCACTGTTAATAGAGAAACGCGGCACAGACTGAGGTGATTATCTGAGCTAAAATCTCTCTCTCTCTCTCTCTCTCTCTCTCTCTCTCTCTCTCTCTCTCTCTCTCTCTCTCTCTCTCTCTCTCTCTTCTCTCTCTCTTCTCTCTCTCTTCTCTCTCTCTTCTCTCTCTCTCTCTCTCTCTCTCTCTCTCTCTCTCTCTCTCTCTCTCTCTCTCTCTCTCTCTCTCTCTCTCTCTCTCTCTCAGGGGGGTCCGTAAATGAACACGGAGTATTAAGCACAGACTATAAAAGTGTACTACACTTTTCTGTGAATAGAATATCGAACTGGAGATCACTAAACTGCAAGCTTACCGGCGTTTTCAGAAAGCCAGTGCTTGGCCAAGTTGAGAAAAATCAGAAAAACGAGTGTCAAGCTCTGATTAAGGGGATTATGTCTCTTGATATCAGGCAACCCCATTGTGTTTCTCTGCTTATATTCTATGCTATTCATTAATTTCACTACATTTCCACTCCGTTTAAATGCTGTTCTTATATTCAAATTAAGCGCGGCCCACTGCTGTGCACATGCTGCAGAATCGATACAGAGGCATCTCTATCGATACTCGTTCTTAGCGACAAATAGAAGTAACCTTGTATGTGACGATACATCAAACACAGCCCTAGAGTGGTGCACTTAGTGTTTATTCTTCCGTTGTAAAATCAGGAACATGTGCTACAAAAGTAAATTGCTGATAACGCCATGGTTGCGGGTTCGATCCCCGTACGGGCCACCATTTCCCCCTCCTTCTCCAGACACCTCTTGAGGTGTCCTTGAGAAGAAGTCAGCTGTGCAATTTTGACCTTTTGACTTCAAAATCAAAAGGTTGAATGGCCAGGAACCACCTTGTGATTCGGGCATTGGTGTCTCTCATCTGTCTTAACCAGGCCAGAGCCCGATGATCAGTCTCTAACCGGAACTTACGCCCAAATAAGTAATAGCGCAGAGAGTCCAAAGCCCACTTAACAGCAAGACACTCCTTCTCGACTGTTGAGTACTTTGTTTCCCGAGGAAGGAGCTTCCGACTGATATAGGCCACAGGCTTAAGTTGTCCTTGTGCATCTTGTTATGAGAACTAGAGAACTACAGACCTGTCTCTCTCCTACCATTCATTGCGAAAACACTTGAACGAGTTGCTTTTAACCAAGTATCATCCTTCCTGTCTCTGAACAACCAGCTGGATGTCAACCAATCTGGCTTCAAGAAAGGACATTCAACTGAGACTGCATTGCTGTCAGTCACGGAAGCCCTGCGGATCGCAAAAGCTGCTTCCAAATCATCAGTTCTCATTCTACTGGACCTGTCTGCTGCCTTCGACACTGTGAATCATCAGATCCTCTTGTCCGCCCTCTCATCACTGGGCATCACTGGAACCTCCCTCAACTGGTTTGAGTCCTATCTCACAGGTAGGTCCTTCAAGGTCACATGGAGAGGTGAGGTATCCAAAGCACATCAACTGACCACAGGGGTTCCTCAGGGTTCAGTTCTCGGACCGCTCCTCTTCTCCATTTACACCACATCACTGGGACCCATCATACAGGCACATGGTTTCTCTTACCATTGCTATGCTGATGACACCCAGCTCTACCTCTCATTTCAACCAGATGATCCCACAGTAGCTGTACGGATCTCAAGCTGTCTGGCGGACATTTCGGCATGGATGAGGGAACATCACCTGCAGCTCAACCTGGCAAAGACTGAGCTTCTCGTCCTCCCTGCCAATCCGTCTCTACAGCACGACCTCACTATCCAGCTAGATTCTTCCTCAATCACCCTATCAAGGTCGGTTAGAAATCTTGGAGTAATCTTTGATGATCAGCTGACCTTCACAGACCACATTACAAAGACAGCTCGATCATGCAGGTTTGCTATGCACAACATCAGGAAGATCAGGCCTTTCCTAACTGAGCATGCAACACAACTTCTCGTCCAGGCTCTGGTCATTTCTAGGCTTGATTACTGCAATGCTCTTCTGGCTGGACTTCCATCATGTGCAACTAAACCTCTACAAATGATCCAGAATGCTGCAGCTCGTCTTGTCTTCAACGAGCCCAAAAGGGCCCACGTCATTCCTCTGCTCATCTCTCTGCACTGGCTACCACTCGCTGCTCGCATCAAGTTCAAGACTTTGACGCTTGCTTACAGATTGACCACAGGTTCAGCTCCCGCCTACTTCCACTCACTACTACAAGTCTACATCCCTACCAGAAACCTACCATCGGTCAATGAGCGACGGCTCGTGGTACCATCACAGCGGGGCACAAAATCACTCTCCAGAACATTCTCATTCACGGTTCCATGCTGGTGGAATGATCTCCCCACCCTCATCCGGAATGCAGAATCCCTGACAGCATTCAAAAGACAACTGAAAACTCATCTCTTCCAGGAGCACTTAACATAAAAAAATAAATAAAAAATCCTTTCCTATAAATCCTCGCTTGCCTGGCTTATGCTACTCCGAGCTATGTCTGAACTTTGTATTTTGAGCACTTCTTGCGTTGCTTTTGCCTCTTCACGATGACTCGCTTGGTTTAGTCCTCAGTTGTAAGTCGCTTTGGATAAAAGCGTCTGCTAAATGACTAAATGTAAATGTAAATGTTATAGTACAGCACCAATGCCCTGGTCAGAAGCATCAGTCTGTACCGTAAAAAGTTGTTCAAAGTCAGGACTCTGGAGCACTGGTGCTTTGCATAACGAGTCCTTCAAGTCCTGGAAGGCTCTTTCGCAGTCTGTTGTCCAGTCCACCTTGTTGGGCTGGCTCTTTTTAGTTAAGTCAGTCAGGGCAAGTGCCCGGTCTGAGAAGTTCGGTATGAAGCATCGGTACCAGCCTATTAGCCCCAAGAAAGACCGGAATTGTTTCTTTGTGTTCGGTCTTTCTGCATTCTTAATGGCCTCAACCTTCCCGACTTGCGGCCTGACCACCCCGTGTCCCAGCACAAACCCCAAGTACTGAGTTTCCATCTTGGCCAGTGCACATTTGTCATGGCGAATTGTCAGTCCAGCAGCCTTAATCCGATTTAACACCTCCTTAAGATGCCCCAGGTGTCCCTCCCAACTCTGGCTGAAGATGATGATATCATCAAGGTAAGCTGCAGCAAATGACTCTGTCCCACAGAGAATATGGTTCATCATTCTTTGGAACATAGCTGGAGCCCCATGAAGTCCAAAAGGAAGAACCTGGAACCGATAATGTCCAAAGGGAGTCTTGAAAGCAGTAAGCTCCTTGCATTCTGGTTTAAGAGGAACTTGCCAATAGCCCTTGCAGAGGTCTAATGTGCTGAGATATTTAGCTCTTCCCAGTCGTTCCACCAGCTCATCCACCCTTGGCATGGGGTAAGGATCGAACTTACTGACGCTGTTCTGTTTGCCAAAGTCCAGACAAAACCGAAGAGAGCCATCCTTTTTGAGAACCGACACAATAGGACTGCTCCACTTGCTAGTGGATGGCTCTATCACTCCCAGTTCCTGCATGGTGTTTAGCTCCTGCTTTATTACTGACAGTAGTCGTTCTGGTACACGGTAGGCTGGCTGGCGAATGGGTTTGGGATCTTTTAGGACGATGGAGTGAGAGACTAGGTCTGTCCTACCGGGTGTATCCATGAAGAGCTGATCAGGCAAGCACTCTGACAGTTGCTGTCCTTGCTCCTCGCTCAGATGTTCTAGGCTCAGTTCACTCTTGCCTTGCCGACCAGGGATGTACTGCTCTTCGACCTCCTGCTTTCACAAACAGGGCGTTGTCAACCACTGAGTCTGTCGCACCCCGTACAGGCTCTGCTGACTGTGCCCGCGGATGCCATTTCTTAAGCATGTTGATGTGGAAGATTTGAAGTGGTTGGTTCCTTGAGGGAATTTCAATTTCATAGGTCACTCACTGGACCCACTTTTCGCTTGACTTCATAGGGGCCTTGCCACTTTTCCACCAGCTTATTCTCTGATGTGGGTAACAGTAACAGGACCTCCTCACCAGGTTGAAAACTGCGTGTTCGTGCTGCCTTGTCATACCATGCTTTCTGCTGGGCTTGGGACTGGAGCAGATTCTTTTGAGCAAAAGCAGTGGTCTTTTGCAGTTGCTCTCTCATCTTGGTTGATGATGTTTTGCTTACTGGACCTGTCTATGTCTTCCCAGCTCTCTTTCAGCACATCCAAGGGTCCTCTAACAGGGTGGGCATAAAGGAGCTCAAAAGGTGAAAACGCTGGTGAGGCCCGTGGTACCTCTCGGTAGGAAAGGCAGCCACTTATCCCAGTCTTTGCCTGTTTCAGAGACAAATTTCTTGAGCATTGGCTTCAGGGTTTGGTTAAACCTTTCAACTAAACCATCAGTCTGTGGGTGGTAAGGGGTGGTTCGCACTCTCTTAATCCCTAACAGCTGATATCCTTGTTGTAATGTGCGGCTCATAAAGTTGGGACCTTGATCTGTGAGGACTTCCCGAGGTATGCCTACTTGTGAGAAGAATTTTATGAGTGCTGTGGATATTTGCTTAGCAGTAACTTCTCTACGTGGGAACACCTTAGGGTACCTCGTTGCATAGTCACAAATGACTAAAATGAACCTATTCCCTGCCTGGCTTCTCTCTAAAGGGCCAACAATATCTACTCCAAATCTCTTAAAGGGCGTGTCAACAACGGGTAATGGTATAAGCGGAGCATGAGCAGGTGTGCGACCAACAGTGAGTTGACATTCAGGGCATGTTTTGCAATACTCTTTAACATCACTGTACATTCTTGGCCAATAAAACCTCTTAGAGATCCGCATGAATGTCTTCATAAACCCCAAATGGCCTGCCCAGGGGATTGAGTGTCCTATTGCTAACACCTCCCTCCTCTGTGTCTTGGGTACAACCAGCTGTGTTCCCTCCTCCTCACTCTCTCTGTACAGGAGTCCGTTTTCCAACACAAATGTCTCATCTGTCAAACTGGTAACCCCTCCCTTCTCGCTAGCATGCTTAAAACAATCAGCCAAGGTGGTATCTTCTTGTTGGAGCTGTGCTAGATTGTTATGAATGACAATATCTGTCTCACACAGTTCAGGTTCCTCTGTCTGTATTCTAGCCATTTCTGAGGTCTCCATTAACTTTTCTACCCATTCCCTACGCTGCTGTATTCTGGCTTCCTCAGTAGGTCTGGATTCTCCTAGCACCTCCTCTGAGCAAAAAGGCATCATCTGCTGAGCTTTAACAGTTTCTGATGGTGGGGTAGATTGTACTTTCTGCTTGGCCTGAGCCCTTGTCACTGCACCACACCATGCTGTTCCCTGCACCAATTCGGCCAAAACCGGAAAATCTGTGCCTAACAGAACAGGATATGGCAGATTCTGGGCTACTCCAACTTTCATCAGGTATGGCTGGTTATGCACCTCAATATAGACTTCAGCTGTAGGCAACTCACTGTTAACACCATGCACACAACAAACATTCACAGTTTCTTCCTCACTCCAGCTATCTCTGGGTATATATCTGGCTTGTATCAAAGTACGAGCACATCTTGTGTCAACCAAAGCTGAAAGTGGTTTGCCATTCAACAAAACTGTGATAACTGGCTCTGTGTCATGTGTAGGAAATAATGTCTGCACTGGCCTTGGAACATAACAAAGAGTTGTGTTGGACTTTTTCAATGGACAGTCTGGCCTAGTATGTCCTGGCTCTCCACAATTAAAACACACAACTTGTTGCTGAACTGAGTTGTGATGTGGAAACAGGTGATGTGGGTTTAGGGTGTGTAGACTTCAGAATCTTAACATGGCTTTGAGAGGTTGAACTCACCCCAGACCCCTCAGACTTACCCTTAGAATATGGTAGTATGCCTGCATAACAGAAGTTTCCAGGGCCCCTCCTTGCAGCAATGTAGGTCTCTACTAGGTTAGCAGCTTCTGACACCACTTGTTAGGATGTACCAACGGCCAGAGGTATAAATGACGTGACAAGGGCAGAAAAACACAGTCCAGAGTGGTTTTAATTCCAAAAGGTAGTGATGTGACATTTGAACCGAGGCGTCGGAGCTTGTGTCGAGAAAAAATGGCCTTGCCAGATGAAGCCGCGATTTTTGGATTGCCCTTTTGAATTTGTTTGCTTTTTGCGACTCTTCCTTTTTCCTGGTATGGAGCCAGCAAGAAAGAGGAGATCCTCCCCTGTCTGGGCTCAACAGAAGCATCAGTATCCTCGTTTATACCAACTGGCACTGGCATTTTTATGTTCCCCTGCATCCTCTGTTCCTTGTGAAAGGATCTTTTCCAAGGCTGGAGAGGTTTTGTCCAAAAAGAGGAGTATACGGACATCATAAGTCTGCTCAGGTCATTGGTTCAGATCAGAATTAATTAATTTGTCTGTTACTTCTTTGTACAGTAGCTAGGTGTCCCTAGTGAGCAATGCTGAATGAAGCTTCGAGTAATGAACCTTTGGGTGAAGCAATGGGCTGCGAGGTCTCAGTGGTTCAGGAAGCCTCATTTTGCCATCACTACCAAAAGCAAAAATATCAATATTCAATAGAAATAGGAAAGTTATAGAAAAACAGATTATCAAAAATGATAATACCAAAGAAAATTAATCAAAATTGTTTACAATACACGAATGTAAGTTGGCTATGCCAATGTGCAGGCCCACAAATACAAACGAGATTCAGATGCTAGTTTAAATATGGCTACTTTCCTTGTGTACTGGTTTGGCAAATGGGGGGTGTACCAGAAGGTATGTGTAGCTGTTTGAAATGCATGTTAACTTGGTAATTGAATGAAATTAAATAAACCCTTATTGTATAAAGTGTTTTTGGTGTTCTTTTCTGTGAAAATATATTTCATCGTCATGTGCCACTAAACATTAAACATTTAAATCACATAAACAAACAACTTGATACACCTGATGGGATGTTACAACACACAAAATAAATAAATAAATAAATAACTACAAACATTAAACCACAAAAATAATTGTGTATTTTGCCAGCATTTAGTTTGCGTGAATGTGTAATGGTGAAAACAGTTTGGTGTGTGCACATACCCATACTCAAACCCTTCAAAATAAAAGTCTTGGGTCACAGTCAGTCTGTGACGGTCTGTTTTCATTTCATGTTGATTTTAAACTGAAACAGAGTGTGAACACCTGCTTTCGCCATGCAAATGAGAGGGACTAATGGTAGGAAAATATATTGACAGTTTGTGACTTTTTTGTGTGTTTAATTTAATTTCTCATATTGTCCTTGCAGGTCTAGGTCACAAGCCAGCTGAGAGAGGGGCCTTTACAACCGACCTGCGAAATTCACCTAAACACCCTATTACGCCCTTCTCATGGAGGACAGAAAGTCTGTAATGGGCACCTTGCGCAGAAAAGCCAAACTCTTTCGACACTCGCGGGTTGGCAACAAAAACTCCAATAAGCCAGAGGTCAGGGAGGAGTGCGTGTTGCAGGAGCAGATGAGTGTTTCTGTGGCAGACCTCCTCAAGCAGAGTCGGACAACCTCCCTTATAGACCTCTCCCACCAGCAGCCAGCTGAAGTCCGGCCATCCTCCATCTGCATCAGCAGCCCAGCAAAAGCCCTCAGCAGGAGTCTGCGAAACATAGGGGGAGGAACCGGGCTGACCAAGCTGGTGGACTCGAGCGACTGGCCTTCGCAGGAGTCAGTCACTGATTCCCCGTGTGAGGAGCAGAACATCTCCAACTCCACAGATGAGATGGATCAGGTGCTGCGCTTGAGGGACACACAGATTCCTTCATCAGAGAGCTTTGCAAAGGTAAAGCGTGTCCTCACTTTTGATCTTTCAGTTGGGTTAATCATCACGGGAGGGAGGAAGTTTTCTGCTTTTTATGGTCACCATCTAATACCTGTTTGTATTTGATTCTTTTGGTGAACTTAGTACTTCCTCTGTTTGTTTTTTTTTCATTCATTTTTTACAAACTGATTGTAAAACTTTTTCTGTTGGAATGTATAACATTTGCATGCTTTTCTTGTAGCTTTCACTGCTTTGGCATGCTGTCAACATTGTAATTTAATCTTAACTCCAGGGAAGAGTGAAGAGTTATCTCCAAAGCATCTCTCTATTGTGAAATGCAGTTCCTCTAAACATGAGCAAGTCATTACTACTGCAGGAAGTTGTAATAGCATTAGCCCTAGAATTAGGTAACGCAGGCCGGTGCTTCTCCATTTGTTTAAAATGCAAATGATCACACGGGAAGTGTCATGCTACCTTTACGGTACTGAACGGCACCAAAAATAAACACACAAACGGAGATCTTTAATGGTCAGGTAGGGGTAGACGTTTTGTTAGTTATGTAACGCTGCTTCCTTTTGCATCAATGATCTTTCTCTTTTATTGTAGTTATCATACTGTATGCTTCATATGGGCACCGCTTTCGTGGATAGTATGTTTGTTTTTACGGGTGAGTCAGCTGCTAAGTTTTCAAGGTAGTTCAGAGAGTTTGTAAGACTTTAAACATTGAATCACCTGACCTTAGAAGTTTAACTTGGGATTTTCAGTAAAGAAGGAAAACCCTACACTTTGCTCAGTTTGTCAAAGAACCTTAAAAGCTTTTAAATTAAGGTAATTTACAAGTGTTGATGCTTTAGTAATGTAAAGCCTTGACTGCTTTTTTTTTTTTTTTGGATTCCTTAGCCCCAGGGAACATAACTGTTAAGCCAGATAACATGCAACAGAGAACTTGAGGAATTAAAAAGTTTCCACTGCTAAGGATTTTTTAATAAACTTATTAAGACAGATGATCTTCTGTCATTCTAGAAATATGTGCACGACAAAGTAAAACGTTTTTAGCACTGCTGACTTCAAGAGATGGACTGTGAAAAAAATAGGAAATATATTCTCACCAGTGGTTTGTGAATTTGTGGCTTTTTTGATAATTTCACTCTTCCGTTTGTTGTGTTTGGGAAACAGAAGCCGCATTACAACAGAAATGATTCAGATACATTGTCCATACATGACAACGAGCACAATAATGTAAGTATTAGTGTGTGTGTGTGTGTGTGTGTGTGTGCGTGTGCGTTTTGTTGTTTAGTCTACTATTAGATGATATCAAAGGACATGAAGTAGGGTTCATGCAGCTGACATTGTAAATGCCCATGAAATGGACCATACTGTGCACCACGGTGTTCTTTTCCTGAGCTGACATTGAAGACTCAAGGTTTGCTTCCTCACCATGTTGAAGTTGAATAAAACAGCATTTTACCATGGTAGCTGATGGTCCTCTTTCGTCATGAGAATTTGCAATGTAAAGATTATTAATTGAAATTTGGTATGCAAATTAATATTCCCTACAGTTCAAAAAGTTTGGTGTCAGTAATATTTTTATTTTTGTAAAAGAAATTAATACTTATATTTAACAACAATGGATTATATTGATCAGTAAAAGTAATTTATAATTGTATAAAATATTTATATTTCAAATAAATGCTGTTCGTCTAAACTTTTTATTCACCAAAGAATCCTGAAAAAAATATTTTAAATATTTAAAATCCTATTAAATTAAGAAGAACAACTGTTTTCAACATTGATAATAATAAGAAATGTTTTTGAGCAGCAAATCATCATATTAGAATGATTTCTATAGGATTATGTGACTCTGAAGACTGGAGTAATGATGCTGAAAATTCCGATTTCCATCACAGAAATAAATCACATTTTAAAATCTATGAAAATAGAAAAGTGTTCATTTTAATAATTTTTCACAATATACTGTTTTTACTGTATTTTTGATTAAATGCAGTCTTGATGAGCACAAGAAAATCGAAATAAAAAACAATAAAAAAATCTTACACACCCTAAACTTTTAAACGAACGGTAGTGTACGAAAAGACCCAATTGCAATTCATATGCAAATATTACCTCATAGCTGTTAGATTATGAAAAATTTGCACTCAGTCAGTGTTAGTCGATGGGAGATTTAAAAAAAATGTAATAATACATTTCTTAAAAGATTATAATGAAAAACAGTTTAAATAAAAGAAGTACGAGGGATAACGTGGCTTGAAAGTAGTACTATAAAAAAGACTGTAATGTAGGATTGTGGAATGTAATGTGGAATGTAGAAACTGGTTTTGATTTTTGATTTTTTTCACTATTTTTAAAGACCATGTAGGTTTTTGCAGTTCACTAAATAGTCAAAATACTCCATTTATAGAGCAATGACAACAAATGTTGCTTAAAATAGTTTAATTATAACATGTCACACTGCTGTCACTGTTTGAAATGTCATGTCAACTATCCAGATGGAGTATAGCGTTCGAATGACCCATATGAAAGCTTGTTGTAAAAAGTTCTCTCGATTATTTTAGAACTTTTTATTTTTCAGATTCTGGACATGAGGACAGAGACAGCTGGAGTTAGTGAGCATCAGAGGGAACCTCAGAGAACATATCTGCTCACTATATGCCTAAAGGAGGGACGTGGACTGGTCATTAGAGACCGCTGCGGTGAGTGTCAAATATCTGTGTATAAACACAACACACCCTGAAGCACTACACACATCCTACATTTCAATAACAATCAGTGTTTTCTTGTTTGTTAAGTGGGAGGTATCGAAGCCCAGCAATACAGGATTGTAGTGTAGATGCGTTAAGGTGCGTGTGTATTTTTATCATTAAAATGCTTCTTCCTTCCTGAGTTTACTGTATAGAGACAAAAGTAAATACGCTTTCAAAACATTGCTCTGCTTGTTTGAGTGGTCTGACATGTCTATTTCTGACGTGACCAGTGGCGTGAGTTTGGGGCAGCACTGTTTCTAATAAGCCGTTTAGCAGGGAATTTACTTATTTGTCTGAACAGACAGGTGTTAGAAACTCATTATTTTCAAATCATTATTTTTGCAATTCCCTTGAGTGCCAGTGATGACATAGAAATTACACTATTGACCTTTAAAAGTGCATTAAGCAATTCTGAGCAACACTTTTGATATTTGAAATGGACACCCAAACAAACACTTCCCTCCCTTAATTGGAACACGCTATGCAACACAGGTAAAGCCTTGTTCACACTGTCAGTCCAAATCTGATTTTTGTGCATATCCAATTGGAATCTGATCATATTTAGCAAGTGTGAACGGCAAAAAAAAATGCATTACAGATGCATTTTGAGATATGTTCTTTGAAATCCCATTTAAATCGCATTAATGGAAATCCTTTTCAGTCTGACCACTCTAATCGGATTTCGCATGATTTATATCACTTTCTAACGTAAAAGGTAAATATGTCTGACCTGGTTATAGAAAACATGCCAAAAGTCGCTGCAGAAACAAGGTTGTGTTGTTGCGCAGTACCGGTCAGTCAAGCAGAAAATTACTATATAATGGAGACATGTTGAATTTTGAGAAGCCTCCTACCCTTCTGCCTCAGAAGATGTAGTAACACGGCGGATACACACTGTCATGTTATAAAATAAGACATCTGTATTATTTTATAAACCCCTCCACGTTGCTGTTGTTGTCGTTTTTGGCGTATGCCTACCAACGCAACACCATTGCCATAGAAACCAATGCTGATATTCCAGAAAACGAAAGAGCGCCACGGCCCACGGGACACACAAATCGGATCTGAATAGTTGCGATGCTCAGTGTGGACAGTCAATAATGTAGAACAGATTCCAATCGGATAAACAAATAATTGGATTTGGACTGACCGTGTGAACATAGCTTATGCTGGTGCATCAGACACTCTCACAATCAGCTGTGATTCAACAACAACAGCAGCATACAACAGCATATTTTGGTTCTGTGATGTATAGCAAAAACCAATGCGACTAACATATCGAGCAGAATCAACGACAACAAACAACGCAACCTCGGCGTATGGTTTCAGGCCTTCCCACTATCTAACGTCTCTCCAGTGCTCGAAAGCTGTAACCCTTCTTTTTCCAAATGATATTCCTCTGACCTATTCCTCTTCGGTAATATCTCAGCTAGTGTTTCCCAGAGAATTTTGTGAGACTGGTGAGGGTAGATACTTTTGTACATTTTAACCCTAAATGTTCCTTGGGGACAAATGTTGGCAAATTTTTGTTAATCTTAGCAGTACAAGATTTGGCTACTTTACCTGAACACACATGAAAAAAAAGTTGGAATTGATTCAACAATGTTAAGCGGTTAAAAAAATCCTTAATTGGTCCTTCGTGGACAAAAGTGGGCACCCATAGGAAATGAATTGGTAAGACTATAATTCAGAGCAATATTTTTCCAATAAAATCAATAAATCCAACACAATGCAGATCATACATACACATAAACGAAGTGGTGAGCCTGTACAACAATCTCAATGTGGGAAGCACTCACACTCACACACACACACAGTGCATTTTTAAAAAACAGTCACTCACACATACACAAACAATGACTTGAATAACTGAGCAATTTTTTTGTAAATGTGTTGATGCTTCCAAACAAAACATGTTGTACATTGTTTATTCTTACCTGTTTGTTTCTATTTACTGGAATGAATTTTTTTACTGAAGTAAAAAAGAAAAATATATAAAATATAAAAATAAGCATATTTTACATTAAAAAATGTTACTCTTAGTGATAAATAAATTCAAAAATAGCCCAAAAATGACAAAATAAATGCATAAATTAAGTGTTTTTATTTTATTGAAGATAGTATTATTATTATGATATATTAAATGTGATCACACCTGTGACATTTGTGCCTAAATTTGTCCACGAAGGGACTCATTAAGGTGCATGAGCGTTAAAGTTAATTCATTAAATTAATAAATTCATCGAACTGTCTTTGAGAGTTCAAAATTAAGAGCTCCAACTCATGTTCAGTGTGCAAATTGAAAACTGAGCCGTTCTGAGATGCTGAAAACACCGGATCACGAGCCGATGGCGTGAGCAAAGTGTGCACTTCACTTTGAAAGACACAGCGCAAACAAACTATATGTTTATTTAATCAAATAACAGTCTTTTGCAATTTGGTAAGGGCACAAAGCCATATCACACTTTCGAATTTTAGTTCGTTTGACAGATACTTTGCCAAAGCAATGGTGGAAAACAACGTTAGACATTTTATGTTATTATTATGTTTTGTAATATTTTAGGGTTACTATGAAAGATTAGTCCATGGCGGGCCACCACCAGGTAAATAAAGGGAAACACTGTCTCAGCCATCTCTCTTTCTACAGTCCCTCTTTCACTCTCTCTTTCCTCCCCCAACATGTGTGAATTGCTGATTTTCTACAAGAGTGTTGTGATACTCTGTGGATCGGTCCATTCCACCTAGTTTTTCTCCCATCTACACAGCCAGGACTATGTATAATATTTTTGAACGCGTGCATTGCTTTCATACATCAGACAACATTCCTCACAGCACATTCAAACCTGTCTGCAACCACACCTGAAAGGCACACCTTCAACCTTTAAAGTGACTGTTGACTTTACTGGCACACGAGACACTCATTCGAGACATGTAAAAACAGACAGACAGGTGGGAACTAGGATATTCATTGGCACACTTCCTTTTATTTACTGCTGTTTATTGCTTCTGCTTGCGTCATTGATACGTGGCTCATTAATCAAGCCGTGTATTTTGCTTTAATTTCATGATTTGTGGTCGTAGGCCTGTTAAGCCTTTTCAGAGCTATCCCGTTGCCATGTTTTCTCAAGAATGTGAAACCGATCTTAATTGTTCCCTCTTTTACCAGAGTTTAGAAAGATTAGGATATTGTTACTGGCCTTTTCCTACTATTTGTTTGCCAGTTTTCTTACAGTATGTGTGGCTTTTATATGATAGAGCACCTTGAGGTTTACAGTCAATATTTGCATATTATAGTCAGTGTTTGCACACATGCTCTTATTGTTGATGATATCATATTGTTGTTTTAAAGTCAACATGAATGGCTGATTGCAACTCATTTTACTTCAGTACAGAATATTCAGTAAACAGGACATTTCAAATACACACTACCATTCAAATGTTTGTTTTCCGGTAATTCATGTTTTAAAATAAGTCTCATGCTCACCAAGGCTGCATTTATTTGAATAAAAATACTGTAAAAACTGTAATATCGTGAAATAGTATTATATTTTAAAATGACTGTTTTCTACTTTAATATTAAGTACTTTATTCCTGTGATGGCAAATCTGAATTTTCACCATCATTCTTCAGTGTCACAAGATCCTTCAGAATTTTTTTAAAACATTTTTATTATTATTACCTATGTTGAAAAATTTGCTTAATATTTTTCAGGATTCTTTGATGAAAAGTTCAAAAGTTCAAAAGAATGCATCTTTACTGCCACTATTGATCATTGTAATGTGTCTGCTAAATAAAAACTTTTCCACAATAAGACCAGGAACTTTAAAGCTGACTTTGATGAAGGGTGCAAATAAAGGAGCAACGGAGGACCGGTCTTGCTCAGACTTACTAAATGCTGCCCTCTAGGGTGCACCAGGGTATTAGGCAGCTAGGCAGAGTGCTTAGTATTTTTTAAACTGCCTTATTGAAGCCCCTTTTTTATCCATCATTTTTTATAGCAGCTAAGCCTACCAGAGGTAGTTGCATTGCAAACTTTTCTTTCTTTTTCAAAATGACAGTCTTCTCTGGAAGTGGGCTGGTTTTGCGTCATGCACTGATGTTGCACTTAAGTATTAACCACATCCTTGTCAGACTCAGAAGCAAACCCACACACATGACTAAACTAACTGAATGTACTGCACATGTCATCTGATTGAAGGGAAAACAATTGGGAATGCACTTGCATTGAAGTTTTCAGATTCCACTAAAAGGTTAGGATTTTTCTTTTTACTGTGCCTTCCCTAAAGTCTTTTCAAATCACCTTGAAAAAACACTAAGATCACATATTTATATCATTGACAAATTACTATGTCTGAGTTGTCAGATGTTTAAAAGCCTTTTTTAAATACAAGTGTTCCAAGTTTGTTATCTTTGGTTTCATAGATTTTGATTAAGTGTCAATGCTAACAAATGTGTAACCATCAAGTAAAATGCAATATCACATTTATTTACACACTGAATACACAGGTGTATGCATCCTATTTTTATAAAGGTTTTCAATTTTTTTTTTAATGTAAGACACATTTTTGTAAGCATTTCTAAATCGTCCATATGAAGAAAAAAAAAAAAACTGAACTAACTTGTGCCATAAAAGTACATATTAATTAATTTGACATTACCATATCACGAGGGTCTACAGGGGTTTTCTCTGTAATGTTATTTCCTGTTTTAAGGTTTTGTTGTTATGTAACAATGGTCTGCATGTTAGTTATACAATGTTTGATTTACAAAAGTTGTTCAAATATTAGTGATATCTGTTAAAGCAAATCTGCAAATAAATAAATAAAAGACAAGTAACTGTAAAAAAAAGTCTAATTAAATGAATTTGGCAAATTATTTTTATTTACACTACCTTTTTTACCCAAATTTTCATTCAGAAAATGAAAACGGTCATCTTAGTAGACATGTATTCAAGTCATTGTCTGTAGGAACTGCATTTTTATTTATTTTTAAATAAAAAATACATTTAACCGGAATTTCAATTTTATATTAAGAAACAAAAATGAGTAACAGGTTTTCACATGTAAGCTTTAACACATGTAAGGACTATAGCTCAGAAATTTCAGGTGGTCAATAAAAAAAACAAAAAACTTCTGTCTCCATAGGCACAAGTGATCCATATGTGAAATTCAAGCTGGATGGGAAGACCTTGTACAAAAGTAAAGTGGTGTATAAGAATCTCAACCCTTTCTGGAACGAGTCCTTCTCCTTCCCGATCCGCAACCTGGACCAGAAACTCTTCATCAAGGTACTTGTTTACTTTTCTGTGGCATAAATCCATTAACTTTCACATTATGCTGTGATATGTACTGTATAGGTGCATTAAGCAGTCCCATCCATCGATTATTCAGGTTTACGATCGAGATCTGACATCGGATGACTTCATGGGGTCCCACGGTGTTGTGCTGAATACACTGGAACTTGAAAAGTAGGTCAATCTGAAATGTTTGTGTTCAAGGTCAAACCAAGAGTGTGGTTTCTGATGCTTTTGTTCTGTCTGGTCTACAGGACCAGCGAGATGGTGCTTCCACTGGACGACCCCAACAGCCTGGAGGACGATATGGGTGTCATAGTCATCGATATCACTTTATCTGTGAGGGACGGCAAAAACAAAAAACATTTAACCAAGGTAATGGATTTAAAGAGCTGCTTAGGCAAGCTAATGACTAACTCACTCCACTAACTCGTGTTCACATTATTTGTTTCTGTTATGAAGAGATGGGTCCAGAGGAAAAAAAGGAGCTTTACGGTGAGAAGGTTTAGTTTTAAATTGCCTCTAATCTGTTACTAATCGTATTTTGATTCTTGAGTGGTCGTGTCAGCGCTCTCTCATGGATTTATTCAAATACTTCCTGTAATAACATATTCGAAGCAAATTGTTCCACAAACAATGATGTCTGTATGTTAATGTGCATTCAAAAACAAGCTAAATTCACAACCAATATAACAGTGGTTCTCAACTTATTTATTTATTGTGCACGTCAAATGGTGACCAGAATATTTGTTTAATTTTGACGGTGTCCTGCTCTCGGCAGCCAATAATTGACCACAGAAAGCACCGTGTTTATTGCAAATAATTTGTAATGATTTTAGTCTGGGTTATATCTTGTATAATATTTTTCATGGTTTTTGAGAATGAGGCCATGCCGCACAACCTGACCATGCTGACATCAGCCTAACTTGACTTGCTTTTACCAAGTCACAGAAATACTGTAGAGTTTGATCGGGTGCACACTTCATGCCCTTTGATGTCATCAACAAAAGATAAATGGTGTTTTTTTCCTCAATTTTAAAAGTTAATAAGTCTATTTATTTAGCGTGATTAACTAATATCATGCATTTTATTGTTTGCATTTTCCCTGCATCCCACCACTTCAGAACCACTGCGGTAATAATATCCAGAAACTTTGCATAAGAGATCTCAATATCACATCCCAATATGTTTATTGATCCTCAGGGAAGTGCAATAGAGCATAGCAGACGTCTCACAGAGTCTATGAAGAAGAGTCAACTCTGGACCGGCGTCTTTACGATTACTCTGGTGGAGGGCCGGGACTTACCACTGGATGGACAGGGCGACGTGTTTGTTCGCTTCAAACTGGGAGATCAGAAATACAAAAGCAAGGTACTTACTGGGGAACGTCTGTATGACCTGTTCAGCTCTTCGCTGAAACATTCAAATTTAGAAAGGATTAGCAAGAATTAGGCTTTAAGTTTGCCTTCATTTTCACAGAATCAAGTGAAGAAGGTCAACACACTGTGGAGAGAAAAGTTTGACTTCAACCAGTTCCCTAACGGGTCCAGTATTCTAGAGATTGAAGTGGTGGGAAAAGAGGGACGGAAAAATGAAGAATGTTACGGACAGTGAGTTCAAGAAATAAACTAAGCTCTTTTGACAGAAGTTGGTATAATATCAAGTACATCTGAAAATAATCTTGTATTTTCAGTGTTTATAGTAAGGCACTGGAAGTGGAACCAATGGGCAAATAAATAAGTGTTCAAAAAATACATACTCTTTCTAAAGGATATCCTCAAGACTTCGGATGAGACGTTAAACCGAGGTCCTGACTCTCTGTGGTCATTTAAAATCTAATGGCACTTCTCGTAAAGAGTAGGGGTGTAACCCCGGTGTCCTGGCCACATGCCCTCCAATGGCCCTTGCCAATCATGGCCTCCTAATAATCCCCATCCATTGAATTGGCTCTATCACTCTCTCTCCTCTCTCCATCTATAGCTGGTGTGTTGTGAGCGCACTGGCGCCGTTGTACTGTGGCTGCCGTCGCATCATCCAAGTGGATGCTCACACTGGTGGTGGTTGAGGAGAGACCCCGACATGATTGTAAAGTGCTTTGGGCTTACAGTAGTACATATGAAAAGCGCTATATAAATGCCTCATTCATTCATTTATTCATTCATTCAAGACTGTATACATTGTGGCATGAGACTAGTTTTATAGAATTCCTGTAAAACCTTGTCTGTCCAAAGTTATACAGTGTCCAATATTTCAACTATACAAATATATAAGACCAGACGATGCACATTGCAAGGATACAAGGATATTTTTTACATTAGAAATATAACTATTGGAAATAGATAACTAGTAGTTATATACATATAGTACTTTTCTAAAATGTTTACATTTATTTAGCAAGGATGCATTCAATTGATCAGGAGTGACAGTTAAGACTTTAACGTTGTGACAATTTATATTTTAAATGATGATTGTTCTTTTAACCTTTCTATTTATAGAATCCTGAGGAGAAAAATATATCAAGATTTCCACTTGTTTAATTAAGCAGCACAACTGTTTTTAACATTGATCATAATAAGTAATGTTTCCTGAGCAGCAAATCAGCACATTAGAATGATTTCTGAAGGATCATGTGACACTGAAGACTGGAGGAATAATGCCCAAATTTCAGCTTTGCAATCACAGGAATAAATTACATTTTAAAATGTATATTTACATAGAAAACAGTTAATTTTAGATTGCACTAATATTTCACAATATTGCTATATTTTTTTTTTTTATCAAATAAATGCAGCCTTGGTGAGCAGAAGATAGTTATTTCAAGAACATAAAAAATCTTACAAACCCAAACTTTTCAACGGTAGGGAACACTTATAAATGTAGCCACAAAAATATGTTGAATTTTACAGCTTAAATCATTTAAAATAAAGTGGTTTAGTAAAAATACAAACACATTTTTGCTTATAAACCTTTGGAATGCATGAACCTTTTTACATTTGTAATCATATTAAAAAAAAAATCAATTAAAAGCCGAATCAAGTTTGACATTTTTCCTTGGTAATTTACATTAATGCACAAATGCTGTCGATCGAGCTTAACTTGCATTAGTCACAGAACATTAAACTCAAAAGACTTTCTCAGGAAATGAATTTCCTCCTTGTAAAGACTGGTTTTGTGTTTAAGGCCTTTTGTGTCTGTGTGCACATTGCAGGTGTGAGATCAACTTGTCCGGGCTGCCCTTGAATCAGCCCACATTGTTTACAAGTGAGCTTGACCCGGGCAGAGGCAAGCTGGTGTTCCTCGTCTCTCCCACTCCCTGCACTGGAGCTTCCATCACGGATCTCGTCGCCCCTCCACTGGAAGAGCCTCATGAGAGGGACAATATGCTTGTTAAATACGTATGTTAAACCGCCCTCTTTACCGCAGTACCTCTTTACCGCAGTACTTGATCTCCCTTAAAATCTTTTCTTTTTTTTCCGTCTTGGCAGAGTTTCAAGAACTCTCTGAAGGACATGAGAGATGTTGGTTTTCTTCAGGTTAAAGTGATTAAGGCCACTGACCTCATGGCTGCTGATCTGAATGGTATTATTTATTATTTTTTGATTACACAGAGCCTTTATTGGTTGAGAGCATGGGTGTGAGCATGTCAACAACCACATTCATTGGACCTTCTGTATATTTTTAGGAAAGAGTGACCCATTTTGTGTCCTGGAATTGGGAAACAACCGGCTGCAGACCCACACCATATACAAAACCCTCAACCCTGAGTGGAATAAAGTCTTCACCTTGTCAGTATCACTATAACTTTATTAATGTACACTGCCATTCAAAACTTTAGGGTCAGTAAGATTTTTTTTTTTAAATGAAATTAATACTTTTATGCATTCAATTGAATAAAAATGAAAGACATTTATAATGTTACAGAACTTTTATATTACAAATAAATTTGAATATATTCAATTAGAAGACAGTAATTTTAAATTATAATAACATTTCACAATATTACTGTTACTACTGTATTTTTTTATCAAATGCAGCCTGGGTGAGCATATGAGACTTATCAAAAAAAAGAAAAGAAAAAAAAGATCTTATAGACCACAAACTTTTGAACGGTCAATGTCAACTCTATATATACAGGTATACCAAAATAATAGTAAGATTTATTCAATTTCTCTTTATGACCAGCCCAGTAAAAGACATTCATGAAGTTCTGGAAGTGACTGTGTTTGATGAGGATGGCGACAAAGCCCCAGATTTCCTGGGGAAGGTGGTCCTTCCTTTACTTTCAGTAAGTGCAGAATATTGACATTCTTCTTTACATTGAAAGCGATGGTGTGCAAAACATCTTAATTTATTAGAATTGATATATTAATATGTTTGAATGTAGTTTAATGTTTCTTATTGCAGATACGTAACAGTCAGCAGGTCGCCTGTCCTCTGAGGAAAGAGAACTTAGGAGGACTATCTAAAGGAACCATAGTACTGGAGCTGGAAGTCATCTACAATTCTGTGAGTCTTGACAGATTACAACAGAGAGATTATGCCTTTAAATGTAGGGTTGGCAGTTTTGGAGAGGCTAGCGATAGCAAGCTAGCTTTGAAAGCATAAGATCCCACCCTCCCTTCAGAGCGTCTCCAAAGCCATGCCTCCTTCAAAAACATGTACGTGTTTCCAAGGTGTAATGAGAGACAGCATTAAATGACCTCATGTCTCAAAGCACATAACATCACAATAATAATGAACATAAACAACTCGTTGTTTTGGTTCAGGAGGAACTGTAAAAGGCGGCTGGTGTTTGTGTGTGGCGCTCAGTGACTGACGTCTGTTGGAGGTATAGAAATACATATGTTGACAGGGAGGTAGGACTTCGTATCATTGCATTTTGACGAATTTTTTTTTATCTCGAGACTTCCACAGAAGATATATGTACTTTTATTCTATTAATAATTGCTATCAGGATGTGAAGAGAGTTTCAACCAGTATAACAAACAGTGTTTATTAAAAAAGAATCCTACCCTACCTTTAATAGTTCAATATAATCTTTCTTAGTACTTCACTCAGCCAACCAAAGACTATTTTAAATTAAGTTTACCTATTAATAACCTTGAATGTTCTACAATGCATGCACTACAACACACTACCTCATAAACCTTGCCATTTGCCTTCAGTGGCTTTATGTGCAATATATACATTTCAAAGTAGTATATTCACGTACATTTAAATGTGCAATATACAAATTCTATGTGTAATACATACTTCTAAGTTAACATTTTATTAATAAATGTTAGGCAATATACTGTATTTATGCATAATATTGTGTGTGTTTTTGTGTGTATAATATATATATATATATATATATATATATGTGTGTGTGTGTGTGTATAAACTCAGCAAAAAAAGAAACGTCCTCTGACTTTCAACTGTTTTTACTTTCAGTGAACTAAATGTGTGTAAATATTTGTATGAACACTAAAAGAGTCAACACCATAAGACATAAACTAAAAATGTTTCACAGACATGTGACTAACAGAAATAGAATAATGTGTCCCTGAAAGAAGGGAGGCTCAAAATCAAAAGTACCAGTCAGTATCTGGTGTGACCACCAGCTGCTTGAAGTACTGCAGTGCATCTCCTCCTCATGGACTGGACCAGATTTGTCAGTTCTTGCTGTGAGATGTTACCCCACTCTTCCACCAAGGCACTTGCAAGTTCCTGGACATTTCTGGGGGGAATGGCCCTAGCCCTCACCCTGCGATCCAACAGGTCCCAGACATGCTCAATGGGATTGAGATCCGGGCTCTTCGCTGGCCACGACAGAACACTGACATTGCGGTCATGCAGAAACTCACGCACAGAACGAACAGTATGGCTGGTGGCATTGTCCTGCTGGAGGATCATGTCCGGATGAGCATGCATAAAGGGTACCACATGAGGGAGGAGGATGTCTTCCCTTTACCGCAATGCATTGAGATTGCCTGCAATGACAACAAGCTCAGTCCGATGGTTATATGACATACCGCCCCAGACCATGACGGACCCCCCCCCACTTCCAAATCGATCCCGCTACAGGGTACAGGCCTCGGTGTAACGCTCATTCCTTCGACGATAAACACGAATCCGTCCATCACCCCTGGTGAGACAAAACCGTGACTCATCAGTGAAGAGCACTTTTTGCCACTCCTGTCTGGTCCAGCGAAGGTGGGTTTGTGCCCATAGGCGGCGTTGTTGCTGGTAATGTCTGGTAAGGACCTGCCTTACAACAGGCCTACAAGCCCTCCAGCCTCTCTCAGCCTATTGCGGACAGTCTGAGCACTGATGGAGGGATTGTGTGTTCCTGGTGTGACTCAGGCAGTTGTTGTGGCCATCCTGTACCTGTCACGCAGGTGTGATATTCGGATGTACCGATCCTGTGCAGGTGTTGTTACACGTGGTCTTCCACTGCGAGGACGATCAGCTGTCCTTCCTATATCCCTGTAGCGCTGTCTTAGGCGTCTCACAGTGCGGACATGGCAATTTATTGCCCTGGCCACATCAGCAGTCCTCATGCCTCCCTGCAGCATGGCTAATACACGTTCACGCAGATGAGCAGGGACCCTGGGCATCTTTCTTTGGGTGTTTTTCACAGTCGGTAGACAAGTCTCTTTAGTGTCCTGCGTTTTTAGAACTGTGACCTTAAATGCCTACTCTCTGTAAGCTGTTAAGGTCTTAACGACCATTCCACAGGTGCATGTTAATTAATTGATTATGGTTAATTGAACATGCATGGCAAACATTGTTTAAACCCTTTACAATGAAGATCTGTTAAGTTATTTGGATTTTTACAACATTATTGTTGAAATACACAGTCCTGAAAAAGGGACGTTTCTTTTTTTGCTGAGTTATATATATGTGTGTGTGTGTGTGTGTGTGTGTGTGTGTGTGTGTGTGTGTGTATATATGTATGTGTGTGTACTTCTTTCTATACTGTACTTTTGATTCTTTATTTCCCTTGCTCTCTGAGTGTTTCCACTCTAGATTTGTATTGTGTACAGTGACAATAAAGCATCTTACCTACTTACAGAATATGAGAACATTTTTAAATGGTTGAGCTCAGATACATTTTCAGCACCTGATATATTCTTGTGCAAATAAAGTATCTGCGAAAAATGTCATATGCTTAGATATTGGATATTTTTTTAGCGTTTGCTTGTTCGATGTCTTGACCAGGTCAAAGCGAGCATTAGGACCTTCACGCCTAGAGAACAGAAGTTTCTTGAGGACAATGCTAAGTTTTCTAAGAAGGTATGAGTTGGGTAACATTCACACAGAAAAGTCTTCTGAAGGTTTCAGTTGTAGGCTATCTTTATGAAAAATATGAGCTGGGAATTGGTATATCAACAGGTTCTTTCCAGGAATGTTGTTCGCGTGAGGAACCTTTATCGTGCATTGTGCCACGTCAACCAGTTCATCAAAAGCTGTTTCCAGTGGGAAAGCGTGCAGAGGAGCATCATAGCATTTATGGTGAGGCACTTTCTTTCGTCAATCTCGTTCATTATTCATTTTTGTTGTTTTGTGCTGTATGATTTAGTAATAAATCATATAAATGCTGGGTTACTTTTTTATAGCAGCTTACCTTACAGCTAAGACTTATGGTTCCAGATTCAGTTCCATGGTATCATTATATACACATACTCTGGTATTTGGATAGTATTGGTAAAATCTATTTGAAAGAATACAAGGGTAGTGCCACGGTACCATATCCAGTAAAATGTAAGAAAAATGTACTTTTCTGTTATCTAGTGAAACATTTTGGGTAACACTTAACTTTGACAGTCCCCTTTAGACATTATGTTGGCTATTAGTAACACTGCAACTACATGTCAAATAACTCTCATTAGAGTATTTGTAAACCGTCTGCATAATATCTGCTAACGCTTTATTTTAATGCTTCACAACAGACATTATACTGACTATAAGTAACTGTGGAAGTACATATCAACTTATTCTACTAACCCTAACAGTCTACTAATACTCTTAGTTGACAGAGTTAGTTGACATGTATGTGCAACATTACTTATAGTCTATAGAATGGAATTAATCGTGTAACTTCAGGGATAGTTCACCCAAAAATGAAAATGGTCATTTACTCACCCTCATGTTGTTCCAAACCTGTACGAGTTTCTTTCTTCTGCTGCCCACAAAAGAAGATATTTTAAAGAATTTTGATAACCAGACAGTTGACCGTGGCCATTCATATTTTTTCCCTACAATGGAAGTCAATGGCTACCATCAAGTATTTAATTACCAACATTCTTTAAAATACCTTCTTGTGTGTTCAACAGAAGAAAGAAACTCATACAGGTTTGGAACGACATGAGGGAGAACAATCATTTTTGGGTGAACTATCCTTTTAAGAGAAGCATTGGGATTATGTAAATACATGATGAATATGTGCCCCTCGATTAGTTCCAGTCTTCATGAAACCTAAATCTTCTGTGTTCTCCTGCAGGTCTTTGTTCTTACCGTGTGGTACTGGGATTTCTACATGCTGCCCATGTTCATGGTCCTCCTCATCATATGGAACTATCTCCAGATCGCTTCTGAGAGAGTCACCAGAGACCTAGTGGGTGATTTTTGGCTTAATTGACTCCAGACAACCAGCTTGTGTTGTCTCTTATTATAGAATATCAAAAAGAGTGGACCGTCTCAGTTGGGAATTTAGTTAGCATTTGTTTTAGTGGTTTGAAACTGACTGTAAATGTGACAGGCTGACATGAATGAGCACAGTTTGACTTCCTCCGATATGTATTGTCATCTGATCAAATTTAAAAAGCAATCTTTTAAGACCTTGTTAACTTTCATTTTAAAATGATTAAAAACAAGGCGTTTCTATTGCAGGACACCATGGAGTTAAATGAAGATGAAGATGAAGATGAAAAGGTATAATTCTTTCCAATTCACAAATTTCCTTACATTCACTGATTCCAGGGAATACGCATGGCATTTATTGTCCTACAGTAGGTCTTTTGTTTAGATTTCAAATGTGTCTTCTTGCAGGAATCTGAAAGAAAAGGTTTGATGGAGAAAATTCACATGGTTCAAGAGATTGTCATTACAGTCCAGAATCTTCTGGAGGGGATAGCATGCTTTGGGGAAAGAATAAAGAAGTATGTGTTTTGTGTCTGCTCTCACATACAGTATTAGATTTGTACATTTGTAATGGATATTGAGAGAATAGAGGTAATTGCATAATGTACTCACTACCGTTTAAATATTTGGGGTCAGTTAGATGTTTTTGAAAGAAGTCTCTTATGTTCACTAAGCCTGTATTAAATAAATATTTAAAAGAATGCACGGGTATATTTTCATTTATTTTGAATACTAGCACATTTCCATAGACCCAGAAGCTTATGTCATGAATGAATATAATGAAATTAGTATTTTTGAGGGCGTCAAAAGAGTTCAAATATTCTTTGTAAAACTGCAAAATGTCTTTCTTTTTTTTCTCAGTACATTCAACTGGTCAGTGCCGTTCTTGTCTAATTTGGCCTTCCTGGTTCTCACTATGGCCACAGTAATCACTTACTTTATTCCAGTACGCTACATTATTTTATTATGGGGTAAGATTACAGCAGTGTTACTGTCTAACAATTCTTTTTTTCAAATCAGTAAAACCATTGAACTCAAATACAGAAGTTCTTGATGTGAACTGTGATGTGAGATCTGAGTTATCAGTACTAGAGAGTGTTGTTATTTTTTTTTTTTTAGGTATACATAAATTCACAAAGAAACTGCGCAGTCCTTATGCCATTGAAAACAATGAGGTGATGGATTTCCTCTCCAGAGTGCCTTCAGATGTCCAAATGGTAATAAAAATAAGGCCTGTAAACTTTTCAGCTTTTTTTATTGTAATGTGGGGTTTTCTGTACGGATAGATGTCCATTTATCAATACAATGTCTTGAAGGTATAAATATGTCAATATAATTGAAAGCTCCTGGCAAGTTTTTCAACAAAAGTTTAACATCTAAAAAGATAGAGTTTAACATCTAAAAATGTTTTTTGTGATTTGAACATTGTGCGTATTTTTTTATGACCATGAACATTCATGTAACCCATCCTACAATTTAACACCATAATAAACAAACTTTTCTTAATTTAGATTGACAAAGAGTCTTGTTTCCACCACTGAATAAAAAATTAAAAAGTAAATTGCGAGTCAAAGAAAAAATTCCCATTTGTGATTAACAAGTCAGAATTGCAAGTTTATATCTCACAATTTTGACTTTCTCAAACTTCTGAGTTTATAACTCACAATTCTAACTTTTTCTCAGAATTGAGAAAAATTCAGAATAAACACAATTGTGAGGAAAATAATTTCAGAATTGTGAGATATTTACTTGCATTTCTGTCTTTTTCCCCCTCAGAATTGAGATATAAACGCAGTTACGAGTTAAAAAGTCAGAATTGTGAGATAAATACAATTATTAAGAAAAATAAGTCTCAATGATCTTTTTTATTTCTTTATTATTTCTTAGATGACTAAATGCTCTGCCTTTTCTCAGTGTGCTAATTTGTCTGGAAGCTTCTCGCATCTTGATTTCTTTTTCTTCTTCATTCAGGCGCAGTACACCGAACTGAGCAGCTGTAGTCTTCACAGTCCAGCCAAGAGAAAGAGAGCATCACCGTAGACACTAGAATGGGAAACGTTGGTCTCCTGAGAACATGTGTGTGAAGAACCTTTGAAGGTGCTTGGACACGACGGCCAGGGAGTGATTTGAACATTGTGCTTATTTTATGCGAGTGAACTGAAATCATCCCCATCAGATGGTCCGGTCTTCACTGCTGGGTCGTGCTGAAGCACCTTGGTTAATGACACAGACACGTATTAACACTCTAGCAGCAGCAGCTCTGTTGCAGTGAGTGCTGAAGAAATGTAACTTGATAAACTGAATGGTAAAAGTATAGAATACACCACATTGGGCCTTAAATATGCATCTATAGATGCAATGCCTGAGCGACACATCATGAACAGTATGAGTGCAATACAATGTAGTGCTTTGATTTACTATTTTATATTTCTTTATTCATTTTTTTTTTGTCTTATCAGACTTGTAAAATATGTTTTAAGGAGTTTGTAAAGTCTCATTCTATATGAGCCACATTTTTTGTTGAATGTACATAAACAGAGAACTGAACTTATATTGTAACAAAATTTTCTTTTGAATGTTTTTGTATTACGGTATGTTAACACATTGTTTTAATTTATTTTTAATCTTTTATTTACATTTTAATTATTGCATGGAAAAACTCGCTTGAAAATGAGTGCATTGAAAGTGCCTTTGACAAACTCTAGTTGTGAATACTGATTTTTAACTACACTCTCTTAAAAATTGTATTTTTGTGCAATATAAGGTTCTATCTAGATGTTGTTTTGGATCTCAAGTCAGTAATTGTACATAAAAAAGCCTGCAAGTACACTTCTGATTTGTATCTCCCAGTCTTTTCTTCTGCTCAGGTGGATATTATATGCGGTATATCACAGATGTTGTCGAACAATTCTTTTTGTATCTCTTTTATACTAGCCTTCTATATTGACAATATTTCCATTTTGTATAATCATTTAACAGTAAACATTTACTGTGTAGGCTCATGAGTTTTTATAGATCTTATAGAATAATAAGCACAATAGGCTAAATGATAAATTAATTAATGCAGATTTGTAAGTAAGAATGTGGATAAAGCAATATCACCTCCAAATTCCTTACAGAATGGTTATTTGAGAATAATCAGCCACACAGTGGCAGTGTTTTCCTTTCATGGGAATCTATCCTATCTTTTGCGCTACTGAAAAAGCTGAATATCAGGGGTGCACCCGGCACCCGCACCCCTTTCTATCTATTCAAGAAGCTGCACAATCCGTTTTATCGTTTTTTTCAAATGGGTTTTTGTTAAATGCCAATACGAGCTGTGGTTTACACAAGCTCAAGGTATTTTTTGCTTTAAAAAGTCTTTTAAAATGTCAATGATTAAACAATGAGATACTGCTTAAAGGGGTACTCCACCGCTTTTTCATATTAAACTGTTATTCCCTTAACTAAGAAGAGTTGATACATACCTCTCTCGTCTCAGTGCGTGCACTAAATCGCTCTGTCTTGAGGCGAAACTTTGTTAGCTCTTAGCTTAGCCCAGTTCATAGGATCCAACCAGAGAAGCGACCAAACACCTCCACGTTTTCCCTATTTAAATACAGTTACACGAGTAGTGTAACTCGACCAAGAATGGTGACACAAAATAAAACGTTGCGCTTTTCTAAGCGTGTAAAATGGATAACTGTAATGTATGGCGGAATACCACAGCAAGTGCTTGGGAGCAATT
Source organism: Rhinichthys osculus (assembly GCA_029959095.1). NCBI lineage: Eukaryota > Metazoa > Chordata > Actinopteri > Cypriniformes > Leuciscidae > Rhinichthys > Rhinichthys osculus. The sequence continues at coordinate 53,394,312 of JARWKJ010000003.1, forward strand.
CGACTCGGCACAGTAATATCATTTTACTGTGTTTACAATGTAATTATACATTTATTACAATGTAATTATACATTTATTACAGTGTTATTATACATTTATTACAATGTAATTATACATTTATTACAATGTAATTATACATTTATTACAATGTAATTATACATTTATTACAGTGTTATTATACGTTTATTACAATGTAATTATACATTAGTGTTATATATTTGTTACATTATTATTATTATTATACACTTGTTACATTATTATTTTGTTACATTATTCTTTTTGAAAAAAGTAGCGATTGTTTTTGAAAAAGTAGCGATTCTTTTTGAAAAAAGTAGCGATTCACTTTCGAAAAAGTATATTACAGTGTTATTATACGTTTATTACAATGTAATTATACATTTAGTACAGTGTTATTATACATTTGTTATATTATTATTATACATTTGTTACATTATTATTTTGTTACATTATTCTTTTTGAAAAAGTAGCGATTCTTTTTAAAAAATTAGCGATTCTTTATGAAAAAGTAGTGTAAAAAATGTGATTATACATTTGTTTCAGTCTTATTATACATTTATTACAATGTAATTATACATTGTTTACAGTTTTATTATATGTTTATTACAATGTAATTATACATTTATTACAGTGTTATTATACATTTGTTACATTATTATTATTATACATTTGTTACATTATTATTATTATACATTTGTTACATTATTATTATTATACATTTGTTACATTATTTTGTTACTTTTTTCATTATTATTTTTGTTACATGTTACATAAAATAGCAATTCTTTTTGAAAAAGTTGCGATTCTTTTTGAAAAAGTAGCGATTCACTTTCGAAAAGTAGCGATTCTTTGATTCTTTTTGAAAAAAGTAGCGATTCTTTTTTAAAAGTAGCGATTCTTAAAAAGTAGCGATTCTTTTTGAAAAAAGTAGCGATTCTTGTAAAAAGTAGCAATTCTTTTAGAAAAAAGTAGCAATTCTTTTTGAAATAGTAGCGATTCTTTTTGAAAAAGTAGCGATTCTTTTTGAAAAAAGTAGCAATTCACTTTCGAAAAAGTAGAGATTCTTTTGGAAAAAGTAGCGATTCTTTTTCATAAAAGTAGTGTAAAAATGGAATTATACATTTGTTTCAATCTTATTACACATTTATTACAATGTAATTATACATTGTTTAGTGTTAACACTAAACAATGTATAATTACATTGTAATAAATGTATGTTTATTACAATGTAATTATGAATTGTTTAGTGTTATACATTTATTACAATGTAATTATACGGTTTTTTACAATATAATTATACATTTATTAGTGTTATTATACATTTTTTACATTGTAATTATACATTTATTACAGTGTTATTATACATTTGTTACATTATTATTATTATACATTTGTTACATTATTATTTTGTTACATTATTCTTTTGGAAAAAGTAGCGATTCTTTATGAAAAAATTGCGATTTTTTTTAAAAAGAAGTGATCCTTTTTGAAAAAAGTAGCGATTCACTTTTGACAAAGTAGCGATTCTTTTTCTAATAAGTAGCGATTCACTTTTGAAAGATGGTGACGTTGAACTCGTGCAACTCGTGGCTTTTTATTTCTGTCAATTTTTGTTAAGGCTATAAAATTCATAAAGGTTGTGTTCATCTGTGTAGATTATCATGACGAACAAAACGTGTACGAATCATAAACAGAGATTATGTTCTATACGTCATCCTTGCAGGAATCTTCTCACCCTCATTAAAACGTATTTTGCATTCCACAGAAAAAAGGTCATAATAATAATGGTAAATAATGACAGATCTTTCGTTTTTAAGTGAACTAGCAGGCAGCATGAATCTCATTCTCAACAGTTTAAAATCCTGTATGTAGCCCATCCATCGCTTTCACCCTATAGTTAAATACACTGAATACATTTTGAACCAACACACTGAAACACTCAATTTCAGTGAAAATCTGGCTTTCTTAACACCATGTAATTGGCCCATTTTAGAACTATTTTCAGTTTTAAACACTCCCTCTCGTTTTGTATAATGAGAGGGCTGCTGTTAAAGAGTAGAACTAAGAAAGAAAGTCAGAAATAGTCATTCCTCACTACAAATAGGCTACATGTAGAGATGTGCAAACGGGACACAACAGATTGGGTAAAAAGACTTATTTTTGCCTTGGCTGAGCCCTTATTCCTTCTCAATCCTTTCTTCACACAGAAAACCAGTCCTAATTAGCCCCTGTGAGCATTTAGCCATTAGCAGAAAAATAACCATGTCTGGCCACAAAGATGAAGCCCCAATGGATCACCAAAAGATCCAAATTAGTTATGTGATAACAAGATCATATCTATCATGCCCCTAGACTTCATTCCAATGCATAGCCAGGGCAGTTGTCTGAAACAACACGACTAATTGTGCAAGGAGCAGCAAAGACTGGAAGTCAGTAGTTTGATTTAATTTTTCATGAGTCTGCTCATGATTAACCCTAAAAAACCTGAGCTCATACTCAAAGTGGAAAAAACACCTCAGTTTTTACATGCCCAAAATGAGCAAAATATGCTATGCAATATGGTGTACCTGCAAAAAGTAAGATTCTGATATCTCGTCATGTAAATCTGTGAGATCTTTCAAACAATATGGGAGACTACTTGCATAAAATGCATATTATTGGAAGATATAGAGTGACAACTGATATTTATGTGTTAGTAAGGTGATATTGCTCAGTCCTATATGATTAAAGTTAGTTTTTATCGTGGGGGTAAAAACAATGCAATTCAATGATGGTTGAGAGATGTACAAAATAAATAAATGTTCCTCAAGAGCCTGATGTATCATATTTGTACGTATAATCAAATAAATCTATGTTGCGTCAAGTGTTAATTTTGAAATATAACAATATAAAATGTATTCTTCCGTTAACCACAACAAAAAGATACATGTGCCATGACCTGAAGGTTTTTACAATTATACTAAAAGGCCTTTTACTTGCTAAAAAAGTATAAACTATCGATCTCATGACACAAGGCATGTATTAGACTGTGGAACAGGTTTTTTAGCAAAGTTTTGATCATGTTGATTATTTAGAGTATAGAGTTGATACCCTTTATAGTGTCTAAACATCCGTTTATGTGTAGATAAGAGTCCATCAAACTATTGAACAAGACAATATCATAAGGAGAGTCATAGAGTAAAAACCAAACTAAGGAAAGATTCCATCATCTGTCTGCCAAAGTGGCCCCTATAAAGAGCTCAGAAACAGCCTCCTTTCTCCTGTTTCCTCACAAGACACACTGTGTAGCAGATGGGGCTTCATTCCCTGAGGAGGAAGAGAAGCGGGGAGAGGAGGATGGGGGAAAGGAGGGGTCCAAACACCTACAGCATTGCCCTTCTCCAAGGAATCTAGGCCAGACACACAGTAGAAAGAGAGATGGACAAGGCCTTTTCAGGGCATTGTGGGAATGAAGATATTACGCCAGAGGCAGACGAATCATTTCGGGCCGACTTAGTGATCCAGATAATTCAATTTGACAATCAGTAGTTCTATTGAACTCTACCTGAAAACTATACCAACTGATGCTTTTTTTGATTCTATGCAGGCCAGTGGTGAGAAAGCTACTTTAAAAATTGCAGTTTGCCAAGCAGTGAAACTAGTCACTATTTTGAGAAAAGTAAACAGCTACACTACAACCTACCAACAACTAGCTAGTTAAGCTATTTAAGCAGTAGATTTTAAAATATATACTAGCTCACCACAATATATTATTAGAGTTTAAAGCTACATGTAACAAAGGATCATAAAATGTTCGTCCAATCATTGCGATATCCTACCTGCCTGTCAATGGCCGCATGATATAGTAGATGAAAAACAGTATGTGACAAAAGAAGTATGTCAGAATTCACAGTACTCGTAAAAGAGTAGGCAAAAATGACCCGGATGACCTACTACTTCCGGCGGGATTCTGAAGTGTGAATACGATGGACACTTTACTATCCCATGAGGTCACGGGAGAGGATTTGTGAATGACAGTGAAGCAAAGAGAACTGATGCTGGTAGGTCACATGATAATGACAACATGGCAGAAGTAGTACGTCCGGATTACATTTATACTAAACACACATTCATATAGAATGTACCTTTTTAGCGGTCGTGAAGCAATTATTTATTCAAAATAAGTACCTACTCAAGAGAGTATGCGATTTCGGACCCACCCAATGTATTTCCAACCTCCGTACACCTTGCTCGCGCAGACCGGTGACGTTATACTCGGAACTGTTCGTGACTTGAATTTATGCGTTTCAATGGCAACACTATCAACGCCGAAATGAATCTGCAGCAGTCAGGGGGTACAGGTCAGTGCTCTTTAAGTTATGTTCATTATTATTGTAATGTTCTCTGCTTTGAGACATGAGGTAGTTTAACGCCGTCTCATGACGCTTTGCAGACTCTGCCAGCTGTGTACGGACGTTGTTTTTTGCCGTTATTTTGTATTGAAGTCTATGGAAAGTCTAGTTTGTTTTCCCCCAAAAAGGGGCGGGGACGAAATTGACAGTTAAGTTCCCGGATGTGCCGGTTGTGCGTATAAGCGCACAGTAGGTCACGTGACAAGAACCAACCGGAGCGCAACCGCCCTAGCGCTTTGGAAAAAGGAGAATGCGGCGCGCCCGTTTTTAGGCGCTATATGTGAATCCGGCCTTATGTTGCCAATTACGCATACACCTCATTCTCTGCTTTACAAAATGACGGAGACACACGCATGTCAACTAACCTGAACATTAAGTCAACCTTCTCCTGTTCAAAACCTCCTGACTTTATTCCGGTTACATTTCCTTGCAGGACATTGATGGCAGTTAAACTCTGAGAGGATTAGACTTAACCCCTTTAGTTATAGGCCAGTGAGCAATCATTTGAAGTGGAGTGTTCTTGCATTTCTGCGTTTAATGTTTGACAGGGCATTCCCGTGATGTGTTCTGTGCCTCAGACACAGATAATCCTGTGCACTTTAACTATAAAGCGATGGCCTTTGGTCTCTACTGCTGAGTGGAGGCTCTTTATCATAGCTGAAGCAAAGCAAAATAAAGCGAAGATGACGAACGAACAAGGAAGAACAAAAAATGTACATACTGTACACAAGAAGAATACAAGCAAGAGTTGGTTGTTAGTCGCCAGCAGCAGCACACCAGCTCCAGACTAACAATAACTCAAAACTGTCCTGTTACGAGAGCTAACATTACAACAACAGCATGTCTTGCTTCTGTGAAACATAGCAAAGCCAGTGTTACTCACGTGTGGAGCAACAATAACCTCGGCATCCATTTTCTGGCCTTCCCTCTTGGGTCTCTCCAGCGCTGGAAAGCTTTTCTAACATTAACGCTGGTCCTAAAGCTCTTACCTGATCATAACCCTTCCCTTTCCAGTAATATTTCTCTGACCTTTTCTCTTTTGTAATGTCTCTCAGCCACCTCTCTTTCTACAGTCTTTCTTCAAATCTCCCTCTTGCTCACTCTCTCCCCTCCCCCATCATGAGTGGACACGCCCCCTGCTGCTGATTGGCTACAAGTGTGTTGTGCTGCTCGGTCTGATATACTTTCAACAGCGTTTCTCAGAAATCGTTTATGTGATGAGAGAAAACCGAGAACCAATTTCCTGTGCAGTATACATGAGCCAAAATGTTTTCAAACTTTAAAGTTTATGGTCCAATGCAGTTCTAAATCATTATCTATCGTTTCCACTATTAGGTACCGTTAGCTATTCCAACAAGGGTGCTAACATTGAGAGGTTCTACTTAAATGTGTCTTTACAGAAACAAAAATACAACAACAACAAAAAACGTTCTTTTCACATTACTTTAATGAAGACAGCTTATTATTACAATTGTATAAATTCACAAGAAGTGCCAAGACACTGTCTTAAATGTCATGTATGATGAGACAGTCAGAATCCTGACAATGAAATGCACTGCAGCTCTATTTGTTTGGGATGCACACAGATCATTAGTGGCTGAGGATGGAGGTCTTAATGCCTCTGAAGCGTAGGGACAGTGTGTTCCCTTCACACCCCTTCATTAGCCGAATGCCTGTCGACTGTGGTCTCGATTCCGCAGAAATTGTCTGTACGGTGTGGCACAGATAGATGGTCATATTTCACTCATTTTAACACAAACACAATCTTAGAAATAAAGCTTCTTTTTTGGCATCAGTGGTTTCATGAAGATCCATCCATGGAATCTTGCCATTCCACAAAAGTGGAAAAAGTTTCTTTAGATTTTTTCTGTACACTAAGAAAAAAAATGGCTCTTTTAGGAACTATTCACTGAAAATGGGATGCATGGGAAGACGAACGGATAGCTTTCTCCACTATCATACTCTTCAGAGGTCAACTCAACTCCCTTACAGAGTTATATAGTTATCTCACAATGTTAACGCAACATCTTTATATATCTTCTGCAGCTGCAGGAGGAAATACCTCAACACACATATAGGACGCTTTGGAGTTTTGTGTGTGTGTGTGTGTGTCTACCATATGATTGAGCCTTTCTGTGTCCTGAGAGGCTGTGAGAATGCAGACGTCTCCCATGCTGTATGCCTAAATGCCTGGGGGGCACAGGGACACCGGGGCCCCAGGCAGCTGGAGCTCAGAGACTCAGATGGGGCCCGTCTAAGCAGTCACTCTGGGACAAGAGATAGAGAAGCCAGAGAGAGGAGACAACACCTTGAGAGGAAACTGGCAGACGAAAAAAGCAGCCAGAGTATTCCCAAGACACAGACAAACGTATTTAAAGACAGATGCAATTGTGATATAAACACATGGATGTACAGGTTTTACATGATATAAGTAAAGCGACCCATATTGGGGAGTGGAGATGGAAAAATATGCAAATATATTAAATAAGATTCAGATTTACCACATTGTTGTCCTCGCCATGTATCACTTTTAGGTCTAGTTGAAATAAAATAAGGGAATGGGGCTGAACTCCAAAAATCACAATAAAAATAACTCATAGGCTTCTAGTCGTAAATCTTTTAAAGTCATACAATAGCTTTTATTGTTATACATTAGTTCGATGCATCTTATGTGGTTCTTTTTTGGTCCTTTTTGGACTTAAAGTCCCCCTGTGGTGAAAATAAATCATGTTAAAAGCTTAATGTCTATGTTGTTTTAATATTCTTTGAGACAAACAATATACAAATTCAGTCAACACCATTGCTGAGTAGGCTATTTTCAACGCTATCTCACGACCAATTTGTACGAGTGAGTACAAGTTGGCTAATTCATACGAATTTGTACGATTTGTCTAAAACCCAGTGATGGGTAGGTTTAGGTTTCGTACGAATTGGGCAAATTAAATATGTAGGATTTAGCAAAAATTGCATGAGTGAGGTCGTATGAATTAGTACGAATTAGCCAGCTCATAAAAAATGTTTGAATTGCCGTTAGATCGGGTTGGTATTTTCTTCTTAAAACGGCACTGATCTAAAGACTCTCAAAAACGCGATTTGAAATCGCTGGTGTTTCTGACATCACAAACTACCTTGTGACCAACCACGTCAACGTGTGATCGTCAACGAGTGGATCTCTGAGCTGGTGTGAGTGGAGGCGGAACTAATTTGCATATTCATAGAACCGCGTATACTAAATGAAGCAAGGGTCCAAGCTATTTTAAAGCTATTAAAAAAAATTTAAATATGTATTTTTGTTGATCAAATATTAGTTTTAAGGGATAGAATTATTGACTACAGGGGGACTTTAACAGCACCCGTCCCCATCCACTTCCAGGTAAACTTTTCATTTAAACAGTTCTAACTTGTTTAATTTTATTTACATCATGTGAGAGTTTGGAGAAGACACAAGGTCTTCAGGGAGGGACTGATTCAAGCCCTCTAGGTCTCTGAGGAAAAGGAAAGAGAAAGACACAAGAGAAACAAGGATCCCCAAGGCTGAACATATTTTTTAAGTCCTAAAGGAATCTGGGTTCTCTCCTGGGATAAGACCATCAACTTAACCTCATTTATAAAAACATAAGCACAGATGTTTGGTGTATAATCAAATGTAGCCTACTGGAGAACTGATGGATGAATTGTAAACATTACCAAGTTAATGCTTATAAGATGTTAATTCAAAGAACTTGCAGTAAAATGCATAAAGAAAACACTGAAGTAAAATTTACATTTATTTACTAATGTAAATTTAAAATCTAAATGTACATTTACACATTTATTTTTATATTTTATTTATAGGCTTTTGACAGGACAGTTTGGTGCACTCAATAGATGTTTAATTATTTTTAAGGTCACACCCCATTTGAAACTATAAAATAACTTTTGGAAACGTGGGAAAATCAGCGTATCAGTGGCTTATAGTTGTCTTTGCACTGACGTTGGGTAAGAGAAAATATTTAAACGTGGAAAAAAAAAAAACTTTTAACATCTACAAGTTCTTAGTTTATTAAACTAGAGGGAGGAAAAAGACTTCATTTCATGAAACAAAAACAGCATGTAAACATTTCACTGAAAGAAACCCTTTAAGACAATAATGTTTTTGTGACTATCTTCAGGCCAAATACACATTTGTGTAAACTCTGCGAGGCCTAGTGAAAAGGAAAAAAATTAAAATATACCGGAATGCTATTGATTTAGTGTGCATAAATCATTGTTCACGTGAAGACAGAGGTATTTTCTGCTCGCGGCTCAAAACCTGAGACATGCTGGAAGCGGGGAACAAATTGCAATTGCAAACTGTATATACTCAACCTTTACCTTTAGGCAGTGGGTCAGGTAAGACTTACATTAACTGTCTAACTAATTTAGACAAATGTTGCATCTTCGCCATATAATGTGATTGCCTTCTGCAGGGCATCTTACTGGAGACGGCTGGGCTGCAGACATGCACGTGGACATTTGATATTACAGTATCTCCAATAATAATCCAGGAGTCACTTCACTGGAGGTAAACAGATGGAGCTGCAGTTTTGCCTGAAGTACTACATGCCAGATTTAATTCACTTCTGTCTTTTGCAGGAAATAAATAATGCACCAAAGCTAAAAAAAAAAAAAAAAAAAGTGTGTGTGTGTGGGTTGACAACAATGGCCATAGTAACAGAAATCCTGAAACATTGGTTTCAAAATACAACTCTCCAATACTTCTCATCTGGTGTTTGAATTAAAAACAATTATATAGCAATTAATCAGATTAAAAAAAGTCAGTCAAAATCAACTTTCAAGTTTTATGAAAGATTTTTACTTTTCGGCAAAGTATCACTGAGAAGAAAAAAATATTGGCTCAAATGAAGTGATGGTGCCATGGACAACATGGTCCCATTTAATTTAGTCAATTAAATAAAATAAAAGCATTTCACAAGATAAACATATGCATGCAAGCCTCTGTGGCCAAGCCAAAAAAGGTCTTGGTGATAAATTATCTACAATACTTATCTATTATACTGCATTAAAACGAAGACTGCAGACTTCAGTTAGGTTAGACAGCATATTTAATTTTACGTGGATGATATCGCTCCTGTGAGGGAGAGACTTACAGTCTTAACAATGGCAAGCGCTGGTACTCTATCGCCTAATTTTCACAACCAATTCCAGTTTGTACTGAAAGGTTGTTTTTTTTCACGGAAAGACGTTTAGTAAGCAATCGGTATGTTGTCAAATAACAGTACAATCTATTTAACACAGTATTCTCTCCCTCACAGCCTCGTTTTTATTCATGTCAAAAATTAAATACGGCACTACCCTGATTAAGGTCTATAGGACTAATTTTGTAGTTATCGTTGTATGACTGGTAAAATTCAGTGAGAAACGACTGGAATAGGTTATCAAATTATCGAACACATTTTGACCCTCATCTAAGCAGCTTCAAAAGTTGGCCTGAAACATCACTGTCTTACCAGCAGATCACTTCAGATCATCATGCCAAAGCTTCTCAGGTTCAAAACAAATAAGACTCATTATTGGCCAGCAATGGGGAATTTGTGACAATCTAAAGTATAATTACAGATCTATGTATAACTATATATCAACACTGACTTGTAATGCTTTCTGTAGTAAAAACATTATACTATCAAAGCATGATTTTCATATTCTAAATAATTAGAATGTTCCTCCAATATACTGACACCAGACAAAAACAGCCACAACTTGTACAAGTACTGGCTTTGTCCTGTGACTGCTTTAAAAACAATTTGGGTTAAAAGGCTCAGCTGAAAAAAATCTGCAGCAGCTCATTCAACCAGGACCAGAAGAGTTCCTTGACCACCCACAAAAAGAACAGTTAAGGAGGAAATCCGAAGTTTGTTTCAGGGACTATGGCCATCAGTCAGTGATTCCTCTATGTCCAGTGTTCTGTGAGGTAGAGCTGCAATAGATCCGTCTGTGGCATGGCCTCTGAGGGAATGGAAGCCATTGAGTTTATCAGGTAGAGTTCCACACTCTTCGCTCAGGTTCATAGCTCATCATGGTTCCTGGTAAGGTCTTCGCCGTAGTTAGTGGCTTGGCTGCCTACAAACATGTTCCAGTTCTCAAGAATCTCTTCTTTGGTCAGCATCTGGTCCTGAAAAAAAGTAATATTTCATACAACGCATTATTATAAAACAATCTCTCCATAAAATGAATGATCAATTAACTTATGTGTTCTTTATATATAAATACACTAAGCTTTAAGTCGGAGACTGATACGGAAGAGAAGAAATTGTTGAATAAAGTCGTTATTTAGTTTTGTTGGCGCACAAGAAGTATTCTCGTCACTTCATAAAATTAAGGTTGAACCACTGTAGTCACAAGGACTATTTTAACAATGTTTTTCCTACCTTTCTGGGCCTTCAAAGTGTTAATTAAATAGCTGTAAATGGAGCCCCCCCTGAGCCATCGGATTTCATCAAAAATATCTTAATTTGTGTTCCGAAGATGAACGAAGGTCTTACGGGTGAGTAATTAATGACAGAATTTTCATTTTTGGGTAAACTAACCCTTTAATGTATTACAGGATTAATACTAACATTTTGATTCAGGATTAGAGATACTCCTGGTGAGGATCTCAGAAGGTTCTTACAAGGGCTGTCAGTTAAACGCGTTATTAACGGCGTTAACGCAAACCCATTTTAACGCCTTTCATTTTTTTATCGCGCGATTAACGGTCTTTTTGGCCTAGCAAACTGTTTTTTTTTTTCACATGCTTTTGCAACAGGACGCGGCATGCGTGGCGCTGCGCTATGAAACCCATTCATTTCAATGGCTTGCGCCGCGCGAGGACGTTTTGTTGCTTCGTCGACCAAAGCGCAAGCGGATCTAGCTAGACCGGAAACAAAACAGGCACGCCGCACACACTTGTTTAGGCTTGTGAGCCGGCCAAATAGTTGGTTAATGTTACGTTTTGAGTGGATGACGAGCGCATGACGCCGAAATGGATGCCAATAAGATTCTGAATGGAAAGTTTACTTTTAAAAAGTTGCCAAATGGTTCCATTGACAAGACCAAAGTGATCTGTGTGTTTTGTCGTTGTGAACTGAGCTATCATCATCGCAGCACGTCCAGTCTGAAATACCACTTGATGATGGCCAAGCACACACACACACACGATGCGAATTCTCCGCCCCCTCGTCAATATCAGTCCCTCGTCAGTTTTTCTTTCACCCTTTTATTGCTGGACAGTGTTACATTGTGTGAGAGATTATTTGCTCCAAGTGAGAATGTTAGTGTGAAATTGAACAGTATATGCCAATGTTGTTTTCAATAAAAAACATTTGCATAAAGCAAGCCAATCCACTTTTCCATGTTGATAAGAGCATTAAAATGAGAAAAAATAATGGGACAAAAAGAAATCAAGAGACATTTAGAATAGATAAAAATGTGCGATTAATCGCGAGTTAACTATGACATTAATGCGATTATTCGCGATTAAATATTTTAATCGTTTGACAGCACTAGCTCTTACCTTATCAGTGTCCGACTCGTATACCAGATGCCGGGCTTCTGCCTGCGCATGGTCATAGTCCTGCGGCAGGATCCAGTGACGAATCTCTTCTAGGTCCATCTTCCCGTCTTTGTTCAGATCTCTGAAATCTGAAAACTGGTCTCTCTCAGTTCTCACCCAGTCTGGCTCTGGACCGCCATCTTCATGAGCAAACATGTCCGCTGTAGAATAGCAAAAAACACTGAAAACATCTTCCCTTGGATGCGCAACATTAAAAGAATCATTTTCCCAAAAATGTCCCAAAAGAGTTTCAGTGTCTAAAATTCACAAAAAACGATCATATCCCATTTAGAAGATTTGTAAAACCCCACATGCAAAAATACAGATGAACCAACCAATGTATTCGTCCTCATCTACATGTCCATCTCCATTTTTGTCAATGTCCTCCAGAGTTTCCTGATAGAAGGGAGGAAAGCAATGAATCAGTTACTTTATGAAATACAGTCCGCATTATTAAACTGACAGTTGGTACCACCATCTAAAATTCAAAACCCATAATCCAACTGACACTCACAAGAACCACAATTTCCTGCATATGATCAAACTCTTCTGGGTGGAGGAAAGCAGTGAACTCCTCTCGCTCTGCGGCTAAATCGCCATTGAGATCTGCAGACTTAAACCTGCGTTCATCTCGCGGAAGCATCTTCTTAAAGCTGAACTGGTCTGTTGCATCTTCAAACTCCTCTGGATTGGCTGGAAAACAATTTCATTAAGGGATCCATCGCAAAAACATTTAATCAATATTAAAACTTCAGATAGTTTGAGAACAGGGTGACTCACCAAGGTAGTAACCGTAAGTTGCCTGCTTATATTCATCCCATGAGATCTTGTTGTCTTTGTTCAGGTCATAATCAGTCCAGACCTTTGCAACGTTCTCATAGACGTAACGCTTCTGTACTCTCTTGATCCAGGCCTTGAGTTCATCAGTGCTGATATATCCATCAACATCACTGTCAATACGATCAACTATTTTCCTACAGAATATAAAAGTGCACAGAAAGGAAAGTTTGTATAAAATGTCAAATTTAATTACAGTAATTACATAGAGTGGAGTTTTCATAGACACATTTCTGGCTTTTCAGCTCAAATAGATTCTGTGTTATATTTCATTCCAATATAATTGTTATATAAGTTTTAATAATCGATCTTATTTGTAGGACCAAAATTGTCATTACTGTAATTTGTTTGTTTTTAGTAGTTCTCAGTCTCAGTGGTGATTCTCATTCTTAAAGGGTTGGTTCAGCCAAAAATGAAAATCATCCCATAATTTCCTCAACCTCAAGCCACCCTTAGATTAGTTGCCTTAGATTTTAAAGCCCCAAAAAAGGGCATCCATCCAACATAAAGTAATCCATACGGCTCCAGGAGGTTAATAAAGTCCTTTTCAAGCGAAGTGATCCATTTTTGTAAGAAAAATATCCATATTCCTAACTTTATAAGCTATAATCACTGGCTTCCGGTAAAGGCCGAACACGAGTCTAGTTCCGGCAGAAGAGTGACCTCTGACCCAACGCATGACGTAGTAGAAGTAATGTAAGCTTCGGTGAGAGTAGACACCTTTCACAGTTCAAACAAATAGGGCTGGCCAACAAAATAAAGCTACTCTTCTTTTATATTGAAATCCTCTGACATTTCTCTTTAAAAATCCTTGTTTTAGACTTCTAATTCATGAACAGTGTTTTGTTTTGCTCTATCCTCTGCGCTTTCCGCATTCGTCAGGTCAGAGGTCACTCTTCTGCCTGAACTAGACTTGCGTACAACTGTTACTGGAGGCCAGTGATTATCGTTTATAAAGTTATAAATATGGACTTTTTTTTTTTTTTTTTTTACATAGGCCTCAGAAGGCCTTTATTAACCCCCTGGAGCCATATTTCTTGTATGATGGATGGATGAACTTTAAGGGATCATTTTAATTTATGGTAATACTATCATGATATAAATACATAAAATAAATATATATATATATATATATATATATATATATGTGTGCGCGCGTTTCATATACTATAACATTTTATAATGTAACAATATTTAACATGTATTTGCATTACAATGGTGAGAACTGAGTGGGAAATGTGCTTAACTTTAATTTTCTTGGCTTCATTTTCTTTAAGCAAGATATCATTTATGCTTATTTTTGGTTTGAAATACAACCGAGAAATGTTCTTGACAGGAACTAGAGTCCAAGTAACTAGAAGACTGTCAACAACAGCAAATTATTTTTATCTCTGATGCCACGTTGTGATGTTAAGTGAGCCCTCCCATGCATTTAACAGTACTGGAGAGGGAGTTTTGTGGGAAGAGCACCCAGATTCATGTCTACACCCATTTCAAATGGAGAACATGTCGGCAAGGAACTAGAAAAACCCTGATATCAAGCACCAAAACAGTTGACATGCCAGTGTGGCAAACGCCATGCAGGGGGCATTTTGTTGTCATATGACAGGACAACAATAAACTTTAGACTCTCTTTGAGGTCAAATGAAGTAACCCTTAGAATATATATTAAACCTGGTAGTACATGATTCCCACGAATGTATGAACAAATATGAATACAAATATTTAATTTCTAAGAACTTTGCACTAGATTATTAAACGATTTCTCCTTTTTGTGATCTAGAACAGCCATAGCCTATGTGCTATTGCCCCACATATAACGTTAGAGATATGCAACAATACTGCCCAAGAAGGTCTGTTGAACAAAAACCCCAATCTTACCCTAATCTGGCTTTGCTTTCCTCTGGGGTGAGCTGATCAAATGTGGTGGCCTCTTCTTTGCCCAGAAAGGCCTCGTGGTCGTACTGATAGCTCTGGTTATCTTCGTGAGGCTGTCTGCTCAATTCAGGCTCGTGATGAACTCTTTCTTTCCTAAGAGTGGGTTTCCCGTGCACCAGGCACGTGCAAACAGACAAAAACCATAAATACGTCGACACATCCATGTCTGAAAGACGCAATCCAACGCTAAGACAGAGTTTAAAACTGCCACAAAGTTAAATGCTGTAATTATTTGATTGGCCGCCTTCAAACCCGCAGAAGCTGCGGCCGCCAGGGAGACGCGTTTCAATTACTATCAACTCGGAGCGAAACAATTCAAGTCATCAGAACACGAACAAGTCAGTTCTTTTCATTTTCGATTCAAACATACCCGGCGGATCACTAAAGGCTACAACCAAACCCTGCATGGATGCGTGTCAACGCACAGCCAATCATAGCATAGCTAACAAAGTACGGGAGTGTTAGAAGCTCTGCTATTGGCCAATGGGTTGTCTGTAACTCAAGATGGGCGTGAACGCCACGTTGCAAGATGACACGCAGAGCGCCTGCTTCTTATTTTAGGAATGCCATAGTAGTAGGACGGAGTGGTAGGAGAACTCAAAATTATATTCTAAAAATTGAGACCAGTCTTAAATTCATACTAGTTGTATTATTATTTGTGACCTTGTCCCTGCATTCCCTAGTGAAAAAAAAAACCTATGCCAAAATGTATTTAAAATACATTTACTACAAATCCATTAAAATGTTTACAATTGCAAACATATCGCTTGAGACTTACTGATATAAATATTATATAACTAAACTCCATTTGGACGGACTAGGCTTCTTATTTATTGCATGATGCACATTTATTAATATTAAGCCTAAAATGTGTTTAATATCACTACTAGTAAGGAGAGTAGATCTCTGTATATGCAAGCTGTTTAAAGTGTCGCCTAAAGTATACTTGCAATAGTCCCACTTTAGCACAATCATATGGGCAATACTTAAGTATAACTTTAGTTGAACTTCAGGACTATTTCATAAAGTAGCCTACATTAAGTACAAAATTAGTTTAGCAGACTTAAAGTATACCAACTTAGTATGCTAAAAGTGCAATTGCAGGGTATTTATATTAAGTACATACATATGTAAATGTATGTACTTAGCATAAAATAATTATTTCAAATACATTTTAGTTTATTTATTTTTCACTTGCTATGCAGTTGTTTAGATATTCACGGTGCTGCTAGACTGAAGGATAAATCTTAATCCAAAAGTGCAGTCTAACAAGTTATCTGAAAGCACGTAGCTGTCTTCTTGAAGTGTCATCATAAATTGAGGATCAAGAGATCTCAAGCATGTGCATTTTTGTTTGTTGTTCACTGATATTTGCAATTTCTTAGTTTTGTCTTCTATGTGTTTATTTTTAAATGATCTTGCACTGTACAGCAGTGCATCTGCAAAATGCATTTGAAACATCATGTCAAACAACAGAGAAAAGATGATGCAGATGAAGTCTACAAAGTCGTCATTAAAAGATTAAAAAAAAATAGAAGACCGTGTCAGATGAACTATGTTTCATTAATATCACCAGATTGACCTGATTTAAATTGATAGAGCAAATATAATTTAAATACATTAACAATTCATTACTCAAATAAAAGGCCACTGGCCTTAGGCTAGTTTCATAACAGAGAGCTGTGGCTCTCAGTTTGTGCTGGAAAAGCTGGCATGTGTTAGCATATTATGCAAATAATGAATGACAAAATGAATGTTGGCCTGTTTGTAGAGGGGAATTGGAGATGACAATGCCAGCAAGTTATTCCCACAGTACATTACATGAGCTGATGCAAATTTTGAACATATGGAAATATTTAATAATTTGTGAATAAATTTATATAAATATCTTTGACTAGCTTTGGCTAAAAATTACACTGGGAACATCATGTTTAAGTTTGCGTTTCATTTTATTTATTTATTTACTGGAGGCTGGAATAAAGCATAGGAAAAAGATGCACGTTTCACTTTTAACACTACCAATTTTTAAAACAAAAATTACTTTATAATTTTTTTACTTTATAAAAATTACTTACTATTCTCTTAACCATTGATCTGTAGGCCTTTCGTGAACTCACTGTGCCTGTATTAAAAAGCCTTTTACAAATGGAGGGCATCAGTAAGGAAAATATTAGCACCATGTTATAAGAGAAATCATGTTCCTTTGAGCATGAACATCATGAAAGATTTTTTAACGTGTTTTATGCACAATATCTTATAGATCTTAATCTAGCAAGACCAGTTTTATGCCATTAATCAACTGGAAGTATATCGACAGCAAGCATCCTGTCACTGTGGTTATTCGGATGAGCTGGGAAGGCCAAAAGAAACAGTAGTCCACTGCATTTACTGTACAAAAAAAAGGAATTTTCACAATAGGACAGTAGGACATATATCCACAACCGTTTACAGAAGTATTACGTGTTTGGGGGATCAATATAATTCCTTTTACACAGAAGCTTACTGGTATCTTTGGATACTTTTTTGCATACTCTGTAATGCTTTTCAAACAAGCATTCCTTGTGCTTATTTTCAGTTTCCGAACCCAAAGGCTGTACTAATCATCTCAGTGGAAGTGTTAAATCTATAGTTTGACTCCCAGCACTATGTTCCATTAATTAGATTAGCCTTCATAAACATGTCTTTTATTCGATAATATAAGACATTGTCCTGACAATTCATTATAGAAATTAAGACAACTGATCATGATTTGTAACACTGATGATAAACTGCCAGGCTGGGCCAATGGCGTAGATTGTTTTTGGTTTTCAATAGATTGTAAACTATATCTCGCCTTCTAAATATGATAAAATGCTAGAGGAAAGTCCCAAAGAAGAATAAAGAGAGAAGATGAACAAGAAATGACAATTTGTGGGTTTATGTGTAGAAGTCTCTTATGTTCAACAAGGGTGCATTTGATATATTTACACTGCAAGTAAAATAAGGTTCAAATATCACTCACACTCACAATCTCTTTCGTCATCCAAGCAATAATCTCTGTTTTTCAGTTTCTATCAAAATGATCTCAGAAGAGAAGGTTGGACAAGGACAAGATAATCAGGGGGTGACACCAAATGCTTCCTGTGATCTAAAATCTGGAAGTGACATAAGATGCAAAAATGATTGAGGAAACAAAAGGAAGAAAGATGTGCTTTTGTGTGGAGCGAGTGATGCGATGATTATAACCATCAAGCTTGGATTGAAACACAGACACATCTCTCCATAGTCAGCCAACTGGAGCGCCTCACGGGAACTCAAATGCTTTACGGTCCTGCAAAAAGAAACAGACATATTCTCATTCAAACTGTGTGATCTGGGAACAGATGCAAATGTATTACATATTGTCCCTTCTGTTGCTTATGAGACAGTGACAAAAATCAAACTAGATTAAGTCGTCAACATAATACAGTGTTTAAAAAAGTAACAACCAAACTTTACCCAATATAAGATGTGTAATTTGAGATATTCATGACTGCACTGTAAAAAATGATCGTGATTTTAACGGTAAAAGACTGTAAAAATGCTACAGTGCAAAACTGTTAATTGGTTAACAGAAAGTTTCCGGTAAATAACTGTGATAGATCTCATGGTACATTTAATGTCATTTTACTGTAAAATACCGTTAAATTTACAGTTTTTGAAAGTGAAAAGAACAACTTATTGTATAATTTACAGTGAAAAAATGTAAATTGACATTCCCACAATTCCCTGCATGACACTTCACATTTGATTTATTTTTGTTGAAATAACTATGTTTCTTCTTAGTTTTCTTAGTTCTTTTCTAATCAATTATGTACATTAGGGTTTTATGTTACATTTAATGTTGTTAAATTAATGTTTATTGCATTTTTAAAATTTCATGTGTGTTACCATGATGGTGTTTAATGTTTGTGTGAATGACACTGTGCAGCTTCAGTATATTAGTATTAACATTCTTGTGGAAGACTGCTTTTGATGAGCTTTGATTGATCATGTTCTCATCTCTGCTGTGATGGTAGTTGGTTGTCAGTGTATTACAATGGTACAAAACAGATATCAATACTTCAATAGTTTGGTAAATTATCATTATATCAGATAACAAATTTTTGTTTATTACTGTAAATTTTACGTTAAGTCTGTAAAACCAAAAACGTTGATACCGTATTTTTGACGGTAAAGTTCTGGTAACCACAGCTGCCAGTTTTTTCCGTAAAAACAACGGGATTTTTTTTACAGTGTGTAGCACAAACAGTTTAGTAGTTATTCTTAAGGACTTGTTCAAATCCCTGTGATTCTTGCCTTAACCCTATAAAGCCTTTCGTATTTGATACACAAAATTCCAAGGGCAGTAAATTATCAACAGGATCAAAACTTTGCTGAAAACCTTTTGTACATAATATGCTACGCATGCCTTTTGTCGTCTGATTGAAAGTTCATAGTTTTATGCAAGTTAAAATTCTTTTCAAATTTTTCCTTCATTCTAAGGATACGTTTACACAACAACGATGTACTGAAAACGGAAACGTTTTTTTTGCATACAGATGACACGATTGTCAAACCGATCCGCTAAATACGGATCCGCTAAAACGGCTAAACACATTGGCCCTCATTTACTGAATGAGGCCAAAGCCTTTCATTACCGAACCCAGTCCGTGCGCACCTGCCGGGCCTAACCATGGAACGTCAGGGTAAAGCGCACAGGCTCGCAACTGAAGGAATACATATGGCTACAAATCAAATGCTTTGGTAAAGTCACACAAATTAAACATTGAAGTCCATGTTGCACAAAAATAAACACTGAAGTTTATAATTACTATGTTGTTGTTGTTGGTCATAATATATCATATCTGTCAGTGCGTTTTGTGGTGTTAGGAATTGTTTTTCTGCGCATTTCCACACTAACTCAAAACGTGCGTACACCACCTCCTGAGCTGGCGTAGGATTTGAGCGTGCCGTACGCCAACGTCCATATTGATAAATCTCAAAGTCACCGTGGTTTTGGGTGTACGCTAGGTCCGCTGGAAATTTGGTGTACGCACTTTTGATAAATGAGGGCCATTGTATTATTCATGCCAGGCCATAGTTGGCGATTTCACTTTGTAAAGAAACACTACGCGCCTATATGCATGCGTTTCACCATTTTCACAAATTTGCATTTTTGTAGTTTATACAGAGACAATAATGTTATCGGTTTCAAAAACGTTCACTTTGAAACCCATTTGCAACAGTTTGTGTTTTCAGGACCCCAAAACGCTGTTGTCGTGTAAATGAACGTCCAAACGGAAAAAAAAAAGAAAAAAAATTTCTGATAAATATAAATATTTGTAGTGGATACGATGCTTTTGAACACTTTTCCTGTCGCATATTGTGTTTTAATGTTTTAACTACAGCAATGATTGCTTGGCGCATGATAATAGCAGAACTCATGGAATATTTTCGCGCAAATAATCAACTCAACTTAATGTTTATTTATAAAGCACTTTTAAAAAAACAAGGGTTTACCAAAGTCCTGTGCAAGCAATAATTAAAATAAAACAATAACATAACACAAAGCAAGAACATTAAAACACAACAAGATCATAGCAACAAAATAATGATCAATAATGCACAATAAGGCCTATCTGTTTCCATGAAAAATATAGCAATTAAAAATACAATTTGGCTAGTGGAAAAGATTGAGAAAAACTTTCTCTGAAATGTATTTTATACTATTTGATTAATTTATTAAAAAACAAGGTAAGGATATAGGCTTCTAAATGATATTTAGCAACATAATGTGACGGCACATCCATCTCTCATATTTTCCTAATGTCTTGTACCATTAAACATGGTATCACGTGGATGCAGTGGTGTAGTCTAGTTTTTTGTAGTGAGTATACTGTGATTATGTTTTAATAGATTTGATTATTATTATTTTAAAAAGTACATCTTACTATGCAATTTCTTTCATAATTCCCTCGAGTTACTTTATTTCTCTCTACAAACTTTTATTTTGGTGGGTTGTAAATTAAAGACATTTGAGCTTCTGTGTGTTTTAATAAACTATTATTATTATTATTATTATTAGGCCTACTTGAAGTATACTCTACTGTGCAATAGTAATATATTTCTGTTATATTTTCATCAAGTTATACAAAACTTTGATTTTGACAGGTTGTCATGAAGACTAGTTTGTGAGTGTGTGTATATGATACGAATGAATGACGATAGTTTTATCAAATGAAATGGTAAAATTCTTGTGATGTGACTAGTCTCATAAAAGCTCTGCGATGAAGTTCAAATGTGTGCATGTCCTCCTCATAGACGCTGAAAACACAACGCGTCAGTGTCACGCGCGCTTCAGTGTGTAGTAGAGCACACATTGAGCGCTCATTCACAGAAACACGCAGAACATGTTTTAATATTCATAGACACTTAGTGCATATCGAGATTTGATTCATTGTATCATTACTTTTGATTTGTTCATTCAAAAATGGCCAAATTGCGTGACGTTCCGCTTTACAGCTAAGTTACATTTGTTGCTGGATTCCGCGATTCGATGCGCAAACACAGACGTCACGGCGGGCGGGCGGCGGGGTGAATTTATGAATGAAAGTTATTTCACAAAACTATCTTGTTACGAATCCTCACGCTTTTTAAAGAGGGTATACGGAGATCTTTGACATTTCCTAATGGGCATACGGATATCCTTGACATTTTCTAGTGGGTACGGCGTACCTGCGTATCACGTAGACTACACCACTGCGTGGATTAATATGCAGATGCAAATAATATGCAGATGCGGATATGCATAGTAAAACTATAGGCGTTGTTAGCTCCATATATGGTTATTTCATGTTCGCACAATCTTCCGCTGACTGGGATTTATAAAGAGAATTTTGAGCATGTTCTGGCGTACAAACGGTTTTATAATTCTGATTATTTTTTGCCATACGCCATTTTTGGCTTTTGGGCGCACGCAGTTTTATAAATGAGACCCCGGGTCTTTCAAGGCTGTTATGTTGGTGTGCTCAGTTCTGTTTCATTTATGGAGTATAGTGTCTGTTACTTGGTTTATTTTGGCTCTTTTATATCTTTAGTGAAGTTCACAACATAATTGATGCCTTGCTCTGGCATCAGCTGTTTTGGCATCCCTCCACCTCCCCAAATCCACCAACATAATTTAGCCATCTTGCTATACTCATCATCCAAGCATTAGTCCCACTGGGGGGTATATCTAAGCTCGAGTTGAAGCTGCTTCCTCGAGCCCCTCCACTGCGGAGAGCAAGCCAAATACGCTTAACCTTATTAGCTTAAAGATTATATGGGCAAAGGAACTCGTGAAATAAACCTTATTTACATGTGGATCCAACCTTCCCTCCTCTCTGATTTCCCCCCACGTCAAGTCAGGCTTTGCAGGGTTAACAAACACCAAGCATCAGTTAAAGACACGGACACGATTACAGTGAGACTTTCACCTAAAACATTTGAGACCCTTTCGCAGTCTCTCTCTCTTTATTCGGCCCTCATCACACCCCCCGGCCCCGGAATGTTCCAGGAATGTCAGATGATTAATAGCTGATTAGTGTGTGTTAATAAGGGTCTGCAGAGCCTGTAGTTCTGCTACTGCAAAGGTCACAGTCAGCAAAGGGGGCAGATGGGTAATCTGTCTTTTAGCTTCTGCAATTCCTTGGCCAGTTATCTAACGCTTCAGCCAGGGCCAGAGGCGACCAGAGAGTCACACAATCATCAAATGATTTCTGACCTCAATAAGCTGGCTGGTGCACAAATATTGTACAGCCGGGATAAAGGCACACCTTAAGAAAAATCTGCTTTTCACTACTCCCATAGTGTCACAGGCATGGAAGACGAAGACAGATAAATAACGTTCCAAACATAGTTTAATAACAAGTAATCCAAAGGCAGACAGACATTAGCACAACTAAACATAGCTGTGACCGGACACTGAATGATGGTGAAGGGGAAAATTAAGTACTGAATGCAAATGAGGTAATGACAATACACAGCTGATACACATGAACTCATAATGATGGTAACCAAGGAGACAGATTAGTGGCGGGAATCTGAACAAAGAAACATGTGTGACTGACAAAAAAAAACCCCACACACATGGGGCAAAAGGCACACATTATTAAAACAAATACTTTGGCTAAATTATTATTATTATTATTTTTTTTTAAATGTCTATGTTAATACTTGTCCAAACAACCACTTTAGCAAAGTTTGTACTTTTTCTGGGGTTTTTTATAAAAAAAAATATTTTTTGTTCAATAAATTTAGGCTACTGTTTTAAAAAGTAAAGATTTTGAAAGCATTAAAAGTCCTATTATAACTTAATATATCTCTACAGTAGTAACACATATTATATTTAATGATCTTATATGATTAATATCATATTTTAAAATATGAATATAAAGCGCACCCATCTCTGGCTCTGCGTCAGCTAAACCACAAAAGCATGTTTGAATTATCAGTGAAGCACTGAACGTTCTAATCCCACCGGTGTGAATGTACTTGTCAATGTGTTGAAATAAATCTGTTTCGGGGGTGGAGGGGGGAAACATTTAAACTGAGTGGGCAGACTGGGCACAGATAAAATCTGAGGGGGCAACGCTCCCTTTTGCCCCCTCATGGCGCCGGCCCTGAATATGGTGGTTATCTCTAATGGCGCTTTTCCACTGCTGGTACGGCTCGGTACGGCTCAGAACGGTTCGGCTCGGCGCGGCACGGTTCGGCTCGCTTCGCTTTTCCACTGCGTGGTACGACTCGGCTCAGCACGGCACGGCTCGCTTTAGCTCGGTTTACTTTTCCACTGCAGTTGGTACCGCTTTAAAGTGGGTGGGATTATAGCAGTGCCCTAGATTTCTGATTGCTTAAAAAACAACAACTTGTGGGCAAAATATTTTTTAGTGATTATGTGAATTACACTGCGCAAACCAAAGTAATACTACCCACCGGATAAAGAAGGGTTGGCTCTCAGTCTCCAAAGTAGCCTATATAAAATATTCCTTTTTTTTTATTAGATTTTTCGTGTTCGCATTTATGAGGAAAAAACAATGATACGGACGTGTTCTCCGTTACGGACGTGAGCGCTCTGAAAGCGGCACTAAGATGCTTTAAAACTTTCACAGAGACATCAAACAGAAAGCACAAAACCTTTCTTTAACCTGAATTTCGTTTTGTATTAATTGTATCTTAATTTTAATCAATGTTTCATCAACCAATTGCCTGGATTTGATAAATAAGAAGTAAATATAGCAGAGATAGATAGGAAACGGAGGCGCCGGCGCGTGAACTGGAGCTCGTCACATAAATGAACCGAAACTCAGCATATAAGGTAGCCTACTTGCCTCACATGGCTACTTTTAAACAGAACAATTCAAAACGAAAGAAAACAGACTGCTCTCTGCTCATGTAATACTTGTGAAATGTGCATTTCTCTCTGGCACGTTCACTAGGCTATACTAGGCTAGTGAAGATCGCGAGTCAGCATCGTCAACTTTATCTTAGCCGACAAAGAAAACACTTGTTTATTAATAAACAATTAAAATATCTCCTTGCTATATTTGACATATTCATAATCATTACTTTTGCCGGTTCTTTGTGAAGAACAGCGGTGGCTGTTACTGGCTATTTAAATCTAGCGGGTTTGATGTCTCGCAAATACAATGACGCTGGTTGTGACGATTCTGTCTGACCAATCAGTGATCTACAGTGTGTTCACGTCACATTTTAGTATCGGTACGGTACGCTTGGAACCTCGACAGAGGTGGTAGGCTACCATTTAAAGCGAGCCGTACCGTGCAGTGGAAAAGCGCCACAAGTGAGCCGTGCCGAGCCGAGCCGTACCGTACCATGCAGTGGAAAAGCGCCAAAGCGTGCCGTACCGAACCGTGCCGTACCGTACCATGCAGTGGAAAAGCGCCATAAGGTGGACACCCAACTTATGATCTTTACCATCTGAATCTAGTCATTTCAGAAGATGGTAAGGCCAGCTGTTTAGAATCATGTTAATTATTGTGCCTTTAACCAACAGCAGGTTAAACAGCATATTCTGTGTAAACGTATGGCAACTGTTGCTCTAATTACCTTATACAAAACTGAAAATCAGTAACAAGATCTTTGTCTCAAAATATAGCCGCACACGTCTCTGGCGTGGCGTAGTATCCGTCAATTGGGCTGGTGACGGGGATCTGGGATAGACACTCTTCAGAGACACTCCACATCGGGTCAAAGCAGCAAACAGTACTGCAATATCCATTTTGGGTCCGGTCTTCTGTCACGCACGGTTGCAAGAACACACAATGAAGAAGAATAGGTTCAGAAAGTCTTTAATAATCCACACGAAACTCAAATCCAGCCAGGCAAACAAACACAACTCTAGCATTAACGAGACCGGACAAGAGGAACATGCTCAGACGATACTCTACAGACGATAACAAGGTGCACACACCTGAACAGAATGACTAATCAAAATAGTTAGCCTACTATATGACACCAAAATCATGAAACGGATTTACCTCATATTGTGACAAAGGCAAAATATTTTTTTCTGCAACTTCTGACCAACATAATCACCCATACAAAAATAAGTAGCCTAGTCAAATTCATTTTATTAAGTAGCCTATACTTACGTAAAGTTCAAGTAGCCTATATTTTAAGTATATAGTACTTTGAAGTAAGTATACTAACATCAATTTACTAGAAGTATAGGCCTACTTGTGAGTGTACTATTTCAAAACTACTTGGGACTCAATTGGCCCACCTTTTGGTGTATAAAAGTATACTTTTAAGTATGCTTTAAGTGTAACAGTAAACTTTGAGTACAAAACTAGTTTAAAATGATGTTTTTTGTCGGCATACCACGTTTTCTTTAAGTGGACTTAACATCAGTTTACTATTCATGTATTATTTTGTTATACTTAAAATATACTTTTAACTGTGCTTTGATTTGAAGTAAATTCCTGTAAACATGAAAATGTACATACTCAGAATGAGGAAAATATCTATTTTCTTTATAAATCAATATTTTCAAACAAATCTACTATATTGGATGCCAAAACATTTAAGTTTATAAGACAGTATGTAAACTATGTGAAAAAGTATTTAATAGGCTACTCAATCAAAAGAGTAAACACAACTACAAGCCAATTATAGCCTACTTAGAATACTTAATTATACTTTTAAGTATATCTGATTCAAAAGATTGAGTACAAGTATAGGCCAAATGTACTTAGCATTTTCTGTCAGTATAAGACAAGTATACCTAAGTGCAATTATTAGTAGCCTATATATCTGAGAAGTAGCCTATATAAAGTATATTTCTGAGAAGTAGACAAAAAGTAGACTGAACGTATAAAAGAAAAATAGGCCTATAGAAGTATATTACTTGAATATAAATCTTTTTTGTAAGGGCAGTCTCTCAATATATTTTTTTCTTCTGGAAAGTCATAGAAATGCTATCATGGATTTTTTTTCTTTTGCTATTCGGGCAATATTTTTTTAATATATTTGTTGAAGTTTCCCCATAAGTTTCCCCAACTATGGTGACTTCTGCTCCTAAAAAGAAGTTGAACCCTGGAAATTTGAAAAGGGTCCATTCAGATAATTCTTCTTCCTGTCATTCCGAATCAATTTGTGACCAATTCAGTTCAAATTCACACTCATGAAGTCAGTTCCTCCATTCTGAATTCTGCACCTTTCTGCGAGCAAAGAGCGTGTGCGTGTTCCTCCTCAAACCTCTGCACGAGCTCGCTTCCTCTGTCGTACTTCCAAGAGGACGCTGCTGGTCTGGATTATCCCAGAATGAAGCTTGTCCAGAGGGGCTTCTCTTCTGGTGTCTGCAGCTGTGGAAGAACATGGACAGATGCTTTCATTGGCCAGCCATTTTCCTGCTCTCATCAAGAGAAAGGAATGACAAACTCAACTGGCTCATGCACCTGACGGCTCCAAACGCAGCGTTCCAACTCACTGCATGAGAGGCTGTTGGACCTTTTTAGTCAAATATGTGTCTGAATACATACACAAAACATTTTGGCTCATATGAACTTCACTATGTCATTATCTATGTGAATGCTAATAGAGAATCAACTGTGTGTGTATGGCCATGCAGGACCACAGGGAAAGACAGAATGAAAGAGACAGGCTGGGAAACAGATGGATGAGGTTTCGGTGTGGGCACAGAACAGACGGGG
This sequence comes from Rhinichthys osculus, assembly GCA_029959095.1. Lineage (NCBI taxonomy): Eukaryota > Metazoa > Chordata > Actinopteri > Cypriniformes > Leuciscidae > Rhinichthys > Rhinichthys osculus. The sequence goes on from JARWKJ010000003.1 coordinate 53,421,278, forward strand.
CTGGCACAGCCCGGCATAACTGTGAGAACAGGTACAGCTGTGGTGTGTGCATATTGGAAAGTCCTGCTCAACCACAGCAGTCATACATACATTTAGAGTGATATAAGAGAAAAACAGACACATGGTAAAGTCAGTTCAGGGAGTGACAGAAGAGCAGAAGCATTCAAATTTATTCAATATGAGTCATGACTGTTATGCCAGCATGATTTTAGAGGTCAATGGTCAAATGCAAGAGATGGTAAAGCCCCATTTTCAGCAGCCATTCATAAAATCTTGTGTTACATAATTACAAAAATGTGCTGCTTTAGTAATCAAGAAAGATTTTTCGCTGTGCTGCTTAAGTGAATTTAAATGTATACATTTTACAGTTTTGACTCAATCGCTTTGATTCATTTTTATTCTTAACATTCTCTAAGTAAATTGTCACAACTGTTTTAATCTGCATCTGTTATACTCTGCAGATTTTGATAGCTGAATGGTTCATTTTGCATGTGATTGCTCACATGATGAAAGCATCTTTAGAAGTTGTGAAGAGTATGACAGTGTGTCAAGCAGGACGGGGCCGAGAGCCGTGGGAACGGATCGAGGCCGGTGGCGCGGGTGTAAATGACCGGCCTTGAGTCCCACGGAGGAGCTCCGGAAGGATAAAAGGAGGGGTTTTTGTTCTTTGTGTTTATTTTATTATTTAAGTTATGTTTAACGTCCGCCGGTTCCTGCCTCATACTTCCCTGAACTTAAACATTGTTACAGACAGTTTTAATGAGAATCAGCTCATCAGTTTGGAACAGCAAGCCATGTGATTTTTTTTATTGTGCAAAGACAATTCAATAGTACTTCAATAAACGTTCAGTTTGCTCTTAACCCTGCATGGGCCGGCGGGCCCATTTGCCATTGCATGTTTAAAACAATAATATCTTAGTAAAAACCTAAAGTAATATTGCCAAACTATATATCATTTGAAAGCTTAAAATCTCTAGTTTTCATATTTGGTGGCTGTTATCTAAAATATATTACAAAGGAGCAGAAATTTATCAATTTGCAACAAGAATATTTCATATTCATTAGGAGTATTTAGGCCTTTATTTTGAAATATCAATAAACATGAAAAATCATGAAAGATTGGTAGAAACCTCAGTTTGTTTTCATGCCATGAGTTCAAAAGATAACACCAATTCCATTTTATGAGAAAAAAAGGTCTGAAAATGTTTTAAATATAAAGAAAAATGTATGGATTCTCGATTTGTAATGCGGCTGCGAGCTATAACGCTATAACGTAGTCTTTATGCATTTATTAGAGGTTTAATTCAAATCAAATACTGCCAAACCACCCCTACTACTTCTGAATAGGATGTCTACTTCATAAATTGTATGAAAATTATGGAAATACATGGTTCAGATCACTCAAAACATATGAAAATGGAGGCGCCCTTATATGGGCAGTACTGGAGTCTGGTGTTCACCTAGTGAAAAAGTTGGGTACTGCGCCCGAATAAAATCTTACTGAAAGCTCATTTTTTGAGATATCAACCTAAAATTTGGAATACAACTTGTTCAACTTGTTCAGATTATTTTTCTTGCAGTTTTAGAGTAAAATATATTTTGTAATATATATATTTTATATAAAATATTAATCATTATATTTTTACATTACACAATTTCATGGACTTCTACAATAATCTGGAAAATGTCTTCTTTAAAACAAGACCAGCCATAGGTCTATATTCCAAAGCATTCCTGAATTACAACCATTTAAGTTTGGATAGTGATTTTTATGTCTATGCAAAAAAAAGGGGGGTGCCAGTTAACAGGTTAGGGATAGGTCATTCAAAAATGAAAATTCTGTCATTACTCACCCTTATGTTATTCCAAACTTGTAAGACTTTCGTTCATCTTCGGAACACAAATTAAGATCTTTTTAATGAAATCTGAGAGCTTTCTATCCCTCCATTGACAGCTACACAACTACCACATTCAAGCCCAAGAAAGGCAGTAAAGACATCATAAAAGTAATCCATGTGACTACAGTGGTTTAACCTCAGTTTTATGAAGCGGCCGAGTGCTTTGTTTTTGCAAAAAAATAAACCCCGAACAAACATAATTTACCACTTTATTTACAAAATATTCATCTCAGACGGGTTTACAACTCTCGCGTCAAAACACAACAGCATGCGGTGCTCTCGTGAACCCCTTGATGTTGCGTAGGCTGTCACTGGAAGGTAAAAAAAATATCAGATCTCATCAAAAATATCTTAATTTGTGTTTCGAAGATGAACGAAAGTCTTACGGGTTTGGAACAACATGATTTGGGTGAGTAATTAATGAAAGAATGCGCGAATTGTTCAGAGATCTGAACTTAATTTTTTGAGAAAAAACATTCTCATTTGAGAATTGAGCCAAATAGATAGAAAAAACCTGAAATGTCTTTACTGATTCATATTTAATAGATCCTTGGTAAATAAAAGTAGCAGTTTCTTTCCTCAATCCAAACTTTTGAATGGTAGTGTAAAAATTATCTCAAATCTTTTTCAGAAAGTGACAATGAAGATCAGTTGTTGAGATGCATGTGAAAAAAGACAGGGAAGCAGATGAAGTTACCAGCATCACTTTTGGTTTATATGTTGGCATTAAAGGGATAGTTCACTTTGAAATTAATTTTTGGTATGTTTTAGCTTACCTCAAGGGCATCCAAGATGTAGGAGTCTTTGTTTCCGCGGTAGTTTCAATTTTGATATTTTTAGGTCAAACCGTTCTTGTCTGTCAGTCATATAATGGAGGTCTATGGTCACTTCCTCAAAGAGCATGCACAGAGAAGTCCAAATTAAACATGGTTTAATGACTCGTAAATGTAAGTACACATTGATGGCCTAAGACACGAAACAAGCGGTTTGTGTGAGAAAACGAACAGTATTTATATCGTTTTTACCTCTTGTAACCACAGCCACGTCCAAGTGATCTGAGGGCGCGGGCGCTTCAGTCTGCGCAAGCGCCGGAAGTGATCTCTCGCGCGTGTACGCTTGTTTCGTGTCTTAGGCCATCAGTGGGTACTTACATTTACGAGTCATTAAATCATGTTTAATTTGGACTTCTCTGTGCATGCTCTTTCAGGTGGTGACCATAGACCTGCATTATATGACTGACAGACAAGAACGGTTTGACCTAAAAATTTCAAAATTGAAACTACTGCGGAAACAAAGACACCTACATCTTGGATGCCCTTGAGGTAAGCTAAAACATACCAAAAATTAATTTCAAAGTGAACTATCCCTTTTGGGCCAGACTTCAGAAGGTTAATCGCTCGTTAAATTGACCAAAGTGATTTTCACTTTAGATGATCGTTGTTGTTGTTATTATTATTAATTAAGATTATTATTTAATATTATTATTTATTGTGTTGTTTATTAACTAATTTATTTATTTCACATAGGCCTAGATATCACACAGAGTAAGACGAATACTAGAGTATTCAAGACGAAGACTGAGAACATCAAGGCGTGCAGCTGAAATAATTAGAGACGATTGTCCAAAAAGAAAAGGTAAAAAAAAAGGATGAGAGATTTGAATAAAGTAGCTAAAAAATAATTGAGTAAACTGAGTAATAAAGAATCGGCACCAGTTCGAGCTCAATTAGTATCGCGCACGATACGCTCGCGCCTGCTGATAAACTGCACGCGGCGCGCGTCTGGTAATGCGGTCACTGGAGGAGAAAATGAAAATAAAGCTCTCCAGTGGCGCTTACATTTCCTTCTGCTACTGGAAATCAAACTATTCTTTTCTTTAAACATCTATGTTTGACTAGTCTCTATCTAACTATCTATCTATCTATCTATCTATCTATCTATCTATCTATCTATCTATCTATCTATCTATCTATCTATCTATCTATCTATCTATCTATCTATCTATCTATCTATCTATCTATCTATCTATCTATCTAGTCACACTTCAAAAAAATTAATCGCATTAAGCAACAAAATATTTGACAACATTTTTCTATTATTTAGAACTTTGCTTGCATGTTTGTGCTGTCTTGAAAAATAGATGTCACTTGATATTTTGTTATGTAATGTAATGACCTTCATATGGGTGAAAGGTAATATTCTCTCTATTCACTCTATTCACCTTCCTGAAATACTTCAAATCCTATTTGCAATATACATTATTGCCTGAACTTTAAAAATAAAGCCTGGATGCCAGCCCGAACCCCGCCCACAAAATTTTTTGGTCAGGAAGTTCGGTCTGGACTCGATCCATTGAGGAGTAATTATGATCGGTTCAGAATTAGTCGGGCCAATCAAATTGCCAGGGCGGGCTTTATACGATGATGGACAGATGATCTGCAGTTACGTAATCATCACGTTATCAAAGAGCGCTTGGTTTGAACTGGTTTCCCTCAGAGATGACTGCCGCTGGAGAATTGAGATGTAGAGATCCCGCTATCGCGTCTGTTGTAAAAGAAATCGACAGCGCATTCATTTTAAAAGACGAACAGAGAACTGCATTCAAGGCATTTGTCGATCGGAAAGATGTGTTTGCCAATGCCGTCCTTCCTACGGGATTCGGCAAAAGTTTAATTTATCAGCTGGCTCCGATGGTCGCTAAGAAGATGGGACGCAATGAAAACCCTGTGGTCGTTGTGGTTTCTCCTTTGAACGCATTTACGGAGGACCAAGTAAAAGAAGCAACACTCATTATTTTACTACTTCCAGCGTGCCTGCAGTTGAGTTCTGTTGACAATTTGCGTAGCTCATTAAAAAAAAAAAACACTTACAGCGTTGCTCTGATTGGTTGTAGGTCTATCCAATCTTTTTTCTGGTTCGGTTAAGACACGCCTCATAATCAAAGCCCTATCATACAAATAGTCTCTGGCCCTATGGAGCAGTATCAGACTCACATTCTGACTAGAATATGAGTATGACGAAGTCAGGGTAATAAAAATAGGCACCATCAGTTGTCAGTATTCACACTATACATGTGTGTGTGTGTGTGTGTGTGTGTGTGTGTGTGTGTGTGTGTGTGTGTGTGTGTGTGTGTTTGTAAGTCTATCAATAATTCAAGCATAATTTAATTTTAGAATTACAAAGTAATAATATCATAAACAGAATCTATGTGCAGTAGCCTACTGTACGTAGACTAATTGAACTTTGACCTGGTCCAGTGCATGCAGCTATGATGGATACACTCAGCTGGCATTATACAACAAACATGAGATCCTCCTGGACTTGTTTCTGTAGAGATTATACATATATAGTATATGCTATTAGAAGTTGTTTTGGTAAAGGCATTTTTATGCGCATAGTGCATGGTACCATGATGTAGACATTGCATCATCATTACATCATGGTATGAAGTTCAAAAGAAAAGTTCAAAGTTCACAATTCAAAATCTTACAGCACTGAATTCACAGTGCACCAAGACAGGTGTTTTGAGTCCTTGTTCTATTTTCAAATCATCTGAACCACAACATATTAAATTAATTTGATCCAGAAACCACCAGAGGGCGCACTAACACAGCATCAACAGGACCCAAAGGCTCAGATTCCTCACTTCACTGCACACTTCACGAAACTCAATAGACTCGGGTATGGATGTTTTATGAGACTTATGTATGTATATTGCATTTTAAATATTTGCTGCATAATCTGCATTTTTTTTCATGTTATGCTTGATAGGCTTACTTTGCTCATAATCATCTAATATTTGAATCGCATGCCAATTAATAGCCTAATATAAACCTATTATGGTGTTTGTTACTTTAACAACTCAATATGTAATGCAGAAAAACTGAAATGCATGAAACTCCTCTTGAAATGCAGCCTAATGAAGGCTCACTAAGCTAAAAAGAGTCAGCTCACAGCTCCAGGGCAACTTTACACCCACGTTGTGTTTTAGTCACCCTAAGAGTCCTGAGAGATTAATCATCCAACAACACACTGAAGCAGGACAAAAAACAAACAAACAAACAAAATCTGCAAGATTCTGTGGGCAAGCAAAAATGTTCTTAAAGGGCCACATATACCGAAGATTATGTGCAATAATGTTAGATCTCATCATCTAAAAGACCTGTGGGAAAAGAGGTGGAATTCCTGCCCGAGGAGTACAATTTAAATAATCAAATGTTAAAATATTGCATATTCGAGCCATATCTGCAGTTCAAATGGTGTGTGGAAAATATCCTTTTGACAGTAGAGATCCTTGATGCCACCATTATTGCATATTCTGTATGTGTATTAATTAAATAAAAAAATGTACGTTTTAGAGAAATATTCTAAGGGCTGTATACTGTAGAAGTCTACAAAAATCAAAAAGTGCACTTGACATTTCCCCTTTGAGTTTAGTTAAGACATCAAGAAGCAGAAGTGGGATTATTTGGGTCAGTATTGGACCTGTTGGAGGCTGAGTTGTGCCATCAAGCTAATGTATTGTGACTGCCTCTGGCTTCTGCGACTGAGCCTTACAGCTGTCCCACAATCAATAGATGTCACAGAACTATTAGGGCAGTCATGACAGACACCGTAAACCCCAGCCTCCCACTTGGTTATGACAAATGTGCTCAGGTTCTCAAGACTGGGGGGATTAATCCACTACAAACTTTACTTTATACCCCCTAAACCCCCACCCATGTGTCTATCTGTGGACGGAGTCCGCTACATCTGCTTGGGGTTCAGAAAGTGTAATTCTCCATTATTGGCCTTTATTCTCTGCGGCCTTTAATTACAACAGTGATTCATGCAAAGAGCAGATGGTACAGTGACAGGTCAAGAAGGACTTCATCGCCTGCATTGTACCGTTGTCCTAGTGAGTTTCTAAGGTTAGATTAAACAGAGGTTTGGTCAGGTCAGGTTTGGGATCTCATCTTCGAAAACAATATAGGTTTTTAAAAATGAGCGGGAATAATTATTGTCTTAAAAAGAGCAAATTGTAAAACAATATCAGCGTCTAAAAATGTAACATTGTTATATGTTTTCATGTTAAATGTTTGAGGCCAGTATGATTTTTTTTAATGTTTTTAAAAGAAGTCTCTTATACTCACCAAGGCTGCATTTAAGAAAAACAGCAACATTGTGAAACATTATTACAATTTGAAATATCCGTTTTCTATTTGAATATATTTTAAAATGTCATTTATTCCTGTAATGGTAAAGCTTAATTTTCAGCATCATTACTCCAGTCTTCAGTGTCACATGATCCTTCAGAAATCATTCTAATATCTGGATTTGCTGCTCAAGAAACATTTCTTATTATTATCAATGTTGAAAGCAGTTGTGCTGCTAAATATTTTTTGGGAAACCATGATACTTTTTCAGAACTCTTTTATGAATAAAAAGTTAAAAGAATACAGCATTTATTTGAAATAGAAGTCTGTTGTAGCACTATAAATATCTTTACTGTCACCTTTGATCAATTTAAAGGTGCTCTATGTAACTTTTCTACTAAAATGAATCCTTTTTTTATTGCCTGTGTGTGAAGGGGTTGTAATCACACATTAAAATGATCCACTTGTCGAGTTTTGCTATTACCTCTGATTCTCTGAAGGCCAGTATTCCTATTTCTATGTGAAGTCTCCGGGTCGGATTTACCGCGAAATCCAACGGATGTGACGTGCATGCGCGCTCCCGAGCCTCTCTCCTTATATACAGTCTATTGTAGACGGTCAGGGAGTTACGTCCGGTTAAAGGCGCACGTTTTTCGGCTTATATCTCAGTCAATCGTTGATCAATATTCCCAAGATTCTAATCGTTCGTAGTGCTGGACTGGGCCTTTCGAACGAGCCCACCCCCGAGGTCCAGCTCGCCCGGCTCCCCGATGCCCCTTACCGGCGATCCGGTAAGGGGCATCCCCGAGGCCCGCCACTCTAGCGGTAGTGCAAGGGTCCCCCTGGGACCTCCTCCCCCGAATTTGAGCTCTCTGGGTCTTTGCGTTCCAGAGATACGAGCGATTTTCTTCTGAGATCGTGACGTCACCGGCGTCCGCAATTTTGCAGCGCGCCCGATGGTTTTTTGCTAATATCTCCGCGAAAACACCACCAAAAACTATGGAACTTATATGGTTCTTTTCAGCTCGACTAGATGGTCCCAACGAGCTCGGTGCTCGCCGAATCCGTCAAGTATTCGCCGAGATATTTGTGTAATAGACGGTATTGTCTATGAGTTCGAGCACGAGCGCTCTTGTAAAATTTGGTTGCAATCTGAAACATCACCACTAGAGGCCGCTAAAAGTTACATAGAGCACCTTTAATGCATCGTTGCTAATTTAAAGGTATTAATTAAAAAACAAAACAAATTTTGAACGGTTTTGTATTTTGTTATATATAAATATAATATAATATAATTTATATAGCCCACACACATGGAGAAAGTTACTTTTAAAAGTAATGCGTTACAATATTGCGTTAATCCCTAAAAAAGTAACGATTTGCATTAGTTCCTTTTAATGGAAAGTAATGCATTAAGTTACTTTTGTGTTGCTTTTTCTTTCTTTACTTTTGTTGAATATTTTGCATTACTTTACAAGTTACTTGAAAAAAGTAATCTGATTACATAACCAGTGTTACTCGCAATATGTTCTCTCAACAATATACTGTATATATATATATATATATATATATATATATATATATATATGTATACATATATATGAGGTATAGGCCTATAGTAAACATCACAGACAATGCATGTGATATTACAAATGTTGATATCCAGACCCATTTGGTGCAATAGAAGCAGTAGAGACTTTCACTGAAATGAGATTCGAGACAGTTTACGGACCGGATATGACAGGTCTGGATCTGCCCCGGTTTGCAAATTGAGGCCAAAACAACAACACTACATCATATTTAAAACAGCAGGAAAGCATTTCAGAATGTACATATTCTGCATCATGATTCATTGATGCTTTGCATTTCCATTAAAATGAGAAACATGTACAAAAGGCAAAAGAGGCCTATTTTTCCCCCTTTGCATCACTCGTAGGCCTATTCATGGATGGGATTCGCACCCAGCAATCAGTTCGATTATCTTAAAAATACACACTGCATGATAGAATGCGTCAGGCAGATGTAAGATGGGATGAGTGGGGTCTCTCCCGAGTCTATTTTCCAGATGGTTTGCTGTTGTTATTGCCTGATTTAGTGTGAGCTGTCGAACACGGAAAGGGTTAGCAACACAGGATCCATTTAAACCTATCACTTGGATCTGCGTTGAGTTCCTCACGCTAGGTGCTCCTTAGTTGTGCCCATGCTTTCGCCCCGAGCGAGACTATAGTATGCTGTGTGGCATGTCTTAATGACTCTGTTTGGGCACGTGGCGTGTTATAAATGTGCACGCTCTTGTGAGGGTTTCATTAATAGTTAATTATTGAGGGTCCCTCATGAAGCACTTTACAGCTCGACTTTGGCATTCACATTTCAGTTTAATGTCACATAAGACTACAGAACATTAGGCCACAAACATAAACACAGCTGGGGGTGATATACTGTATGTGCTAAAAACACATGAACACAGCAGTAAACAACCAAACACACACACACACACACACACACACACACACACACACACACACACACACACGTTTAGCTAGGTATCTCAATGGGAACTGTCATAGACTCCTATTGTTTTACAATAATACAGCTCTTTGCATTTTAGAGGTGAAAAACGAATAACTTTTGTAGAGATTTTTAGCCATTGTGATCCCAAAAGTAGGGCTAATATAGTCAGGACTTCTCACAGACAATGGTCCTCACACTAAAATAATGATATTTATGATACTCTTTTATTAAGCAACCCCCAATAAATTTACTTTTTTGATAATGAGAACTGCTTCAATTTTTTTGTTGTTGACATGTTTCTCTATTGTGAGGACATTTTGAAATAACGCCTGATTAGCCACAAACATATTTCCATCTATCTCTTAGGTCAACACTGCACCGTTAAGTGTTCTTTTGTTTAACTCTAATCTGGCATGGTAACATCATTTGTTAAGCACCACTCAGCGTAAACGCGATATCAGCTTCAAATGTGGGCAAAAATAGATGCAATTTATGAATGACTTTGACCGACTCATTGGCACAGCAACCAAGTTTCCTGTTACTATCGTAAGACGCAGGGAGGGAAGTCACACCTGGACAAGCAGGACCACGGAAATGACACAAGAACAAGAATTGGGTAATTATGTAATATGCAATATATTTTACAATATTTATCCGATCATGGATGGATGGACAGACAGACTGATATACAGAGATGGATGGATGGATGGATGGACAGACAGACAGTTGGATAGAGTACTAGATGGATATATAGAGATGGATGGATGGACAATGATATGGATGCATGGATGGATGGATGGATGGATGTACAGACAGACAGTAAGATAGAGTGATATATAGAGATGGATGAATGGACAGACAGACAGTTGGATAGAGTAATAGATGGATATATAGAAATTGATGGATGGACGGATGGACAGAATGATATGGATGCATGAATGGATGCATAATAGATGGATGGATGGATGGATGGATGGACGGACAGCAAGACAGAGTAATGGATAGATATATAGAGATGGATGGATGGATGGACGGACAGTAAGATATGGTGATGGATATAGAGATGGATGGATGGATGGACGGATGGACAGTAAGATATGGTGATTGGTAGATAGAGATGGATGGATGGATGGACGGACGGACGGACGGACGGACAGAATTATATGGATGGATGGACGTACAGACAGACAGACGGATAGACTAATAGATTGATATATAGGGATGGATGGATGGACGGACAGCAAGATAGAGTGATGGATAGATATATAGAGATGGATGGATGGATGGATGGACGGACAGTAAGATAGAGTGATGGATAGATAGAGATGGATGGATGGATGGATGGACGGACAGTAAGATAGAGTGATGGATAGATAGAGATGGATGGATGGATGGACGGACGGACGGACGGACGGACAGACAGAATTATATGGATGGATGGACGTACAGACAGACAGACAGACGCATAGACTAGATTGATATATAGGGATGGATGGATGGACAGACAGACAGTTGGATAGTGATAGATAGAGATGGATGGATGGAAGTAAAAACAGAATGATATGGATGGACGGACAGAGTGACGGATAGAGTGATATGGATATATAGGGATGGATGGATAGATAGATAGATAGATAGATAGATAGACATGAAACATTATATTTATTACACATATTTTATTTGAGGTGTTTAACCTCAGGCCTTAACACGGAAAATCGCCCCTCATAATTAATTCGGTGTGTATTTTGAACTGAGCAATACGTTTCCACTAAACGTTATTAAATCGTGGGGAGTGACGAGCTTTTATTTGTGCTGTCAGAGCCTCTGACAGCCTCGTTAGCTCCCATTTCGCCCTGTCAGCTCACAGTTTGCCCCGGACACTGAGTCTCCTCTCTCCGTTTACCGTGTTATTGCTGGCAGCACTGCGCAGAGCGATCAATCACGGGCAGGTGTCAATCATTTCATCCTGCGAGTCGACTACACTACTTTTCTAAATTAGGCTAAAACGCTTTCTGATACAAGACATTTTCCAGGACACCTGTGTGAATTTGAGAGGAAATCACTTAATTCACTAAGAAACACATTGGAACCAGAAAACAAAAAACAAAAAACTATTGGATCATTTGTTGCACAGTTTTATACATATTGTAAACTGAGACGACTGTACAATAAATCTGTTAATTAAAAAAACACCTATTGCATGCTCATCATTGCAGAGTTTCCATGTTCAACATATATGATTGTTTTGAGCTTTGCGTATAGGCGTATACTGTACAAGCTTGCGCTGAATCTTCATTCTGGCTGTGCTTTCAGACTGTGGGTCGTATACTCAGGCTTGTCACATTGAGGTAAAGTGAGTTTCTAACATCCAGGGCTTTGCTGTCTGCGCCGGACAAATTGATTGCGATCAGCCAGAGGGAATTCAGCAGGGAGGAGGATTGCTTAAATTAAAGAGGGGGACAGATTCACACATATCGCTGAAAAACCGAAATACACATAATACACATCCCAAAGTCATCAGCTTCTGGGAGAAAAAACTGGGACGACAAGGACCTGAAGGTAGAGATTTGAGGAGACCTCATAGCCTATACTCGTATAATTAAATCTTAATGTTTTTAAGTATAGGCTATAGTTTTGATGAGAGGAAGGGAAAATTGGAAATATTATAAGTGCATAATTATGAAGGATTGTTCATGCACTTTTGTTCTTTTGAACCCATAGAAAGAGAAAAGAAACTAAGCTTTGCACATTCAAACATGATGACAATGCATAATCCAAAATAATGTTATCTGTAATGCCTGGTCAGTGCTGAACCTGTTTTACTGTGTGTAAACAGAAGATCCATGACAGATTTAAGGCCAGTCATTAGATAAGTTATTCCAATATAGCAGAACAGAAGGCAAACCGTCTGCCTTTTCAGTTTTAATGTCGAATCATATCAAAATGAAATCCATAATTTTACGGACAGCCAATAATATTTTAATAAAGGCGCGTTTTGAAGATTAAGAAAACTTTGGAAAACTAGTGAATCAAAAATTAACGATATTATTGATGTACAAATAATACCTTATAACATGTCTTAAAAACTTTCTTGAAATAATTATGACGCTCACGTGTAGGCGTATTTGAAGACCAACATCATATTTCCTTTTTACGTGATGGTGAGCACTTTTCAGTCATTTTATTTTTGCAGAAAACGGTAAAGAAAAGAATGCATTTAACCAACATGAATGTAAAGACAGATATTTCAAAAACTGATTTTTTTCTGATTTTTTCAGTAAAACCTTTCTTATTCCGTAAAATAAATTGTTGTGTATAGCCTACATTAGCTATTATGTTATTATAACAACATAGCCTATTGTAATAAAAATAATTGAAAACAAAATATGAAACATTCATTAAATTTTAATAACGACCATTTGAATTGCTCATATCAAACTCGTTATTGAAATACAACACCACTTGAAAACTTGTTATTGTTTTATAGAAGATAAATGTAGCCTGTGTGTGTGTAAATGTGTGCGTGTGAGATAGATAGATAGATAGAGAGAGAGAGAGAGAGAGAGAGAGAGAGAGAGAGAGAGTGGGGGGAGAGAGGATGCTGAGAGGCCGGCTGAACAGATTTTCCTTCACGCCTGGTCGGGTTCTTGAGAGCGGGGCGTCGTGGAACAGGGAACGGAGGCACCTGGCCCGGCCGCTGCGCAGCGTCTTCTTTTATTGACCGCATGATAAGCCGTGCGGTTTCCAGCGATCACCTGGAGAACCCTGCAGCGTTGCACGGTTTCTGTGGCCCTTAATTGTGGTTACGTCAAACAAAGGGCTGAATAATGCTCGTGCGCACCCCATACCTGCTCCATACGTCCTAAAGAACCAACACAACCCATTCATTTCCTGAGAGACACTGAACTGTTGCGCATTTGCGCACAATGGACAGTGACATTGTACGTCACGTCATATGAAGTAAATGCCATTTTGCTTCACCTTTAGGCTATTATGTTTATGTTATAATGTTTTCTTTGTTTAGATGCTGCACAGAATTTCATAAACAGCCGATAGTTATATGCGCAACAGCTCCCCTTTTAGAAAGAATCGAGAAAATAGTCCAGAAATTGTCGTAGACATTAAAGAAAACCATACACAGCTATAGGTGGAAACAAACATTTTCACTAAACGCGCTGTTGTACCGGTTAACCATTTGATTTTCCACCTGAATGAGTAGGGTAAATAAGATCTCCGTGACGCCTTGGCCAATATTTGCTAAAAAAAAAAAACATTCGACGTTTTAAAGTTTCAAATATTTGCATTATAAAAATATAAAGGCTTTTTGCAGATATTAAACCGTCAAAACTTGTCTTTCTGCAATTACTGTAACATATCAAAGATAATTATTTTTTAATGTACTGACTAGAGCCCATGTGCATAAGTGTAAAAATGGGATGATTTCTGGAGAATTAGCAAACCATAAATCATTTATTTTTAAAAATGATTTCTTGGTATCAATATAGTGGTGCGCATTTGGAATATAGCATAAACATTATTCAATAGCCTATATTTTATTAATATTATCATTACATTATTAGGTTATATTAATATGTGGGCTATTTATTATATATTTATATTATAAAACTGCCTCGCTCTAGGCCTATATCAAAGAAATCCCCTTCTTTAGGAAACACCAAGACAGAAACAGAAGCATAATTCTCCTAATTCTTCACTTGAAATATAGGGCAATAATCACGCCAGCCACGTCTTGAAAATCGAGGCTAATGTGAGAGCATGGAGTTCCCCTGATATGTTGCATGCATGGCTGTATGAGAACCTTTTTCCAGCGTGACGTAGTGCGTCATCTGACCAATCGCTGACGAGCGGAGGCTGATATTAAGAGAAAGTTTACAGTGAGTGAGGGTTACACCGTTTTTTCATTCTCACTGACATTTCCACTCCAAACGGGATTCAAACGTGACAACACAGTCTGGACTCGTTTCGTTTTAATTTATTCAATCGCAAGGGCTTGAAACTGCAGGATATTGATCAGAAGTCAGAAATATCCCGGTAAGTTAAAAAATACTGCATGTTTTTCCCACCGTCCTCAGTAAAGCAAATGCACGGCATATCTTCATAAAATACATTTGATTATCCTATCTTAAATATACGTATTTCCTTCGGTTTATGTCAAATTTAGACACATAAGCCTACATGTTTCTGCTTTTGATATGATTATTTTATTACATTTTCATAACATGTGATGAATTACAGAAGCCTACACACGTTACATCAACACAAAATTAAGTTTTTAATACATTAAAAGCACCTTTCCATTTTAAGAACAGTTCATAGGAACGATAGGGAACGCAAATTAACACCAGAATTAAGTAGGCTAGTGAAAGAACATGTAAAAAGGTCTCCATTTTTTTTGCCACAGCAATTAGAGTTAATTTGTTTACTAAAAATTCTTCTTTCCTAATAATCATAATAATTGTGAAATCGGAGGTGCCTTTTCTATTAATATTTTACGTTAAACAAGACATTTTTGTTTTTATTACAAAATGATAAACAACAATAAAATAAAGTAGAATATAAATAACTAAATCTTATATGAAAAACATAAAAAAAAAAAAAAAAAAAAAAACGGTGGTAAGTAAATTTCTTTGGTTCCCAAAATATTGATTTAAAAAACAATCTGTCAGCCCGTTCGTGACTTTTTATTTATTTTTATCGATCGACTCTTTTGTGTTCTCCTGAAGTATGACGTCAGTCCCATTCCCTCCCCTCTTTCTCCTTTTCTAAAAAGTTTCCTACAGAAGACACAGTGACCACTTTGCCCAAGAGCGAAACGGCTACGAGATTAGGGATTACTTTTCACGATTTCGTATTAGCAGTTGCTAATCCCAATTGGGCTAATTGCTTTGCGTGTAGAATTGCTATCTGCAGGGTCCGTGTGATGTGGAGGGTTTGTATGGCCTGGAGGCTGATGATGCGCCCCGAATCAGACCACTTCCTAAATACACCTCATTAACACGGAGAGGATTTACAACTGATCTAAATGACAAATCAACAGCCACGGCACAATTACTAAGCTTATAGGGCATTCTTTTAGTCGGGTTGCAGTGCAGTGTCTTTGCTTCTTTATAATACATTTGAAATAAAAACGAACATATAGCTACTAGTAAGGTGCATTAGAGTCATCAGAGGCTGAAACAGATAAGAAGAGCTCATTTGTGGAAACATTTGCAGTAGTAAGAGAGAAACTCTGCAGGGCCCATACAGGGACAGTGCTGTTCATTGTCCGTTCCCATAAGGCCTTTTTTAAACTCTTTGGCAGCATCGTTTGTCTCCTGGCTTTTTGTGACACAGTCACATATACTGTTTATTGGTGAGCGTTGGCTTTTTCCTAACTTTGCATACGCCGGGAAAAGTTAATGCAATGGCTAACGTAGCCTATATATTTTTATTTTTATTTGTAAAATCCCATCAGCTCTTAACCGGCTCCCATAGACTCGGGTCTCGTGCTATAAGACAACTGAATACGGGCGCGGAGGAGTTGCTATATATACTGTAAACAATTATATGATCAATAACTTATGGCAACATATGTTTTTACATTGCTCCTCAAAATAAGTTAATCAATCGTCAACTTAAAAAAAAAATTATACAAGCTTCAACTAATTTTTTAAGTCAGTTTAATATAGCCTAATTTAAGTTGAAATTAGTTAAACATCCAAGCTGACTGTACCTAAAAATTTAAGGCAGCAACTTCTTTTTTACAGTGATATATATATATATATATATATATATAGCCTATATAGGCCTATATATATATATAGGCCTAGCCTTTATTTACTGAAAACAGTATGCTACCTTACAATATAAATTATGTGCACAGTTTAGGCATAAGTGTACATTTCTAAATTATTTTGTAGCAGGCAAATATGGGAACATATATCAAAGTTCGAGACGCAGCGCAAAAAGAATATA
The DNA here is from genome assembly GCA_029959095.1 of Rhinichthys osculus. NCBI lineage: Eukaryota > Metazoa > Chordata > Actinopteri > Cypriniformes > Leuciscidae > Rhinichthys > Rhinichthys osculus. The sequence continues at coordinate 53,437,797 of JARWKJ010000003.1, forward strand.
GAATTTTTAAAATGGATTTGTCTGTCGACAGGCAGTTTGGAAAGAATGGTTGCTTTACAATCAAAGCCTTTAAATTAGCAAAAATTCAAAACCTATTTACTATTTTGAGCTACAACAAATTCAGCCTCAGGGACCAGTAGCCTAAGTCCCGCATCTTTTTGATTTTATTTGCATATATATCCATCTATTCTCCAAACCGCTTATATGTCGCGGGCTGTTAAAGTTGTAAACAGATGTCATCACTATTTGCGACTCCGATTAACGAGCTGTAAAATTAGTGAACAGTGAACAATTTAGGGGGCCACGTGGACACGGAGGTAACCTCCACGCGCGCAGATACTGTGCAAAAGCGCGTGAGTGTCAACAAAAGCACGTGGAGAGTGTTTGCGTTTGTTTTAGCCAGTTGCACCGGGGACCATTTGCAAGTGCACTTAATGCACAGAGCAAACAGGTTCTCCTTTTGAATTCGCAGCTGTCAACAGGTTGCTTTCTTTTATCAGTGTCACGGAGGGCCAGATCTCTCAGGACTTAAAAGCCCCATGCAGCAAACAAACAATCAAGGAATATTCAATAAAACAGATTTTTGCTGTAACACTTAACATAACGTGTCCATAACGTTCAGATAATTAAGTAGGCCTTCTAACAATTAGTTATAACATAGTATAAAAGCTATTTCTTTTCATTGAAATATTAAATAAAATGTGATTAGTTTACTTAACTTTAAAAAATTGAGGAAACCAGTTGCCTTAAAATTATTAAGTAGCCTAAATAAACGTCATGCTTAATCGAAAAAAAATAAGTAATGTGGAATTGTCAAGTTCACTACTTATTTTTTTTTCAATTAAGCATTCAGTTTATTTACTTAATAATTGTAAGTGAACTGAACACTTTTTACAGTGTGTAAAATGTGACCCGAGTTACTTATCACACATTTCGAGGCAAACTAATATGAAAATACATAAGACAAAAGAGACACTAAAATGTATTTTCTGAGTGAGCTCAAGCCCAGTGGTGAGATTTAAGCAGTGCATCCAACAGAAACAGAATGCTACACCACTGCATAAAGCAATATTGAGTGAGTTGGAGAGGGGGCGCTCGGCATTTGCATGCGCGGAATGATTAGTTGGTTCAAAAGTGGCCTGTTTTCTGTTCTGTGATGGCAGAGGGTCACTGCTTCTCTCTAATGGGCCAGTAAAGAGCTGCGACTGGGAACATACAGACTAAATACATCAGTACTATCACCAATCAGGATAGGTGTGTTCAACTCCGTCTCTCTCTTTCTCTCTCTCGCGCGCTCTCTCTCTCCTCCATGCGCCTTCACTTTCTCACTCTCTCTCACTCACTCACTCACTCACTCACTACACATGCGAGCACACACACACATACACACACACACTCTCAATCCCTGAGCAGTCCTGACATCTCCGCTCACTGTCAATCTGTGTCTCATTCGCAGGGAATTTCCTTCCAGATAGAGGGACGCTGGAAAAAAACTCTATTTTAAGAAGAAATTACTATTGGAGATCCATTGTTTCTTTCCCAGTTTCACTATTTTGCTCGGAAGGGCTCAGGCGGTGGAGCAGAATGCCTCAAAAAGGTGAGTGCGCACGCTGAAACTAAAAGTTAGTGGTTCGTGTGGGATCCAGTACTATTTTACTGGAGTGATCCACCGTATTATTATTAATATTCATTGACTTTAAGTTTATTGTTAGGGGTGTTTCCCAAGTCATACTAATAAAAACGTGCTGTTAATAGTTTGTAGGCTAGGTGTAAAACTAAATTAGGCTACTAAATAAAGCTGAACTCTCAGATTATGTTGTATTTTTTCGGACTACTTTTTAGGCAGAAAACCGCTTCTGTTTATGGAGAGTAAATATGTATCTGTGATGGGAAAGAGTTCGAAGTCACATTAGGCCTGAACAGTGGGTTTTTTTTTCTCGGAGCACGGGAACGCACTGACCCGTTGAGGAAAGGTGTCAGAATGATTCATCAGCCGAGTGCCTTCTTAAAGATTTCCCTGAATCTCACGAGGACCTGCTTGTTTATTATTATTTGCTTGATAGGTATATTCGTATTTAGAGTTTTTGTAATTGGTAAAAAGGAGAGCTAATAAAGTTCAATATTTTTTATTTAATGCTGTCAAGACTTGCCACTTTTGGGTTACAATATATAGCCTAAAAGTAAACATCAGAGCATCGCACGAATGAAATGTAATAATAAAAAGGATTTTGTAATAATTTAATAATTTGTATTAGGCTAATTTAAAACATTAAACAAACCACCACAGCGGACTCGTTGATTTTAGCATCCAGCAAATATTCACCAGGCCTACTTATAGAGCATTTGGACGCTCAAGTCCTCATAAACATTCACTAAATAAATGTAGCTACAAAAACACAAAAGATTTCCCCATCGATGGCAGTATAAGATGATTAGGGCATGTTAATGTCAGATCCTTCAAAACTTCCCACTGCGCTTTTGTACACGTACAGATGCATGTCTGCATGTCAATGATGTTTATGGAGAACACTGTTTCCTGAATAAGCATGTTTAATTAAAGCAATTGTAGTTAAGGATTACACAAACGAAAGAAATGCAGATGAGATCCTAGTTAACCTCATAAACAACAACAACAGCCTGTATAGACGTTAGATAAATCATTAACGGGAACACGCAGAGTCGCAATGCATGGAGCGAGTGCGAATTAAAGGAGCACAAAACAATTAACATTTGCTGTGATTAAGAGCTATTAAGGCTGTGAAGGTATTTAGAATTTACCTTCGGGTTGTAGTTGACGTAGCCTAACTTTTTTTGAATTAATCTTGTTTTTTTTTTAAAGTTTTTTTTTAAAGATATAGGCTATGGCACTAAAACAATTAAAAAAAAATACACACTTATGAAGGCAATTTACAGCTGACAACCTCTTGATACATTATATATAAATACAATAGAATATGCTTTACTGCTCAATTTCTGGGAAATTCATCTTGGACAACTATTACACAACATTAAACTCACATAATAAATTACTAATAACCAACAATCCAATATATAAATAAAAACTACAGTATACCAATCTGACATCTCATTTTTGTAACTCTGAATAGTTTAACCGCAATTGGCACAAAAGAATATACTAATTTAATTACGTAAATATTAATTAGTTTCTTGTTTGTGGTGGGGGAATTATCAAATGAAAATATAAGAGATGAACAACAAATAATTATTTAGAAAAAAATCCACACAATGTTTTAGGAGAAAACAAGCTTTAGAACACTTAAATGTACATTTTTAGATTGTTTAAATACGAATTTACTGATATGTTAAAGTTTATAACACTTTTTCAATTAAATTGGAAACGTTAAACACTTTCAGTTCTTCAACCTTGGGAAGAGAGCGAATGGAAACGGACACACCGGTTTTGTTATTTCAGCGTCGGGAGAGAAAATGAAACGAAAGACTTTCCTTCCCTGGGCCCCTTTTTAGCAATGTCGCTGAATAGATCCTTTATTGCAATTGTTTTTTTCCAATTGAGCACCCTACTGGGCTGTTGCATCCTTTTACAACCCCTAACAACCCACACCCGTTACACAAACACCTACAGATATTTATAACGCGAAATTACTTTTCTATTTCCCCAAACCTCACAAACAGAAACACGCATTGGGCTTCGGGCACCGGGGTCATGGCCGTCAGGAAAGTGACAGTGGATGCTGTGTGTGTGTGTGTGTGTGTGTGTGTGTATGGTCGTCTGGGGGGCAGGGTGCCCTCGGCTCTTTGTATTCGGGCAAGTATTGGTAGGCTACGTTTGGTGGGAGGTTGTGTTGCTAGTTGCAGAGGCCGAGTTGTGATGGCTGGGTTTGGGTATAGAAGGTAAAAGAGGCGCATTGTTGAGCTCCAGCAGGCTTTGTTAGGATCCTCTCACCCCCTCCAGTTCTCACTTTTCAGAGCACTGATGCGAAGTAGACAGCGTGTGTCACTGTACACTTTTGACGGGAAGATCTAAAGAGGAAGGTTGAACATTTTACAGACCACCAAGAAATTGAGACGTGAACTCTTCCATTCTATATATTAGATTTTACTTTTATAGCCTATTTAATAGCCTACCTCAAATCGATTTCTTCTATTTTATGTGCCATAAATAAAACGGCAGGTGCAAAATGCTGCGTAAAATGCTGTACAATTAAACAACTCTCTATTATATATTAAAAACATGACTCAATACAAGTCATTCGAACTAATATTACTCTTTTGCTCTATCCTAGGAACGATCTAAATAGTCAGAGGCAAATGAAGGGCTAATTTTTTAAACGGACAGTCAACGTTCTGTTACCAGGCAAGTTTTTAAAGCTGAAATTCCTCTAGAAAGGATTATTCCCAAATATACATCATTTAACCTCCTTATGCGTTGAGATGCACAGGCCGTAAACGCAACACCGCAATTGTTGCAAAACTGCAATTAAAAAAAAAAAGAAATAAATCTGGATTTCACAACTAACCCTATATATTTCTTTTTGTCATAAATAGAATACCATAACCAACCCACGTGGGAATCTGGAGTGGCGTCCATGATGCAAAACAGTAAGTGCAATTCTTATTAAGCCACTCATGTGTATTTTTTTTCTCCAACGGCTGACTGTTTGCTTTTCATTTACGATTAAACTTTAATTGCAGTGCATGACTGGGAAATTATATAATAGGTGCTAAAGTGTGATTTATGGTCAAATGAGGAGGCATTAAAAATGCGCATTATACCCCCCCCCCCCATGAATGATTTCATGTTAATATTTAAAGGAAAAGCCATACGAATACAAACTGCATTTTACATACATGTCGAGCATAAATGAATAAATGGCTAATGGGAGAGGAGATGTTTATTTCTGCTTGAGTTGGTAACAAATAAATGCAGCTCTGGCTGAATTAACGCCGAAAATTTGCCAACTTCCACAGACAGCAGCTCCCGAAATAGCTAATGCATGAAATGGGACATATGAAATAGTTTGATGATTCCAGGATTTGATTTCAAGATTTTCTGTGCTTGCTTGAGGGGGGAAAAACACGAGTTCTGTTAGTCTGTAAACGGCTCAGCGTCACTTCGATCTTGCATTTGGGTCTGACATACGATAAATGCTTGGATTAGTTCTCTGAGATTATGTAATGTATAATCACATATTGTTCAGTCATATGTACACATATGTCTGTAGAAAGGCAGACCTCAAATAATTAATGGTATAATTTATGTGTAGAAAGATACATTGAGAAATTCGTATTCATGCGCCAGAAAATGTGGTTTTAAAACCCAATTTGGCCTGGAGATTTATAGGATTGATGTTTACAATTCACAACATATGTTTCCCCATTACTAGGGGAGCGATACAATACAAGTCTCATTATGACCGCCACCAGGCCAGATCTACAGTCCTACACCATGGGGAATCATATGATTATTAAGACTTAACCTTCGAACTGTGAAATGACAGGCCGGGTCATGTTTCTGTGTGATGGCGACATCAATCAAATGGATTCGTGGATTCTCCTCCTTACGTTCAAGAGTCTATTAAAATCCAACTAATCCAGGAATTATTGAAGACAGAGGATGGCAGTGGATTATTCCACTGGATTTGGAGAGATTACCACACGTTTGTTGTGCAGTATCAGTGCTTAAAAGAATCAGGTTCATTAAAATTAGCCCGGTTGGATGTGGTATTTCAAATGTAGGGTTTTTTTCACAGTATTATTTCATATGACTGAATCGCCAATGCATTTTAAAGGGTCAGATCAGAAAGAAATACCTTACTTCACTTTTCTTTCCTCTATGTATATTTCAAATTTAGACACTTGCATTTCCCACAATACTCCAGCAGATGTTGGGTCTGTTACGAACAGTACGACAGACTCACAAAAAAAAGAAAGCTTTGTCAGATTTAATATATTTAGAAACACGCAAGCCCCTGTCCTCGTGGGTTGCTCCTGTAGCTAGAAATAAAAGGAAGCCTCCCTTGAAGGCAACAAGAGCAGAATCCAATTTCGTCTGATATTCAAATGCAGACAGAAAGGGTCGTTTTATCATGCTACTATTTGTCGTGACGATGCGTTTTTCAAAAGCAGAGCAGTGTCATATAAAGTGACAGTCCTGCCACAAGTACTTCAGCTGATCTTTTCAATGAGCCTTCCATGCATGATCCGAGGCGACCTCCGCCTATTTCCAGAAATTAAGCTCAAACTTGACGTGCAGCTAGCTTTATTCTAAAGACAAATGTCAGAGAGGCTCATCATATTTTCCCCCCTCTTCTTCTTCTATATTTGGAGCTTATTTATTGCTTAGGAGCTCGGGCTCCTGCAGTCAGACGAGAGAGGAGCAGAGAGCTAGAGCACACACACACTCCGGGGAGGCTTTTCGTAGGGATTCGCCCCTGTTTTTTTTTTGTTTGTTGTTGCTCGCTTTGAATTGACTTTTCACTGGACTTTCACATCGCATCAAAATACACTGAACCGGTATGCGCTTTTCATATTCTTCTGAGACAGTGCTCATGTTTGCAGTGCATCTAATATCGAATTATTTTGCATTGTTGTTGTTTTTTAATGGACACTCCAATGGAAAGCACTGCTGCCGTATGCTTTGCGATAATTGCTCTCTTTCTGTTGTTCCTCAATGGCGACGTGTGTGCTTATTTATGAGGGATTTGTTAGTCTGGTGTGAATGAGAGTTTCCAAACACTGTTCCAAAAAGCTGTACTCTTGAGGACAATTTGATTATGAAAATTTCAGTTCACTTGAATTGAGATGTTCAGACTCAGAGGTCATTTCATCAGTCGATTCTGTGTGTTTGTTGATTGATTCGAGTCTAGTGCATGACATTCCAGTGTTGATTTGTAGGGCACAATGAGCTGTAACAGCATTCAAAACTTGGCATAGCTTATTAATGATGGTCAGAAAAACTTTATAATTCATTCAAAAAATAATGATAAAGTTCCCTTTGTTGGCTCAAGTTGTGGAAGTGCTATGTTTTTGTAGAAAGTTCTTGTTATTGATTACACTGACATGTTATATTGTATAACATGGACATTGCAATAGCCTTTTTTCTCTCTAATCTGACTCGGGTCGTCAGTAACGCTGATCAAAGAGAAGCTCCAAGAAGTGGAGCTTTATCCTGGACAATGGGACACCACCCATTGAGGGAATGTTTTCGAGGGGGAAAGACGAGCCAATTTGTTATGTCTCCATGTGCCACAGGTCACAGTGGCGTCAACCAGCTCGGCGGGGTTTTTGTGAACGGCAGACCGTTACCGGACTCCACCAGACAGAAGATCGTCGAACTCGCACACAGCGGAGCGCGACCCTGCGACATCTCCAGGATTTTGCAGGTGACCCTGAAGCCCATTAGTACATCCAACAAGCTTTACGGGACCTAGTGAAATAATTATAAAGTCATATCATGGTCACACACGTCCATCTTACAAATAGTACAGCTGAAAAAAAAAAAGAATAACAGCAATACCAATAAAAAGCAAATATTCAAGATGCTAACCATTTGTATTGCTGAAGCAAACACTCATGTAAAGTGTGACTAAGTAATTAGCTCTCAAAACTTTTAAACGTAATGAAATCATCCTAGCAATTTTAAGGCGTATTTTCTGTGTTCATAGACCCATGATGATGCAAAAGTCCAACTGGACAATAAGAACGTAAGCGTATAATTGTTTGAAGTACATTACTTTATTTCAATTTAGTCTTAAATAATGTATGTGAATTGTGTATATTGCTGTCCATTCAGGTGTCGAATGGGTGCGTGAGCAAGATTCTGGGCAGATATTATGAGACCGGCTCCATCCGACCTCGAGCCATCGGAGGCAGCAAACCGAGAGTAGCGACGCCTGAAGTGGTCGGGAAAATAGCACAGTACAAGAGGGAGTGTCCCTCTATCTTTGCCTGGGAAATTCGTGACAGACTACTGTCTGAGGGGGTGTGCACCAACGATAACATACCCAGCGTAAGTGCAAATTATGATTCATCTGCATCCTTTGATTGTGCAAACGTCATTGTGCAAACCACATTTCTTAATAGGTGAATAAGAATGCATATGTAGGCAGATTTATAGATGTATTTTAATAAACTAATTATTTCGCATTTATCCAAATTGCTCAAATGTACGGGTATTAACAGAAATGGCATTTGTGGACGGAGCTATAATGAAACAGAATGAAATAAAACGGCATGTTATGGCTGATGCATTAAAACAGTAATTGACTGACTGCCTTCTTTATACCTTTCAGGTGTCGTCGATAAATCGAGTCCTACGCAACCTGGCTAGCGAAAAGCAACAGATGGGTGCAGATGGCATGTACGACAAGCTGAGAATGCTCAACGGGCAGACCGGGACGTGGGGCACACGCCCGGGATGGTACCCTGGTACGTCTGTGCCAGGACAACCAAATCAAGGTGAGACAGCCTAAAAGTAATAAGAGCATCACTGTCATGAGCAACATTAGAATAACAGCAACATAAAGGCACAGCAACAATAAAACAACATAATAAAAATAATATATATATATATTTTTTTTAAAAGATTTTAAAATATGTTAATATTATTAATTATAAAAAAATATATTATTATTAATATATATATATATATATATGTATAATTATTATCCCATTTTCTTACTATAACATTCATACTGAAATTATACGAACATATACAAGTATATATTCAATTATTATTTAAAAATATTACATTTAAAAAAGTATACTATTCAGTGTATCTATAGTATATAAGAATGTACATATTTTATATTATTTTTAACTTGACAAAAATTCTGCAGTATTTTATTATTCATTCATGGTGTTTGTTTATTTGTCCTGAAAAAGTGTAGGAAATCTCTTGCAGTCATTAGGTCTATATGTCAATCCATCTGGAGATGCATTAGATGAATATCTAGAATTGCGTGCCATTGACATGCTTGGATGAGAAAAGGCCATTCATTAATAGAGGAGTTAGTGCTAATTAATCGCTCATCTCAATACGGCTTCTGTCTGGGTCTTGGATCTGCGTGACTAGGAACAGAGTTTTCGGCGGAGGTGTCCATGCGGTACCACCTGCCCCCTCCCCCCCCGCCGGTGCCCTCGACATCATTTGCGCCCCATGGGGAGTGAGAGAAAAGCACTGTGCGTCCCGGGACAAAAGATGTTTCTGTCACATGCAAGAATTTGTGACAAGCACAGCTCGGTCTCTCTGTAATTGCTCATTAGAGGTTGTTTTTTTTTTTTGAGGGAGAGAAAGAACATCCACAGGCTTTTGGTTAGAGGAGACAATGATAAAAAAAGTTTAGTTGATGAATAGTTAGTTTCTAATCAGGTTGACGAATCCTGCGTGTGGATATTCACAGTATCACAAACACTATCTGACAGCATTGATATTAAATAAGAATAATGCAAGCGATATTTTAATGTATTAGTGCTGCTTAAAGGGATAATACACCTTTAAAATGAAAATGCTCACTCTCATGTCATTTCAAATGAGACTTTATAGACTTAGTATAGGTTCAGGAGACTTATTAAGTATATGGACTATATACTATTTTTGAAGCTTAAATGGCATTATTATGAACTGACACTGCATGTTTTTTTGTATTTCTACTTTTAAAACAACAGCATACAGGTTAGAAATGACAATGATTTCGTGTCATTTCCTGTTAACTGTTGCTTTAATAGCCTGGATAAATTCTGGTCAGATTGGAGAGACTTTTCCAACCCATCCTAACTAAGCAAGCAAAGGTCTTTCAATGGTCATCTCCTGTTGAACGTATAAATCCTAACTGGCGTTTAACAGGGCTGGCCTGGGGTTCTTTGATTAATGACAGTGGTGTGTAGAGGTTAACATACTGAACTGAAAGGTCTGTTGACTAGATCCTTGTGTTATACAATGCTGAGCACTGCATGCCTCTTTTTGTTGTGCCTTTCCAATTGTGGCCTCGGGAGAATTTGAGCCTGACGAAAAAGGCCTGGCAGCCCATCTCTGTCTGCACAGTTTAATGGTTCCCCTCATTCTTCTGGTGGTATTGTGTCATTGAGAAAAGCAGCTCTCTATTCAAGTGTTGGTGGTCACCTCAATAGGTCCCTGGACACCCATACGGTGAATAGCACTAAGAATCCCTATACATTATATGTGCTGTGTATGAAAACATCCAAGGGAGGATGAGGATGATTCAATGCGTTTCTTTTGCTACTTTGTTACGGAACTATGGAGATAATGCTGACAATTCTGGCCTCAAGTCTTGGGGTGTATTCACATCAAATGCTAATTTTCCATCTGAAATAAGTCCGAAATATGATATTAATTATATTATACAATATATTTGTTATTTTATACTATATATTTATTTATATTTTGTATGCATACAAAATACAGATTTGAATGCATACAAAATATGACTAATAATAAAATATATAATAAAATGAATTTGTTATTTTGTATTTTATAATATACTACATTATAAAATACAGAATAACACAATTTAATTATATATATATATATATATATATTATATATATTATATATAGGCTATATATAATGATTTGAATGCAAGCAAAATATACATGTATTACATTGCAATAATAAATAAATGAATACTTTGCAAATGTATAATATTTTTTTGTCAATTATTCACATGCAACTCAGTGTTGCTATTACTAAAACTGAATTTAAATAAGGCTGGAATAAAATAAAATGAACGAAAACCTTAAAAAACCCCTAAAACTTATACTTTGATTAGAAATGTTGCTTTGGGAACTATCTTTAATAAATAAGTTGAAGTTGAAGTACTAAAATGACTAAAAATGTAAATGAAAATACATATATAACAAATAATAAAGCTATATAGAAATGAAAAACAGAAAAATAATAAAAAATAAAAATGACAACAATACGCACAACAAAATGACTCCAACTTAAGCTAAAAATCAAAAATTAAATATAAAAATAAAAGCTAATTCAAAATGTTATTAAATGCTATATTATATACATAATACAAAAATAACACTGACGCAACTCAAGGTAATGCAAAAAGTGGTTTGCGTGATATTTCTCCTTTTTATTTTGCAGATGGTTGCCAGCAACCGGACAACAGTGGCGAGAACACTAACTCCATCAGCTCAAATGGCGAGGACTCCGATGAGACTCAAATGCGGCTGCAATTGAAACGAAAACTGCAAAGAAACAGAACGTCGTTCACTCAGGAGCAGATCGAAGCCCTGGAAAAAGGTATGCATCAAGTGTAAGCATCACGTCTCCCATATCCAGCTGAGGTTCAAAGCATAACCTTTGTTTTCACATCGGTTTTAGAATTTGAAAGAACCCACTATCCAGATGTTTTCGCAAGAGAAAGACTTGCAGCAAAAATTGACCTTCCAGAAGCTAGAATACAGGTGAGAATATGGTAATAGTTCAATTTTAATACCATACCATAACTAATGCATGTTCACCATCACTACTGTCTACATCTATGCTGACCTTCTCTGTGCCTGCAGGTATGGTTCTCAAACAGAAGAGCCAAATGGAGGAGGGAAGAGAAGCTGAGGAACCAGCGAAGACAAGCCAGCAATTCCTCCAGTCACATTCCCATCAGTAGCAGTTTCAACTCGAGCGTCTACCAGGCAATGCCACAACCCACCACTCCTGGTAAATGACAACCTAAAATCTTGAGGATTACATATAAGGCCTAATGTCTTCACACCAAGTCCAAGCTGCATGAATTTAGCAGAAGAACATCTTCTGTTTTGGTTGTGCTTAGGCTCTGTGTGACTGTGCGGATGAATATTGTTCTTTCGCCTAACTAAAAAGAGAGAGATTATTCACTGCTCATAAAACATTCACTACTAGGCTTAAGAGATATAACCAGTTTAGATGGAAAGGATCTCAAGCTGAATGGCTGAAGACGTTACATTAGCTTTACCCATTAATAGACACGATACTTCCAGCGCAGCTACAACAACCATAATGAAATGACCCTTCACAATAGATAATGCTTTACCATGAACTGTTAGAGAGCGACATATGGCAAATCATCCGTTCAATTAATTACCTTACTCACCCGTTGAGTAATAAAAACGCCATCTCCATGTCGCTTTTACAACATTTCAAATCCCTCAGTTCGCGCCATCTGTGAAAAGCCAAGCCAATGTTGATTCTTGTTTTATTACGAGCTCTGTCGTGTTCTTTCTGCCAGCAGACTCTCCTGTGTTTGGCACTTTTTAAAAAACTGGTGATTCCCCGGAGGTTTGAGATTTAGCTGCTCTATACACGCATCAAAGTAACTATGAATATGACGAGGTATGTGTAACCCCTCCACCCGGGTCCCACTCGACCCGCTCCGAGCAGGCCTCGAACCCGGGTCTCCGGCATGAGAGTCAGGCGCTCTAACAAGGAGGCTAAAGACTGCAGCCTCTAGCATCTGTCGCTAGAGAACCTTTGTGAGGTTTACTCGCACAGCAACTACTAGCTGGCCTCCGTTACACATGCAAGGGTGAATAATGTATGCACGCAATTTCCAGCAAAAACCATCCCGCTATATCTAAAATATAAACACGTATAACAGGTTTACCATAGTGAATCAGGGTCAGACAAAAACACGTTTTGGAAGAAGGATTAATGATTTATTGACTCAATTTAGTTAATTTTTGTATAAAAAAGTTACAGTGTACCTTTAAAAAACTTAAACTAAACAAAAAATGGAAATGTTGGCTTGGTTTCAAGTTCAAGTTGAAGCACTAAAATTGTTAACTGGAAATAAATAAAAACTAAAACTGGAATAAAAATAAACCAAAATAGCAATATAAAAAAATTTAAAACGAATAAAATGGCAAAAGCACAAAGAAATGACCAAAAAAAAATCAAACCTTTTCTTGTTTCTTTTTTTACCAGTGTCCTTCACAGCAGGGTCAATGCTGGGCCGCCCAGACACGGCTCTGACCAACACGTACGCGGGTTTGCCTCCGATGCCCAGCTTCACAATGTCTAACAACCTGCCTATGCAAGTGAGTAGCGTCCTGAACAACTGTTTCCTCCTCTTCGCTTGATAACTGGATTAATGTGCTGTGTGTGATGCTTCCTTAAGTGTCTCCCATTCCATCATCAAGTTTAACCCAAACTCCTCTGTGTGATAGAAACTACAGTTGTGCCTGTAGATATAACAAAAGCTATATATTTATATACATATATTCTTGTTTTTTATAGCCAAGCCAGACATCTTCCTATTCCTGCATGTTGCCCACCAGTCCGTCCGTGAATGGGCGAAGCTACGACACATACACACCCCCTCATATGCAGGCACACATGAACAGCCAAACAATGGCAACTTCTGGTACCGCCTCAACAGGTAGGCAGAATAAGTTCATTGTGCGATTAACAAACTCACCTTATAGCACATTTATGCTACCGTTCAAAGGTTTTTGTTTCGAAAGAAATTAATACTTTTACACAGCAAAGATGCATTCAATTGTATTAATTGTTACAAAACATTTCTATTTCAAATAAATGTTCTTTTGAACATGATCTCCACATCAAAATTAGGCAGCACACCTGTTTTCAACATTGATAATAATAATAAATGTTTCTTGAGCATCAAATCAGCATATTAGAATGATTTCAGAAGGATCATGTGACTGGAGTAATGATGCCGAAAACTCAGCTTTGACACAACAGAAATAAATTACATTTGAAAATATATTTAAATTGTAACAACATTTCACAATATTACTGTTTTTACTGTATTTTTGATCAAATAAATGCAGCCTTGGTGAGCATTCCAGACTTTCAAAAACTTTTGAACGGTAGCGTATATGCATACACTCTTTTACCAGTTTGGTCACATTTGTGTATGTATTGTCTGATTGTTCGGTTTACTTTTAAATGCATGATTTTGTGTATCTAAAAATGTGTTTCTTTGTTCCTCACCCATTTATGTAACATTTCTGTAACATTCTGTTTCCTTCTCAATCTATACAAATTCGCACATAACACCAAAGCTTAACGTTTGAAAAGGAACGTGTTTTTGACCTACATCCTCTCTCTATTTCTAGGACTCATCTCCCCTGGAGTATCTGTCCCTGTCCAAGTTCCCGGAACTGAGCCAGACATGTCTCAGTATTGGTCAAGATTACAGTAAAGAAAAGAGTTACTTGGCCCTTTGACTTCCACACAGAGACTAAGAGAGAACCTGGACCTCTGCAGCAGTATTTTCACAAACACACACACAAGCAAACACGAGGACGAGACGGCGTGTGGTCTCTTTCCACGGTCGGAAAACTTCGCGGCACTACCTTTAGGAGGAAAAAAAAAACGGACGCTAGAGAGACTTGAACGGAACAAAACGCAACAAACCTCTGCTACATCCACATTTTTCGAACTCCATTTTTTTTGTTGTATTTGTACATTGGCATTTCTATGTAAAGAGGAAAAGACAATTTAACAGCCAAAAGATATGTTGGTCTCGCATCCATTTGAAATGGCGGAGAACAGAACAATATATTGTGACTGTTTTCTACAGAGCTAATATCAGGATTATGGATCAGACTTCTACAGGCCCATATCAAACACACCAAGAGGAGGAGCCTATTCATGTGCCCACTACTTATTTTCACTTTGGGAGAGTTGCCGGCTATGAGGACGAGGCTCAAATCAACCCACAACGGCTTCAGTTGATGACACTATTGTATCTACTAAAGGAACAACAGCCATTATGTAAATTACTGAGTACTTTATGATTATGTATAAGGGTTTGGAGATAACTGATTCTGAGGCCGTTTGCGCTTGATAACTTATAATTGTGACGTCAGATGATTGGGAAGTTATAGTACGGTAGACTTTGGCATCAACATAACACTCATCCATTCTGCTACTGTCCAATTGTGAGTATTTGTTTTCCCTCTTGGAATTATCGCGGAACATAAATATATTGTTATTTGTATTGCCCCGAGAAAAATAAAACTAATTGTTTTATACAGATTTCCATGCATTGTTAAAAAAAGGCAAACATTTCTTTAGGTCGGGTACAAGTTGTCTATTAGGTATAGTTGTATTATAGTGTCCTACGGTCAAATAATTTTGTGAGACTAGAAATATTTAATTCCAATAATTATGATTAAAAATGCTTGACAGAGTTTTTTTTAAAAAAACGTAAGTGTTTGGCAGTTGTTTACAAGTACATATCAGACTTAAACCATTGTTGATTGTAAAAACAGACCAAAGCCTTTGTATTTCATCTATTACACAACAATCTTAATCTTCTCTCTTTTTTTTATTGTTAGTCTTGTGTTGCTACATTTTGTAAAGGAAAAAAAAAAAAACGTCGTTTTACATTCTAGTACACTGGCTTCAAGTATACCTGACTGCGACTTAATCACGCAGTCCTTTATTTATGATCGACAACCATTTGTGGTTTGAAAAACATCTTGACATCTCTTGAATTCTGCGTTTTTGTTGTGTACCTGAAACATGAACACTTGTAATGAGTTTAGTGTCAGAGCAATGCTTTGGAAAGCGAAAAGGTCTACCCCTGTCTTGCAGATATTTCAATTTAATTTTATTTAAAAGCTTTCTAAATGTATTTTGTGAAAAACTATTAAAACATTTTGTACAGTATCGGTTTCCGAATTTCCTTTTAATAGAGCGGACTCCTAATGAAAGCGATACATCGTTTTCAAAAGTATTAGTTAGAATTGAAAACATGACCACAAACTACCCATTTAAAGACACACCAGCGTGTCAAAACCCCTCTCTTCTCTCCACATACCTCATAACCACCAAAGAGCTCGTGAACAAAGGCACCAGCCGACTCCACACAACTCAGACATCACAAAAACACACCACAATAGAAAAGGGCCTATGCCATTCAGCACTGCCAGCTCTTGTTTTGGTAGAGTTTCGATGGTCTAAAAGGAAGGGGGAAAAAAGCGCGCGCGCGTGGGGGGAGGAGAGAGGGGGAAGAAACGAGAAGAATAAAGCGGTCCGAGCGAGCTCAGGGTGAGCGGAGGGAGAGATGAAGCGATTGTGTGGCAGAATGAGTTATTTTGCTTCACTTGCTGTCTCAGCGGGAGGGCCGAGGGGAGAGACACGGAGAGAAAGTGTCCGCGTGGAAGGGTTTTTGGGGGTGGTAGGTCGGTCCTGACGTTAGTTGGGTCAGGTAGTGGCCTATGGGACTTTAGGACAGCTCTAGACTCTCTCAAACGCACCTACAAAGACAGCAATGGAAAGAGAGAAGGATGGAGAAATCTTGAATCACAACTAAAGCCAAGTAATACTTGGACAAAACTGTTATATTTCACTACCAAAAAGAGTATTATTACTCAAAGTAATTGAGAAACTATGTTTGTTCTTTAAAAATATTCATGTGACTATTTAAGTGCACTGCTAAAATAAAAAAATTGTGAAAACTAGGTGACCATATTCAAATAATTCAAAATAAACTGAGGTAATTTACAAAAATAAAAACGGTTACAATAAAAACTGTGAACACTGACAGCTACATCTACTTACAGACAATGAAAATGAGGCTATGAAACATTAACGCATGTATAAAAACATACTTCCTTGCCTGATGAAAACATGCTTTCACAGACAGCTTTATTTATTAGCAGAAATGAAAATTTTGTGCATGCATGCATTTTTATGTTACAAATACATTTCCCCATAAAGTCAAGTCGGGTCACGTCAGATGAAATTTATGTAGAATATTATAAATGCAAAAGGATCTTATTGTATTTAAATTGTAAATAAATGCAGTATCTTATTGTGGATTCTAAAAAATGCTTTGAGTTAAAAAATTATGAAAATGTCCAGGTCACCTTTCACCCCAAAAGAAATGATAATTCCTTCAGGAAAAAAAGAAGCCTATTTATAGGAAAATTAACTAGAGTGAAAATTTATGCACATTTTCCTCATAAATTTTCATTACTCTAATGAGGTCAGAGATAATAATTTCAAAAAAACGTAGCATTATTTTCAATAGTGATTCCCATTATTTAACAGCATTTTTACCGTACTAAAAAAAAATCATAACAGTAATTAAAAATTTTTTTTTTTAAATGAAAGGCAGATTAAATTAATATAATCTAAAAAATTAAATCCTACTATGATGTATAAAAAAATGAATAGATTTTCAGGGAGAATTTTGTGTACGTTATTATAAACAAGGCAGAAAAAAAAGAAAAAAAAGAGGTTTTGTGGCAACTCACAGGAAACAGTGTTCAAAATGACATCACTAAATCAAAAGAGAGAGAGACTACTGTACGTCTCCAGTCCTGTACAGGTCCTTCTCAAAAAATTCATTATTTTCCATAATGTAATGATAAAAATTAAACTTTCATATATTTTAGATTCATTGCACACCAACTGAAATATTTCAGGTCTTTTATTGTTTTAATACTGATGATTTTGGCATACAGCTCATGAAAACCCCAAATTCCTGTCTCAAAAAATTAGCATATCATGAAAAGGGTCTCTGAACGAGCTATTAACCTAATCATCTGAATCAACTAATTAACTCTAAACACCTGCAAAAGATTCCTGAGGCTATTAAAAACTCCCAGCCTGTTTCATTACTCAAAACCGCAATCATGGGTAAGACTGCCGACCTGACTGCTGTCCAGACGGCCATCATTGACACCCTCAAGCAAGAGGGTAAGACAGAAAGAAATTTCTGAACAAATAGGCTGTTCCCAGAGTGCTGTATCAAGGCACCTCAGTGGGAAGTCTGTGAGAAGGAAAAAGTGTGGCAAAAAACGCTGCACAACGAGAAGAGGTGACCGGACCCTGAGGAAGATTGTGGAGAAGGACCGATTCCAGACCTTGGGGGACCTGCGGAAGCAGTGGACTGAGTCTGGAGTAGAAACATCCAGAGCCACCGTGCACAGGCGTGTGCAGGAAATGGGCTACAGGTGCCGCATTCCCCAGGTCAAGCCACTTTTGAACCAGAAACAGCGGCAGAAGAGCCTGACCTGGGCTACAGAGAAGCAGCACTGGACTGTTGCTCAGTTTTGCATGTCATTCGGAAATCAAGGTGCCAGAGTCTGGAGGAAGACTGGGGAGAAGGAAATGCCAAAATGCCTGAAGTCCAGTGTCAAGTACCCACAGTCAGTGATGGTCTGGGGTGCCATGTCAGCTGCTGGTGTTGGTGCACTGTGTTTTATCAAGGGCAGGGTCAATGCAGCTAGCTATCAGGAGATTTTGGAGCACTTCATGCTTCCATCTGCTGAAAAGCTTTATGGAGATGAAGATTTAATTTTTCAGCACGACCTGGCACCTGCTCACAGTGCCAAAACCACTGGTAAATGGTTTACTGACCATGGTATTACTGTGCTCAATTGGCCTGCCAACTCTCCTGACCTGAACCCCATAGATAATCTGTGGGATATTGTGAAGAGAAAGTTGCCAGACGCAAGACCCAACACTCTGGATGAGCTTAAGGCCGCTATTGAAGCATCCTGGGCCTCCATAACACCTCAGCAGTGCCACAGGCTGATTGCCTCCATGCCACGCCGCATTGAAGCAGTCATTTCTGCAAAAGGATTCCCGACCAAGTATTGACTATTGAGTGCATAACTGAACATAATTATTTGAAGGTTGACTTTTTTTTTGTATTAAAAACACTTATTTTATTGGTCGGATGAAATATGCTAATTTTTTGAGACAGGAATTTTGGGTTTTCATGAGTTGTATGCCAAAATCATTAGTATTAAAACAATAAAAGACCTGAAATATTTCAGTTGGTGTGCAATGAATCTAAAATATATGAAAGTTTAATTTTTATCATTACATTATGGAAAATAATTAACTTTATCACAATATGCTAATTTTTTGAGAAGGACCTGTATATGAATATGATAACCTCTGACCTACTTCATCGCCATTGAGCTCTCATAAAAACACAAGACTGTACGCAGCTGCCCTGATGCGTAATGAAGTACAACCTCGCAGATCTGCACCAACATCTCTCAACCCCTGAATTTAAGATTCCTCACTTACTGGTGAATAACTGTTGGCTGAGTGAAAACAATAAGACACAGATTCTTCATAGTACCATTTAAACGACAAAAGGCCTAATGGACACTTTGAAAAAAAGAAACAGTTCAGCTTTAAAGGAGACTGATTATTACCCTTTTCAAAGTCTTGATTGTGTTTTCAGGCTGTACTAGATTAGGTTTTCATGCTTGGTTTTTTAAAACACATCTTATTTTTCACATATTTTACATTGTTGCAGCACCTCTCTTCCCAGTCTGTCAGTAACGCTCTGTTTAGTTCCTGTCTCTATGAAGCCTGAAAAGCACAACATGCTCTGATTGGTCGGCTGGACCAGTGTGTTGTGATTAGCCAACTGTTTCAAGCGTGTTTTGGAAATGTCACGCCCCTCACCATAACCGCAAGTTTCAACACACTGCCAACAGAACTCAACCAGGCCCTGCCCCTTTTTTTCATATTTCTTGGCTGTTGGGCGTGAATTATTTAAAGTCCCCCTTTAGTCAATTTTATTAAAACCATAATTACATATTTTAAAAAAATGTCATGCCTTAAAATAACTTGAATGTAACTCTACACCCTTGCCTTATTTAGTATACGCAGTTCTATGAATATGCTAATTAGCCCCACCTCCACTCACTCACACCAGCTCAGAGATCCACTCGTGGACGATCACTCGTTGACGTGATTGGTTACAAGGTAGTTTGTGACGTCAGAAACACCAGCGATTTCGCGTTTTTGAGACTGTCTTTGGTTCACTGCAGTTTCTGAAAGGAACGTTCCAAATTAAATAATACAATCAAAAAAAAAAAAAGAAAAAAAAAAGTGAAACAAAATTGTTTGTAAAAAAATTAGTGATAAAAACCATTTCCTGCCACCACGTTTGTTTTGAACCTGAATAAAAACATGAATTTTATTTTTAAACATTTTTACAAACTTTATTGACACCAAATATTTATTAGCTACATAAACTAATAAACACCAGGAAGCCATGAAGTGCACTGAAAAGACACTGGTAGCCAAATTACATTATCGTTATTTGCGTCACATTCTCGCTTTATCCAAAGAGAGCAACAGGTGCTTGTCAGGTTATTGTGACACTGAATATCACCGTCTTGCATTCTTCTCCAAGTTGTGTAATTACTAAACGCTGAGCCATCTTAATCTCTTTCACTAATATTCACAGAAACAGTGTCAGTGCAGGTGCGAGCGTAACCTAGTGTTGTCGAAGTGCAGCTCCAGCGCTCTCCTGCCCTTGAACATCACAGGGGTGGTGGTGGTGGTGGGAACTGGAG
This sequence comes from Rhinichthys osculus, assembly GCA_029959095.1. Taxonomy (NCBI): domain Eukaryota; kingdom Metazoa; phylum Chordata; class Actinopteri; order Cypriniformes; family Leuciscidae; genus Rhinichthys; species Rhinichthys osculus. The sequence continues at coordinate 53,458,098 of JARWKJ010000003.1, forward strand.
GGGGAGGGTGCAGGAAGGATGGGAATCCGCTAGAAATCTAGGTGCTTGTTGCCCGTGGCAGTGGTACCACATCCTGCTGCCAGTTCTGTTTTACTCACTCGACTCACCGTCTCTGACAGGTCTGGAGGCAAGTGCAGTCTCTGAAAGAGAAAGAGAGAGAGAGAGAGAGAGAGAGAGAGAGAGAGAGAGAGAGAGAGAGAGAGAGAGAGAGAGAGAGAGAGAGAGAGGGAGGATGTAAGAGGAAGACTGAAAGAATAATGTGGAGGGCAAAAGATAAAGCTACAAACGAAATTACTCGAATAAAAACTGAATTACTATATTCAAGCAGTTGAAAAGGTTCTTACGCTCAACAAAGCTGCATTTATTTGATTAAAAATAAATAAGAGGAGTAAAAATATTAATATTTTGAAATATTTTACACTTGAAAACAACTGTTTTCTATTTGAATATATTTAAAATGTAATTTATTCCTGTCATGGTAAAGCTGAATGTTCAGCATCATTACTCCAGTCTTCAGTGTCACATGATCCTTCAGAAATCATTCTGATATGATGATTTAGTGCTCAAGAAACATTTATTATTATCATCAATGTTGAAAACTGTTGTGCTGCTTAATATTTTTTTTTTTGTGGAAACTGTGAGACATTTTTTTCAGTTTTTTTCCTGTTCAAGTTCAAAAGAACAGCGTTTATTTGAAATGTTGGTAACACTACAATAAGGTCTCATTTGTTTAGATTAGTTAATGTATATTAACTAAGATGAAATAACAATGAGTAATACATTTGTTACTGTATTTATTCATCTTTGTTAATGTTAGTTCATAAAAATCCAGTTGTTCATTGTTTGTTCATGTTAGTTCACTGCATTAACGAAAGATACTAAAAGCAACATTTGATTTTAATGTCGAAATTAACATTAAGATTAATAAATGCTGTAGAAGTATTGTTCATTCCTTATTAATGTTAACTAAAGTTGTTAACTAATAATGAAACCTTATCGTAAAGCATTACCGGAATCCTGTGTAACAAAAATCTGTCACTTTTGATCAATTTAATGTGTCCTTGCTGAATTTAAGTATAATTTCTTCAAAAATAAATCGTACTGACCCCAAACCTTTGAACGGTAATGTATATACATACACATGATACATGTAATGCGTTCTAACCTGGTGTGACAAGGTGCTGACAAGTTTACAAGGTCAAATAATTTCTGTCCTCACAGCGAGTATGAAATCATACATAAAGAGGCGAAATCACAGATTTCTGACAGATATTTATGGTTTATGCTACCTTCACGTACTAATCGAAAATGTCCTACTTCCCACTTCTGCAGTCGTGCTTACGAGCTCGTCAAGTTACAGTGCTTTGTCCGAAAGAGAAGGAATCACGGAGGACACCAGGTTTATTCTTGCCAATTTATTGGGGAAATATTATTTAAGCCAAAATGATATTCATCATTCCATTCATTGACAACCATATAAACATCCATCACGCTTCTAGATTGTCAGCTTGCGACTTGAGAGGGCGTTCATGTCCAACATTTAACTAGGAAACTCCTGTTCAAGATAATTCTGATAGCACATGAAAGCAGCATTAATATAATGAAATGTGGAGTGGGATTTTAGACCAATAATATTCCACTGTGTCGCAGGGCTAGCCAGTTCAAAGAAAAACAACTTGAACATAGAAACGACGAGACTGATAAATACAAAGCTCTGTCACGAAACTCTAGATGGTGCAGGCTAATAGGTCATTAACTCAATTTGCTTGCAATCACATCATTCTCTATAGGGCACAGCTGATTGGTTCCTGCTGTATCAGTAGCCAATGAACTCGCTGCTCAACCTTCAAATAATGGTTAGGATTTGCTGTAGCTTGCAGTGGTTTCAGAAACCTTCCCCCTTCCCCAGCTCCACCTGTATAGATCTGCTACGGGTAATTCATGTATGCTATATTGTACAGCAGGAGCAGCATGTCTTACTTACTCACAGCAGCGTCTCGTTTATGTATTTAGGAATAGCAAGTCCCATAATTGTTGTGCAGCAGCAGCAAACCAACAACAGCAGTGTAGCAGATCTATTCCGCCAAGACCAAATATATCAACATTGTCATATCCATTACCATGCCAAACACTCCGAAAGCTGTCGTAACAGAACTCATGATGTGGTCGTAGCTGGTTAGGACCAAAAAAAAAAAAAAAAAAAAAAAAAAAAGGAACAGAAAGGCCAAGGTAGACTTGAGTCACAATTGATTTAAATCAAATTTGACCTTGTTGCTAAGAAACAATGCAATTCTCTCTTTTTTTTCTTTTAAAACTGTAAAAAAAAGCATCTGCATATTGCTGAATACAACAAACTAAACCTTTACAATCTGAGATCAGTTTAAATGAAGAAGTCCTCACAAACACTTTTAGCCAGTGATGCCCGTTTCAGCTTCTTGCCTCCACAGTGAAGATCTGCAGACTTAAGACAGGCGAGAAAACATCCTAGCCCATGTTTGCAGACAGACGAAACAGAGTGTGTGAACACAAATCGCGTTAGACGCTTGGCCATGCACCTTAAATGGTCCGAGAAGTGTAACTGTTAGCGTGCTGCTAAAAACCCTTCAGGGAGGCTCAAGCTTTTTGGCGGTTTGTGCGTAGAGTTACGGCTTAGAGGAGAGTCATTAGAATCAATCGTTTTATTACGGTAACTTGGCCCCACGTGGGCACTAATCTCTAACAAGCAATGAGCTACGCCAAAAGCTTGTGCTAAAGAGGCTAATGAGGGAGCTCAGCACAAGGTACACACACACACACACACACACACAGTGTCAAGAGTAGTCAAGTGCACGATTAAATGCAGTCCTGTACGGCCAGTAAATCGGCACAAGCCAAACAAACCAGAAACAGCAGCCTTGATTCAGGTGATCTTTTTTTCCTCAGGTTGATGTTTATCTCCCACCATACAATGGTCTTTTAAATCTCCTATTGTTTGTTGAACGGCAGGTAAATCACGTTCCTAAAAAGGTAGGCCGGTGGAAGCTCAGGACAATCTGTAATTTCCCTGAGCCTTTTCCACACGCCTTTAAGAGCTTCAGATCCTTTCCCCCTGAAACCCTCAAGGCTACGATGCATCCCAATCAGGAGACACCCAGGATCAAAATGTTAAGCTTATCAGAAGGAATTCTGAAGAACATGAGAAGGGATCTACAGATCGGAAAATGCTGGAACTTAAAGGGATAGTTCACCACAAAATGTAAATTCTGTACTCACCCACATGTCGTTTCAAAACCTTTCCAAATGCTTAACAGATGTGGTCACTATGTTGTTGTATCTCAAAGAGCTACACATTCTTCAAAAATGTCATTTTGTGTTCCACATGAGGGCGAGTAAATAATGACAATTTAAATTTTTTACTTATTTCTTAAAAAAAAAAGAAGGAGTTGGAAGGCAAAAAATGGCCCATGATATATGCAGGAGGAGAACTGTTAGATTCTTGCATAAAAAAAGGGAAAAATAAAAATATATATATACATAATATTACATAATACTATATATTAATTAAATGAAATATTATAAAAAAGGCTAATATTTATTACTCAAAAACCACAAAGTACAGAAGCAGCATGTGACATTTTCTTGTCTTTAAGTCACTGATATGCATAAAAAAGGCTATAATATAATATATACTATATAATATAATAATATTAATATATAAATATATATTATTATTATAAAAAAACTGACTAAATATTGTTTACTCTATTGCCTCAAAGAAAAAAAGGGTCGCAACATACTTTTGCTAAACATACAAATTTGCATTCAACAGTCCCTCATCTTGAAGACACTGAAGTGCAATATTTCAGATATACAATCAAGATATTACAAATATTCATATTAAATTGTATTTTAAATAAATATAATATTGTAAAAGTGGTTAAATATTTTCATGGCCTCCAAGAAAAAAAACTTGGCCACAACCACTACTTTGCTAAGCATACAAGCTCCTAAAGATTGAAACGACTTGAAGACACTGAAGTGTAATAAAAAAAACATACCACTTTGACTCGGTTCTTCAAAGCCCATTATTGCATACAATATTCAATATCATCATCATTCCTTCATATACTCCTCTCAGTCTCCCAGCAGTCTAGACCAATCAATACTAGAGAGTGTGACTAAGAGTACTTGAACATGACACACACTTGGACACACCATGTCCTACTGTCTGTGGAAATGCAGGAACTGTGCACCCATAATGCATTTGGTATACTGTAGTTTAAATCTAAGGGTTCTCTGTTATGAATGCTGCCAACAAGCAATACAATATGTTTTTATTGTTCTGTATCTTCAGGTTTAGTGTTAAAAATGACTGTGAATATACCAAGCGAACTAAATGTATAATTTTCTTTATTGATCCAGACTAAAAGAACCAAGAGAACCGAACTACAAGTGTAAACACATCCTTAGGTAGTAAACAGCAAGACTTAAAATAATAATGATTGTCTTATAACAAATTTCCTGAATATTGCAGCTGTCCGCCAAACACACGACCCCACCTGAGACTCACATCAATGGTTGGAGTCAATGCTACAGTTTCAGGATTTCAAACAAACAAACCCAGAATGGTTTATTTATAATTGCCCATTAAGCTGAGATAGGAGAAATTTTTAACCAAGAAAATTACACACTCAAGACATAAAGAAAAGACAACCAACTGAGCCCATAGAAACCTCTAGGATCATTAAAGGGATGAGTGGATTATTAAGAGGCAATCATTGTCATGTAGTGCTTTATGCAAACAGCAAGAACAATTTCTGCCAAAAACTCACTTGAACAAAATCAGTTTAAAACACTTGAAGTGATTTACAAGAGGCTCTCGAGAGGAACATTAAGAGTGGCTTTCCTTAAGAGGGTTACAAATAACACTCCACGCCGAACAAAACCTCACACTGATAATAGCTTCAAAGCCCTCCAGCTACTTCTTGCTGGTCGCACTGGCACTTGTGAAGAATCACCACAAATCTCACAGGAGATTGTGTTTTAAGACACTTAACGTAATGTGCTTTGGGATCAGAGGAGTCTGGATTGAAGTAACCGACTTAGGGGTTGAATTCAGGTAAATTAGGAAATTTGAAAAGCACGTAGCCCGACTTACCTGAATTCACACTAACTTAGCCCAACTCAAAAAGTCTGGGATAGTGTCAAAAATAAGTTTTCTTCACTTTACCCACGAATAGATCACAATGTGTAATGCATTTGCAACAAACTTTCATATATATATATATATATATATATATATATATATATACACACAGTATCAACATTTGAAGTGGATCAAAACCTTTCATCAAAGATATACATGAATTTTGAACAATACCGGTTCTCGTCTTAGGACAACTTTGATGAACTTTTTTGATCCACTTCAAATGTGTGTATATATATATATATATATATATACACAAACACAAACACATATACATGTTTGGTTTACATTACATAGAGATATTTTTTCTTTCAATATACATTTATATGCAATGTAAACCAAATATATGTTTTATAACATATTATGAAATAAATTATATTATAATTGATAATATAAAGCATAAAAAATGAATGCCAGACCTGTTAACCTTACTGAACATCATGAAAATAATTTGATTCTGATATGAAATGGATTCTGGTATGAAATGGAACCAGTTGGGAATAATAACCAACTCTTGATTCCCAACACTAACAATAAGCTTGTGTCTTCATGTTTCACCAAGCTTTGCATTTCGTAAGCAAAATGTTCAATGATGCATAGAAGCACAAACTGTAGTTTAAACATGTTAAATATCCCATGCAACAACATTGTACATGTCCAGAAGCCTTTTTGTTTGACAGACGAGAGCAAATTTTCCAGAGCAATGCTTCTTATTTTTAAATGCTGATGGAATTCTTTAGAGGCACATACATGTTTCAGGGCAACGGGAGAGGTTTCTGAAGACCAGCTTAGAGTAACTGGAACCATTATTACCTGTTATTTTCTTCTTTCACACAGATCACAATGACCCGTATATATGATTCTTTGAAGACCACCACCCCACTTTCTTCCGTTTCCTTTATCTCCTGAAAGTCTAGCATTATGTACTTTTACCCATCATCAATGCATTAAGAGCATCACAAATCGCAACAGTGGGAACAGCCATAATGTGATTCTTGAAGCAACACTGTACTCAATGCAAAAAGTCCATTTTTAAGAAAGCTAAGGATTCCCAGTGGCTTCTTTTACCATTTAACGGGATCCTCTCTATGTATTTACAATCTCGCACTCACACACAAACGTGTATTTTAATCTGTGTATATATATATATATATCTTTTTTTAAAATGAATATTAAATGACATTATATATATATACATTAAAGGCACACTGCGGAACTTTTGGCCACTAGTGGCGCTCGACCTGTAACTTTCACGTCTAGCGTCCCTAGAGGCCACAAGCTCCGCAGCACTGTCGCAAAAGTCAACAAACAGTCAACCGGTCCGCCCATAGACAGTGGGTCAGCTTCCCGTGTCTTTAGATTATGTGTGCTTGCAGTGTTTGAGGCGGGCAGCCTGGCCGCGCTCGATTCCCTTATAGCAGTCTGCTGGGAGAGAGTGAGCGGGGCGAGCCCCGTGGGGCTTAGTGCTAACATGTCTGTGAGTGAATGTGGGCGCGGGACGGCGGGCCGGGCACATTTACTGCACTAAAAACACCGTCGGCCTGAGCTGACTGTAAGTTATGTGTGTTGGTTTCGTTTTACAGAAACCGTGGGACATGTTGTCTGTAGTGTTTGTGGGCACTGAGTCGTGGGAACGTTCACTACATTTAATGTAGCAGCTACATTTGACATGAGTCGAGTTTATTTGTTCGAGCCCTGCACTGTGGCGGGCTGTGTTTGTGTGTAGAAATGAACAATGGGCTGTGGGCATTTTATTACACTCATAACACCATCGGCTGTGGCCGGAATACCAGAAAATACTACACTACTTATATGATTTATCTGTGTCACCTTGGAAACGGCATTTGTGTGCAGGCAAGCGTTAGCATCGGTCGGGCACCCATCCTCCTCCTGAAGCTCACGCCAGGGAGCGAACGCTGGACCAATGGTGATCCTCGTCCTGGCTTTTCATTTGTCACTATGCCTTTTTCTTTTTTTTAGTGTCCTCTGACAAAACCTTTGCCTTCTTCCTTGTAGCTGTTGGTTCGGCCATGACGAAAACATACAGACGGCAATCAAACGCGAGTTGAGCACTCACGTCAGAATCTGAGGAAGTTGTGGGTGGTGGGGGAAGTGACGTATGCCGTAAAGCGGTCGAATTTTGTAGTTCTTTTTGTGCTCGGGTTCCTACCCGAACCCCGAAGTTACATAGTGCTAGGAAAAGCGATACAGACACCATCAGGCTACGGCAGACGTGTCATTCAACCTATTGTAAGTCGATGTACCATCTCAATGGGTTTTGGTAATATATTATAAAGGTTGAAAAGTTCCACAGTGTGCCTTTAAATGTATGTGTATATATCCATACACACTACTTGGCAAACTTCCATTTGTGTTTTCTGCATGGTGGTTTTTATTTAATTAACCATGTTTAAACAAGCACCAAGAGTTAGTGCTCTTAAACACAGCTCTATTTCACAATGTGCAATTTGGGGGGCCTGCGTAATATCAGAACCATCGGACATGAAATAATGTGAAGTAATAACTTCTGGCGTCAGCAGTATAATTATCACAATTTTCTTTTTCATTTGCACGTTATTCAAAACCCAATCCAAGCCAAGTGACAAGCACCCGAGGACAAGTAAAAGTAACCGAGATAATAAAAAAGCCCAACTGTGTACCACAATCAGTATCGTTCTCATTGCACCTCGCCCTCTGGTCAGCTGTGTCCACTGTGCTCCGAGTCTTTAGGCCAGTGACTGCAGAGGTCAGGAGTCCAGGGGGAGTTTTCACTCCTCTCTGCTCGTTCGGATTTGGAGAGGTGCCATAAGAATGGACCCTGGGTGCTGTCAGATGGGTGTCGGATGTACGCTGGGGGCTTAAGACCCTTGCGGACTGGCTGGCCGGAATATGAATGCAGAGGCGGACGCCCCCAAGGTACTTTGGGGTGCAAAAGGCACAGAGGACAAACACGTGTAAGTGCTGCTTTCATATCCGATTGGCTGAGCTGAGAAATGAAGGCAGTATATGATATGACAGTGCATCACAAGGAACACCACCTCCGCTTCTGCTAGCTTCTCCAAATGCTTGTTTTAACCCTTTTGTGGAGAGTTACACAAACATTTGAAATATAAGTGGAAGTTATCTGCGTGTTGTAACTGCCAAGCCACTGACCTACATGAATCCGTGTGTATCATTCTACAGATCATATAGCAAAAAAAGGGGGTTACACTTTATTTTAAGGTGTCCTTGTTACAGTGTATTTATACATTTAAGTACTGAGTAATATTAATTAACATGTACTTAGGTTAGTTACAAGTAGTTATGCATAATTTATAGTAATTACTATAGAAACTACATGTAACGTGATACAAGGACACTGTAAAATAAAGTGTTACCAAAAAGTACTATTATACATAATGATTGTGTAACCGAGCATTTTTCAGGTTTTTTTTTGTAAAGTCTCTTCTGCTCTCAAAAGCGTCATTTATTTGATAAAAAAAAAAAAACTGTAAAACAGCAATATTGTGATATTTTTGTGGAAACCAAAGGATTCTTTGATGAATAAAGGGACAACATACATTTGAAAAAGATCTATTTTGTAACATTATAAATGCTGCAATAAAAGTGAATAAAAGTTAATTTCTTTTAAAGAAATCTCAAATTTTTGAACAGGAGTGTACTTTTACAGCGAAGTACGGTTTGAAAACTAAATTCAAACAACCACAGGTTAAAGTAACTAAATTACTTTTAATACAGCATATAACAATTGTTCATTTTTGGATTATCGAATTGTTTAAATTGGCAAGTGGGACGTCACCTTAAAGAGGAACACATTACTCAACTTTTAACAAATGAAAACAATGTAGAAATGGGTCAAGCTTATTCAATGACATTGATTACAATGTTGAGATTCAGATTTGAGTCATAATTTAACACACACTATATTATCTCTATAGTCTACTCTAAAATACCAAATGGAGAACAAACAGATGGAATCTGACGGTAAGAAATTGTACCCATCATACTATACACTACATGATACATGAAATTTGACAACTCTGACTTTGCAAAATATGCAGATAGGAGCCGACAGCCACAGGAAAAAGCTAAAATCATGTTAGAAAAGGATCTTTGTTCAAGTCAGGTAATATAATCCAGCCATTGATTGTTCATCCCATCACCTTATTGCGGTTTCCTCTGCAAAATTGAAAAGAGCGACGTTTCTGAAAGAACCTGTTGACCATTTTGACCTTTCATGCTCATTACAAACTGAACTGCCAGTGATATAAACTCCCCAAAAGGAACCACAAACAAATATACAATGTGACTGAAGCCCTTCCAGTCCTTTCTCTACACACCCAACAAAACCCAGTCCCCGTTCTCCTGCTTTCCACCTCCCCCCAAACCATAAGTGGGGTTCAAACACAGTTTAAACACATTACGTGCAGGAGTGGCGAGGTCGGCCACGGGTTACTGTGTCGTTCCCTCAACGGGCCTGACCAGTCGCTTGAGTGGAGTCCTCTGGATCACACTCCAGGGTACGTGTGTGTTGCGTGCTAGCGTTACCCCCCACCGCCAATGTCTAGCAGAATACAAAAAAAGAAACTCCTGTCTGATGCGCCTACAAATGGAGGTGTGGGACTCAATCCTTCAGCCCAATAAGAGCAGCCCACAAGCTTAAGGGAAGTGTGCGTGAGAGTGTGTGCATTTGTGTGTGTGACAGCGAGCTAAAGGCTTCTGCTGTTAGCCATCGCTGCTCTTTATGCGTGTGCAGCACCGTGAGGAAGGAGCTAATGAGCCAGCAGGTATTTTCAGCTATCAAGAAGACATGGGAGGAGAAACGCTAGTGAGAGAAGGAAAAAGGGAAGGTGGGGTGAGAGAGGAAAAGGATTCTTTTAGGATAATGGCAGATAAAGATGGGGTTTTGTATGGACGACTTGGCTTTCGCAAGACTGGAAAGGCTGAAGATCAAACCGAGACAAAAGGAGAACTGGGCGTGTGAGAGGACGAGAGAGGAACTTGGAGACAGAGAGAGAGAGAGAGAAAGAGAAAGAGGGCGAAAGAGAGTCTAAGTGTGTGTTTAAGTGCTTCACAGAGTGTTAATGAATTGGGGGTGTAATCCATCACAGGTTGTAACTCTTCACAAGAAAGAGTCCCTTTAACCAAAGGACAGCACTTGTGGGGACAAAAACAGGCATAGTGTGGACTTCATACTGCAGCGCTGAAAAGGTGTTGCCGTTAGTAACCCCATCCCATTGAACCACAATCTACTCTTTAACAGTCACAAGTCTGACCTTAACCAACAACACCAAGCTGACTAGAATGACAACTTTAGGCCTTTATATATCCAGTATACACTACAGCTCAAAAGTTTGGGATCGGTACGATTTCTTTATGTTTTTGAAACTTGTAACATAATAAATATTTTTACTGTCACTATTGATCAATTTAATGCATCCTTGCTGAATAAAAGTATTGATTTCTACCCCCAATAATACAAATAATAAATAATTGTACTGATCCCAAATTTTTGAACGGTAGTTGTAATATTACAAAAGCTTTCTATTTCCGATAAATGCTGTTCTTTGAACTTTTTATTAATCAAAGAATCCTGAAAAAAAAAAAATGGAACTGTTTTCAAAATTTTCAGCATATTAGACTGATTTCCGAAGGATCATGTGACACTGAAGACTATAATGATGCTGAAAATTCAGCTTTACCATCAAAGGAATAAATTACATTTTAAAATATATTCCCAAACTTTTGAACGGTGGTGTACACACACACACGTCTATATCCAATCAATCAATCTGTCTAGGCATAAAGTTGTTGTTTTAGATAGATAGTTTTTATGTGTGTGTGGCTCATGTGAGGTACACATATATGTAATTGTGTGCTGCGACCTGCGAGTGATTTGAAGGTCACTGAAGGACATACTGTAGAGGGGAGAGACAACAACACTCCAGCGACTTCTCTCCTGTCACAACAGGTTTAGTCCAACACACATTATATCAGAGAAACAACAGCTCTGTTACACTACATACACACCATTCACATCTGCGGAAAGAAAAAGTGAAGAAAACGTCAAACTCAGAAAACGTGAAGTATGTTGAAAAACTTTGCACAGGACAGAAAGTGAAAATCTACTTCTGTTGCTTGTCTGTTTGTTTTTGTTTTGTTTTTTTTTCCCAGTAAAAATGTTACTTGTATGGACACATTATTGTGCACATCTGACAAAAATATCATAAGTGTGAATTTATTATTATGTAAACTATCAATGTTTTTAGAAGGGAAGAGGGAGACTGTCCATTCTGAGACATCTGTCCATTCATTTATTGTAAAAAGTTGCAATTCTGTTTGGATATGCAAGACAAAAACATTTCAACTCTCAGAGATGCTTGTGTGCAGTTCTGTTACAATAAACGCATCAAGATTACAACACCTTAAGAGGATGGGTAACCAACTGGCCACTTTTTCAGACAGAAAACTTTCTGTAATAAAAAAAAACAGTAGGGAAAGAAAGAGGAGAAGCAAAAGAGAGAGAGCCGGCGCAGGAGCTTGGCTACAGTTTGTGCTGTGCAATTGAATTTCACACAATATGAGGCAGCAAATGACATGTAAATCATGAACAGCGTCCGGCTTGCTTTTCCACGACAGAGTTAAATACCGGAGGTGTTAGAAAAATCATACGGCCGCTCCAGAGGGCCAGGCAAGAAAACAGCAGGGGTGCAGAGGGCTCCGAGACACTGAAAGGTCTTCCTCGAGCTCCACTGAACAGCCAATCTGGCACACACACACACACACACACACACACACACACACACACAAACGATTGCTTCAGACTCTGGGCCACCACAATGAGGACGAGGCCTGTAATTGTGTTTGTCCACCTGGGTATAAAATAAGCATTCTGGCGATGTGATGCTGGCTTGCTGTGCTGCTGAGTCCTGCGCGGAGGGGAGCAGCCATGAGTGGATACACTTCATTACCCCCAAGATTCTCCCTCCAATTACCCCTAAATAAATACACACAGCCTACTGGCAACAACAATGACATATAGCCCCGAAAGGAGAATGAAAGGAGAACCGTATCCAACGCAATTCACATGCATATATGAGGGTTGTTGGATAATGACTGTGGACAAAGAGAGAAACGCACACATTGAAATAATTTCAGACCTGGAGGATCTACATATTTAAGAGTTAAAGAGGGTCAGTGCAAAGAGTCTGCAGAGATCATTCAGAATGATAACAGGGATTTATTGATAGACTGCAATGGGCCGTATACTGAGGCCTTTGTAGGGATCTTTTTATTTGAACTAAGGGAAATTGCATTTCTTTGCATGTAGCAGAATATGTAAATGCAAATAAACAGACAGACAGAGATTTATAGACAGACAGATATAGATAGATAGATAGACATAGAAACATACAGACAGACAGATATAGAGACAGACAGATATGTAATAGATAAAGATATATATATATATGTATATATATATATAGACAGACAGACAGATATAGATAGAAACATACAGACAGACAGATAGAGGGAGAGACAGACAGACATACAGATAGACAGAAAGACAGACAGATCTAGACAGATAGAGAGACAGACAGTCAGACAGAGACAGATAGATAGACAGACAGATAGATATATAGAGAGAGAGAGACAGAAAGACAGACAGATCTATAGACAGATAGAGAGACAGACAGACAGAGACAGATAGACAGACATAGATAGATAGATAGATAGATAGATAGATAGATAGATAGATAGATAGATAGATAGATAGATAGACAGACAGAAAGATAGAGATAGATAGACAGAGAGATAGATAGATAGATAGATAGATAGATAGATAGATAGATAGATAGAGACAGACATAGATAGATAGATAGATAGATAGAGACAGATGGACAGACAGATAGATAGAGACAGACAAATAGACAGACAGTTAGATATACAGATAGGCTAGATAGACAGACAGACAGACAGACAGACATAGATAGATATAGATATATAGAAAGATAGAGACAGACATAGATAGACAGAGACATACAGACAGAAAGATAGAGATAGATAGCTAGAGAGATAGACAGACAGATAGATAGAGATAAGATAGATAGAGACAGACAGATAGACGGACAAATAGACAGACAGACAGACAGACAGATATAGATAGACAGATAGAGAGATAGACATAGAAACATACAGACAGACAGATAGAGAGACAGACAGACAGATATGTAACAGATAAAGATATATAGATATATATAGACAGACAGACAGATATAGATAGAAACATACAGACAGACAGATAGAGGGAGAGACAGACAGACATACAGATAGAGACAGATGGATAGACAGACAGATAGATAGATAGATAGATAGATAGATAGATAGATAGATAGATAGATAGATATGGCAATATTGTAATATGTACAGTCATGCCAATAAAGCAATTTGAATTGAATTGATAGATATATAGATAGATAGATAGATAGATAGAGAGAGACATACATAGATAGACAGACAGAAAGATAGAGATAGATAGATAGATAGACAGTCAACAGACAGATAGGCAGTCAACCTCACAAAGACCAACATTATGGTCTTTCAGAAGAAGCCCAGATGTCAGGAACACAGATACCAGTTCAGTCTAGGCAGCACCGGCCTAGAGCACACGATGCAGTACACTTACCTCGGCCTGGTCATCACTGCATCGGGGAGTTTCAGTATGGCAGTGAATGCTCTCAAAGATAAAGCTCGAAGAGCTCTATACGCCATTAAGAAGAAATTCCAAAACACTGAATTACCGATTCCAATCTGGTGTAAAATCTTTGATAGTGTAATTCAGCTCATTGCGCTGTATGGAAGTGAGGTTTAGGGTCCACTCAGTGATCAGAGCTAGATGGGACAGACATCCAACAGAAGCCCTACACACAGAATTCTGCAAGATGATACTAAAACTACAAAGAAAAACACCCAATAATGCATGTAGAGCAGAATTAGGCCAATTCCCATTGATTATTAATATGCAAAAAAGATCCCTCAAATTCTGGATGCATCTAAAATCAAGTCCCACAGAATCGCTACATTTTAAAGCATTACAAACCCAAGAACTGAACCCCGAAAAGAGTCTCCTCAGTCAGCTGGTCCTGAGACTCACTAACCCGACTAACCCTACTAACACTAACCAGTCTCAGACCAGCACTGCTTCTCACACACACATCAGAATAAACCAAATTACCAAACAGTTTAAAAATACATATCTGGAACATTGGGATCAGGAAACCAAAACACAAAGTAAATTACAATTCTATCGAAATCTGAAATCAAATTATGAAATGGAAGAATATCTCCAGAGTGTGAGAGACACAAAGCAGAGACGGATCCTGAGCAAGTACAGGGTGAGTGAACACAGTCTAGCCATCGAGACCGGCAGACACAGAAAGAGCTGGTTACCCCGAGAGCAAAGGGTGTAGGACAGGAGAGATCGAGACAGAGACACACTTCCTCCTTCACTGTCACAGATACAGCTCAGTCAGAGACCTCTACTTTAATAAACTTAATAACTTAATATTAGAACTTTACAGCCATGACTGAAGTAGAACAGATAAAGATCTTACTAGGAGAGGGACAGACCACAACACTGGCTGCCAGATACGTGTGTGTATGCCACAGCTTGAGAGACAGCAGGTAAATGTGTGTGTGTGTGTGTGAGACTGACCTCAGTGTGTTTCCCTAATGTCCACCACAGTGACCCTCAGTAATGTGTGTGTGTGTATATATATATATATGTTAAAACACTGTGGTATCAAATGTTCACAGAAATTATAATCTGTCACACTGTTAATTTGTGCAATTAATTTAATTTGTACATTTGAATTTAAGTTGTTATAATACTTTATTATTCTTTATGTCTTTATTATTATACTATGTGTTACAAGCTTTACATAATATTGTAATATGTACAGTCATGCCAATAAAGCAATTTGAATTGAATTGATTTGAATAGATAGATAGATAGATAGATAGATAGATAGATAGAGACAGACAGACAGACAAACAGATAGAGACAGACAAATAGACTGACAGTTAGATATACAGATAGGCTAGATAGACAGACAGACAGACAGACAGAGACAGATAGATATAGATAGATAGAAAGATAGAGACATACAGACAGAAAGACAGATAGATAGATGGATAGATAGATAGATAGACAGACGGACAGAGACAGAAAAATAGACAGATAGACAGACAGATAGATAGACAGATAGATAGATAGAGATAAGATAGATAGAGACAGACAGAGAGACAGACAAATAGACAGACAGACAGACAGACAGATGTGGAGCAAAAGGGCGTTTATCTATCAGTGATCTAAATCATAATCATCATCAGACTGGAGCACGTGAGCAGTCAGCGCACCTGCTAAAAGGCTGTTCCCACATCACCAGTTTTTAAGTCCTGCTCAGCAAGAGACCAATCACACTCACGGGTGCATGAATGAACACGGCCATTCACAAAGCAGGAGGTGTGCGTTTACTCATGGCCAAGCTAATGATTTTGATGAGAAACGCATTTGAAAACGCATCCTGTGCAGTTGAGTGACGCTGACAGATGTGAACTGACACCAAAAATGAAACGGGCTCATCAAAATTCCTGTATGATTGAGAACTAATTGGAAACCATCACAGGTATTACATGAGAGGCGGGGGTTAACGTGCATCCAGTGCATTGTCAGCATTCTGCCATGGTAGAACACCTTTCTAAAGAATCCCTGCACACCTGCACCACCTTGGCTCTGGGCATACAGTTAGTATTTGTCATGCTATTCGATCAGTTGTTCCCACGGAGGAGGGAGGAAGGCACATATTTTCACCAGCTTATAGGCAGGCTTTCGTCTCAGCGAACAAAGTGTAACTAGGATCCTGAGAAAAAAAAGACAAAAAAGATTGGGACACCTAAGTCGAGAATAGCAGCTAAGAACTGGCATCTTAACCTGTTGCTCGGGACAGCATTGCGTGTAAGCATGCAGAACATCAGGACAGACAGACAGACAGACAGACAGACATACATATATAGATCGAGACAGACATACAGATAGACAGACACAGATAGATAGAGAGACAGACAGACAGACATATATAAATAGAGAAAGACATACAGATAGACAGACACAGATAGATAGACAGACAGACAGACATATATAAATAGAGAAAGACATACAGATAGACAGACACAGATAGATAGAGAGACAGACAGACAGACATATATAAATAGAGAAAGACATACAGATAGACAGACAGATAGATAGACAGACAGACATATATAAATAGAGACAGACATACAGATAGACAGACACAGATAGATAGAGAGACAGACAGACAGACAGACAGACAGACATATATAAATAGAGACAGACATACAGATAGACAGACACAGACAGATAGATAGACATATACAGACAGAAAGATAGACAGATAGAGAGACAGACAGACAGTGTGTGTGTGTGTGTGTGTGTTATCAAATGTTCAAACATGATCTAATTTGTTACACTGTTTATTTAAATTTAAGTTATACTATGTTCTTCTATTATTTTGATGTTTTTAATATTATTTTTATGTATTCCAAGCTTTGGCAATATTGTATTATTTACAGTCATGCCAATAAAGCAATTTTGAATTTGAGACTGACAAACAGACAGACAGAGACACACACAGACAGATAGACAGATAAATAGATAGACACAGACAGATAGACAGAAAGACAGACAGATAGATAGATGAAAATTCACCTTTGTCACAGGAATAAATTACATTTAAAAATATATTCAAATGGAAAACTATTATTTTAGATTTTGTGCCTTTACAGTTTAATGTATTGCCTGACATTGTCAAACATGGACAGTCATTTAGGCCTCAGTGTTTATGGAGATATGAAGTGGCAACAATGTTTTGGATGTCAAAGAATTTGCAGTGTGTCTTCTAACTGCTCAAAGCACTTGGGTTTGCTGTGCAAGTGTGTGTGTGTGTGTGTGTTTGTGAGCTGTGAAATGGAGGGTTGCGTGCTGGGCCAGTGTGAAACGCAGCACAAATGCACGAGTCTGCGTGAATATGAGAGCAGCATTAGAGTCTTATCTGAGACCAGTCATGCACTCTTTCTTTTTTTCTGTTCTACCAACTAATTTGTTTTCTCTGCCCCTCAACACAGGCCTGTTTGTGTGAGCAGATGACTTTTCCCTTTTTTTTATATAAATAATATCATTTAAATAAATTATTATAATAGATAAATGATGAAACATTATTTTGTTCATTCATAAAACATGTATCACCACTGGATTTTCTCAAATCTCAATGCCCATTTTGCGGTACTTTTTTCTTTAAAAAATTTTCATTAAATCGGCTTTTTACTCTGACTGACGCAAATCCTCATCTACTTTTTTTATTAGTAAAATATTACATAATTTTATTATTCTAGTTTTAAAAAGTAGTAAGAATGTTGAAAGTTTACATCATTTATAAAAAAAACTATGTATATATATATATATATATATATATATATATATATATAAACTGTTAAAAATCTGTGCACTCATTTTTTTTAGTATGGAATTTTATTAAATTAAACTTGATTTAATTATGAAGATTTCCTCTTGGTAATCATCCGAGTCTTCTGCATTTTTACATCATCTTTCAGCTGGCATTTTTATTACTATTATTTTGATTAAGGTGCTGGTAATGGCCATCAGTGAAGCAGGACTAACTCAAATACATTCATTGACCTTTATGTTTTAGTGTGGGCTTTTCTGAGGCTTAGAGAAGGCGATAGAAAGATGTCACATGGACACTTCATTTACTTTATGCGGCGTAGGGTTAGCTGTAATAGCTGTGTGTTTGCCTTTGATTTACTCAATCTTTATATGATTTTTGTACAGAGAGGAGTCTTATCTAAGGTGCTCAATTGAGAAATTAATGAGGATAGTTTGAGCTTTAACATAGTGGACAGAAAATTACTGGACAGTATTCTTAATTGACCAAGTGAATGAGGACAGGATGCAAAATGACTAAAATAACACCATAAAAGTTAGTCTTCTGAAGCCATAGTAGCTGTCCGTAATGAGCAGATTGAAATTTAAGCAGCATTGTCACAATATTTTAATATAATGACTATTATAAATCTTTTTATTATTTCGAGGAGCAATTTTAGAGGCATTAGTTAAACGTATTATGACATCATGGCAGAGCGGATGGCAGCGGTTTCCAGCTGAGGTGGCACAGCCTTGGCGCCACTGCTAATGCTAACGGAGCACTGAGCACAAATACCCGATTAAGATGTAAATGTATCCATAATTGGAATGTAAATTCTTACATTTGGATGAAGACATCAACTGTCAAATAGCCATGCCATTATATCCCTTTTTCACCCTTTCATACACATCATCATTTCTTGACGCTTCCCTTCAGTTTTTTTGTGTTTTAGTGAAGGCATATAATATTCTCAGTTCATTTTCCGTACCTTTTGTTTGGTTTTGTGTTTTTATTTCACCCGTGTCTGATACTTTTGCTCCTGTGGGATTTGGGAAATTTGCGCATGAAAATTGCGTTTCGTTTGGTGCCAGTGTTTTGATTGTGCATCCATTACTTCTGCTGAATATTCCTCAATGCAAATAAGCCCAGACCCACCGAAGAGCTACATGTATCTGAGATAATTAATTTCCCTTTGAAAGCCAGCTGAAAACGGGAAACCCTGCCAGGAACAAGGAAAAAAATTAGTGTTCATTTAGGTTTTTTTTTTTGGCAGTGGACAAATTAATAGTTTTTGCCCCAAACAATATGGCCACCTAGGGATATCTGCTTTATTCCTTGCTTCAAGTGGTTTTGGCCCGGGTGGACTGGTAATCAATTAACCATGCCGACTGACATTAGCATGCTAATGTTTCTGTAAGCAAGGGTCAGACTGGCTAGACTAACGCCATCGAGCTTTTGCCTCTTTATTGGTGGGGTGAGGTGTGTTGTTGAGTCTGACCATGCTGTTGATCATGTGAAGATCAGTTTTCCATTCAAATGTCTTTCAGCTGTCTGTACTTGGGTGAGTTTCACAAAGAAATGTAAAGGTCATATTCCCCCATATAGAAAACAAGAAATTACATTTTGCATAAAGAATATGAGTGATTTTTTGCATTATGACAAGCATTTTTGAAAGGTTCTTTTTCTTAATATTTTTATTACAGTAATGTTAAATTAAATTGCATTTTTGATTATTTTTGCTTTTATACAATACATCATGGTACTAGTATATGTTCTAATGGTTTACATTCTTTCTGATTTATTGGAAAATTATCTATTATTGAAAATATGGGGAGTAGGAAGTATATAATAGTAATATGTGAATTAAAAATATCTTACCAACCCTAAACTTTTGAATGGTATGTACACCATTCAAAAGTTTAGGGTTGGTAAGATATTTTTATGTTTTTGAAAGAAGTCTCTGCTGGTCACCAAGGCTGCATTTATTTGATCAAAAATACAGTAAAAACAACAATATTGTGACATTTTACAATTTAAGATATCTGTTCACACAACAAAGAAAAGAAGGAAATTGGAAAGATCTCTGCCCAATGAAATATGTATAAAATAAAGAAAATTATTAAATGTTTATACGCATAGCACTTATTTTCCAATCCGATTGAACTTCTAACCTCAAAACCAAATGCAAACCATAAGAAATCCAAACTATAACACTCCTATTTCAAATCTAATGACTCCTTAAATAATAAAAACGTAATCTGCAAGATGGGCCATATTCTTAATAAAATGTGAATGTTTGGCATAATCAATTATGTCGTGAACACTAGTTAATAATTATACTGAGGTTATGTAGAATGAATCATCCCAATACGCAAGTATCCATATGTATGCGTGTTTGATTCTAGCAATGGTTTACCAATCCAGAATTCACAGCAAATGTGCGTGATTGCAGCAGTGTGCATGTGAATGGGGGGGATGGGACGAACTGGAGGCACGCCAGGGATAGGTGAGCTGTCACTGGTCATTAACATCATCACTGCCACGACACAAGGAAGCAGGGAGGCTGGGGGAAGTGGGCGGAGATTGTTTGGCCATAAAATGCAAGTGTGATGGAAAACTTGCTCTCCTACCTTTCTGAACTGCCACATGGGAAACCCAGGCACGCAAACAACTTATATAATAGTTATTGTCGAAGGGAACGCAAACCAATACAATAATGTACAAATGAATAGCTGTCAAGTTATTCATGGTGACTGAGGGCGGAAAATAAACTGATTGCAAGTACAATTTTAAAACAAGATGATAAAGAATATGGTTTCATGGATGCAATAATATATGTCATGGTCAGAATTATTGACACCCTCCTTGGTTAAATATGAACAAAGAAGCCTGTAAAACATAAATCTGCATTGTTAATCCTTTGGAACTTTGGAAATTCACATGAATCCAACTTCTCATTGAAGTAAAAGATTTGAAAATGTGGGGAATATCACTTTATGAAATAAATGTTCTTCTCTTCAGTTCACCTCACTCATTTTCTATAGGGTTCAGGTCTGGGAACTAGGATGGACACGGCAGAAGCTTCATTCAGTGACACATTTTTGTGTTGATTTTAATGTTTGTTTTGGATCATTGTCCTGATGGAAGATGCAACCACGGCCCAATATAAGATTTCTAGCAGAGGCTGTCAGGTTTTGATTTTTTATCTGTTGGTATTAGCTAGAATACATGATACCATTTATTTGAACAAGATGTCCAGGACCTCTTGCAGAAAAACAGGCCCACAACATTAAAGATCTAGGAGTATATTTATATTTAACTAAAATTGTAAATATGAATGGGAATATACTTCAGAGATATTTTAGTCCTAAGAATTTCTAGGTGTGCCAATAATTGTGGCCAACGTGTTTTGGAGAAAAACATTTATTTCATAATGTGATTTTACCCCCAATTTCAATTCTTTTACTTTAATGAAAGGTTAGATTTTTATGAATTTCTTGAAAGAAAGATCAGAAGGATAAACAATGCAGATTTATTTTCACAGCCGTCTTTGGTCATATTTACCAAGGGTGCCAATAATTCTGTGAATATATATAATATTTTGATTATATAAAAACTTTCTTAAAAATAAAAACTTTCTTAAAAAAATTACTCAACAATAGTTTATCTAATAACAATTATTTAATAGGCCAATATTTCATTTAAATATTTAGATTATATATAAAGTTTTCCTAAACTAAAATAATATAAACAAAACATATTTAAATTAAATTTATCTTTAAGTATAAAGTTTTCACAAACCAAAAATAGTTTTTATGATGGTAAAAAAGAAGAAGAAAATATTTGGATAAAACAACCATATTGCAATGATTCAATCATGTACATTTTACATTAAGGCTTTAGCGGTGCTTGAATGTAATTTGTCAGTTGAAATGTGACATACTGTAGTCCCGCCCTTGTCCCAATACCACTGTCACTCAGCATTACTCCTCCTCATTAGCTACGATGGGAAAGTTTGTCTAAAGCAGAAATAGCACAGCTTGGCTCACAGTTCACCAAGCTGGGGTCACAAAACCCTGCCAACACAGGACTGGGATTCGGTCTCAGAAACATTCTTTAATATGGATCAGGACCCTCCCATTTTGACTCATGAATAATCTATTAATCTACATTAAACTGCATTGAGAACTCATTAATATGCATTTCCAGTGACCTCGGTCATCTGTTTAGGTTCCATTGAAAAGCAGCCAGCTGTAGGTGCCAGGGTAAAGATGGTCATAAAATTCATCAAGTTTTTATGACCACTTACTCAATGACTGCCTGTTTAAAGGTTTTGATTTATGCAACCTTTAGAAGAACCCTTCCTATCCATATTCAAAGAAGTAGAAGAAAAAAAGATAGGACAAAGCAGCCCAATAATTCCTCCTTTCAACATTAAAATCTTAAAAACGTCATCATCAAGTATATAATCACTGATAACCAGGGAGTTGGAAATGTACATAACCAGAGGCTTACCATTAATTACCAACTGCAAATTCTCAAAACCCCTCACCTGCAAAATATTCTTTATGATGCACAAAGCTATTTTTACTATGTGGACAGAGTTCAGAAACTAGCTGTCAGATGAAAGAAAGTACTGTGAAAGCCCTTCAAGAGTGTGGGAAAGTTATTTTTAGCAGCCATGCCAGAACCGACAAAGACTTCTACTCGGTCATCTTCTGCTCCGGATCAAAATTCCACCTTTGAACCGGCCGACAGTGGACCAGGTGGGGGTGAGGAGGACTTGCTGATGATGGCAAGTTTAGCTCAAAGTTTGTCGCTGGCTTTTTAAAGTAAAGCAGTGCACCTCTAAAGACTTTTACTTTATTTCTATACAATAATTGCAACATATCTGCTCAAATATTCTAGGAGCAGAGGGAAGTGGAGTCAAATACCAACTGTTTAACAATTAAAAAAAACATCAGTCTAACTACACATGATTTAACGGTTACCACTTCTGAGCAAGAAACTTTTCGATCAAGATATTATGATCTGATTATCACCCAAGTACACAATCCTTGTCTCATCCTTGCTTTTATTTACATAATTTTCATAAAATAGGGTATTATGTTCAGAATGGCACACTGCCTTCTATTTTTTGAAAGAAAGTAGTATGCAGTATGCATACCATGAACAATATGCACATGCATGCCCTAGAACATTTGCCAAAATTTGTCAATGCAAAGAAAACTACGCGGAATACTGTATTATGCAATGCAATGTGCTTGGCTTGAACTTTAATTTACAGTGTAAAAACTAACCTGAGGCAATATATACCAAATTTGAACACCTCTTTCTAGACACCACCTGCTAAAGTGAACATGCAACATAATGAGGTCATTCGACAACATATGAAACTACTGTACATTAATGTTGAGGGAGAGGATGGGTGTACAAAAAATTGTTCCAGATGCAAAGAGATTTCCATCACTTATCTACATTTGTTAAGCACATGCAGCTGTAAATGATACATATATACATATACATATACACTCACCGGCCACTTTATTAGGTACCCCATGCTAGTAACGGGTTGGACCCCCTTTTGCCTTCAGAACTGCCTCAATTCTTCGTGGCATAGATTCAACAAGGTGCTGGAAGCATTCCTCAGGGAGTTTGGTCCATATTGACATGATGGCATCACACAGTTGCCGCAGATTTGTCGGCTGCACATCCATGATGCGAATCTCCCGTTCCACCACATCCCAAAGATGCTCTATTGGGTTGAGATCTGGTGACTGTGGAGGCCATTTTAGTACAGTGAACTCATTGTCATGTTCAAGAAACCAATTTGAAATGATTAGAGCTTTGTGACATGGTGGAAGTAGCCATCAGAGGATGGGTACATGGTGGCCATAAAGGGATGGACATGGTCAGAAACAATGCTCAGGTAGGCCGTGGCATTTAAACGATGCCCAATTGGCACTAAGGGGCCTAAAGTGTGCCAGGAAAACATCCCCCACACCATTACACCACCACCACCAGCCTGCACAGTGGTAACAAGGCATGATTGTTCCATGTTCTCATTCTGTTTACGCCAAATTCTGACTCTAACATCTGAATGTCTCAACAGAAATCGAGACTCATCAGACCAGGCAACATTTTTCCAGTCTTCAACTGTTCAATTTTGGTGAGCTCTTGCAAATTGTAGCCTCTTTTTCCTATTTGTAGTGGAGATGAGTGGTACCCGGTGGAGTCTTCTGCTGTTGTAGCCCATCCGCCTCAAGGTTGTGCGTGTTGTGGCTTCACAAATGCTTTGCTGCATACCTCGGTTGTAACGAGTGGTTATTTCAGTCACTGTTGCCCTTCTATCAGCTCGAACCAGTCTGGCCATTCTCCTCTGACCTCTGGCATCAACAAGGCGTTTCCGCCCACAGAACTGCCGCTCACTGGATGTTTTTTCTTTTTCGGACCATTCTCTGTAAACCCTAGAGATGGTTGTGCGTGAAAATCCCAGTAGATTAGCAGTTTCTGAAATACTCAGACCAGCCCTTCTGGCACCAACAATCATGCCACGTTCAAAGTCACTCAAATCAACTTTCTTCCCCATACTGATGCTCGGTTTGAACTGCAGGAGATTGTCTTGACCATGTCTACATGCCTAAATGCACTGAGTTGCCGCCATGTGATTGGCTGCTTAGAAATTAAGTGTTAACGAGCAGTTGGACAGGTGTACCTAATAAAGTGGCAGGTGAGTGTATATATATATCACTTGTTTTTGCCCCCATTTTTCATGAGCTGAACTCAAAGATCTAAGACTTTTTCTATGTACACAAAAGGCCTATTTCTCTCAAATATTGTTCACAAATCTGTCCAAGGCCATGTCCACACGGACACGGGTATTTTTATAACCGGAGTTTTTCCTACAGCGTTTTTAAAAAAAATCCCGTCCACACATGCTAGGTCTCTGTCAACATGAAAACGTAAAAACACGCAATCAAGCGCGGTCAAGAGCATACCATGCCAGCAGGCGGCGATATAAACATTAACCGTAAAGCCCCGTTGGCCAATCAGAAGCGCAAATCTGACGTCAAACACAGCGGGTAACGGCGCAAACTCTGACGTCGCAAGGCAAAAACCCCGGTTTCACTGTCTACACGACAACACTGTAACCGGCGTTTCTGAAAATCCTCACCCTGGCAGGGGTTTTCAAAAATGTTCGGTTTCAGTGCGTTTTCGTGTGGACGAACGGCCGAACCGCGTAAAAAAAGTCACGGTTATAAAAATACCCGTGTCCGTGTGGACAGGGCCTAAATCTGTGTTAGTGAGCACTTCTCCTTTGCCGAGATTATCCATCCACCTCACAGGTGTGGCATATCAAGATGCTGATTAGACAGCATGATTATTGCACAGGTGTGCCTTAGGCTGGCCACAATAAAAGGCCACTCTAAAATGTGCAGTTTTACTGTATTGGGAGGTCCGAAAACCAGTCAGTATCTGGTGGGACCACCATTTGCCTCACGCAGTGCAACACATCTCCTTCGCATAGAGTTGATCAGGTTGTTGATTGTGGCCTGTGGATTGTTGGTCCACTCCTCTTCAATGGCTGTGCGAAGTTGCTGGATATTGGCAGGACCTGGAACATGCTGTCCTATACGCCGATCCAGAGCATCCCAAACATGAGCATGCGAGTATGCTGGCCATGCAAGAACTGGGATGTTTTCAGCTTCCAGGAATTGTGTACAGATCCTTGCAACATGAGGCCGTGCATTATCATGCTGCAACATGAGGTTATGGTCGTGGATGAATGGCACAACAATGGGCCTCAGGATCTCGTCACGGTATCTCTGTGCATTCGAAATGCCATCAATAAAATGCACCTGTGTTCGTTGTCCATAACATACACCTGCCCATACCATAACCCCACCGCCACCATTGGCCACTCGATCCTCAATGTTGACATCAGCAAACCGCTCACCCACACGACGCCATACACGCTGTCTGCCATTTGCCCTGTACAGTGAAAACCGAGATTCATCCGTGAAGAGAACACCTCTCCAAAGAGCCAGACGCCATTGAATGTGAGCATTTGCCCACTCAACGAACTGCAGTCAGGTCGAGACCCGGATGAGGACGACGAGCATGCAGAGGAGTTTCCCTGAGACGATTTCTGACAGTTTGTTCAGAAATTGTTTGGTTATGCAAACTGATTGTTGCAGCAGCTGTCCGGGTGGCTGGTCTAAGACGATCTTGGAGGTGAAGATGCTGGATGTGGAGGTTCTGGGCAGGTGTGGTTACACGTGGTCTGCGGTTGTGAGGCCGGTTGGATGTACTGCCAAATTCTCTGAAACGCCTTTGGAGAGGCAGCTTATGGTAGAGAAATGAATATTCAATTCATGGGCAACAGCTCTGGTGGACATTCCTGCAGTCAGCATGCCAATTGCACGCTCCCTCAAAACTTGCGACATCTGTGGCATTGTGCTGTGTGATAAAACTGCACATTTTAGAGTGGCCTTTTATTGTGGCCAGCCTAAGGCACACCTGTGCAATAATCATGCTGTCTAATCAGCATCTTGATATGCCACACCTGTGAGGTGGATGGATTATCTCGGCAAAGGAGAAGTGCTCACTAACACAGATTTAGACAGATTTGTGAACAACATTTGAGAGAAATAGGCCTTTTGTGTACATAGAAAAAGTCTTAGATCTTAGAGTTCAGCTCATGAAAAATGGGGGCAAAACCAAAGGTGTTGCGTTTATAATTTTGTTCAGTGTATATTCCAAAATGTCCAAAAACAAAAAAACAGTCAGTTTCTTAATTGGTGTTCTGACAGAAGCTGCATCACACACCATTAGTGAATGATTTCATGAAGCTTTGTCTGTAATTGGTTTTATAATGTTTTTAAAACTCTTATGTGCAATAGCGAGTGGTAGTTGATCCATTTCCTACACAACAACATAAGCCAATCATTTTCTGCATATGTTTTCTTTTGTGCAAAATAACTTTATTAACATTAAGTTACAAATCCATGTCAATACAAAAAATCCACGTCATGACTCATGACCCCTTTAATTTATTTAAAAAAAAGAAAACTTGTACTGAACTCAAACTTTTGAACGGTAGTGTAAACCAACACTCAAATGATACAAAATTATGTTAATTTACATGTTCAATATCCTATCATAAGTTACCCATCAACAATTTATTAATTACAGTAATAATTTCCAAAAGCAGATACTTAACTGACTTGCAGAAAAGAACAAAAGCTTGCCTAATTTAAATAAATAAATAAATAATTATGAAAAAATATATATATATTGGCCACTACAAAACTCATACTGGTTAACCACCAAAACTAACCCTCCAAAAACTTTATTTGGATCACCGCAAAAAGGCCCAACCAACCATAAACAAATACAGCACAGGCTGGCCCAGACAAAACCAATCAATCAAGATCTTGCCGCAGGAGCAGAACCTTCAAAACTAAGACGGGACAACAAAAAAACAATTACTAAAGGAATGCTTGTGTGGTTATGAAAAGTTATAGAACCAATGTTCTGACATATCACCATAAATAAGTCCACACAAGTCTTAAATATGCCCTCAACTATTAAAAAAAAAAGTCTGCTGATCTTTCAAGATTGTACCTCCATGAGCCACGGCTAATTTTACGCAAATCTTGGGTTGAAGATCATCTGACCTCACCTCTAGAAACTCCAACACCCTCAAGGTGTGTTTGGCTCAAGTTTGGGTCAGGGGTCACTCTAGGGTAAGTATAGTTTAATCACATACCTCCTACATTCCAGTCTGAATCCTCACCCCACTCGTTGTCGAGCGTTCAACTGGCATGCGTGCGTATGCGTGAGTTTTTGCTAATCACAATTTTCCTCATAACCCCTCTCTCTTTCTACCTGCCGGAACAGGGACAGAGGTTAATTCTGGCTGCAGGGCATTCTGGGCAATTGACTGCTCATCAACCGCCAAATGAACTTTACCAGTCAGTCAAAGACAAGCAGCCAAAATGCTCCTCTGGGTAGATGAGCGACAGCATGTAGACCCAGCCTGCATTAATAACATTACAGCACAGCAGCTCACTTCAACAAACAGACAGACAGAATATCAACAATCTCTCTCAAATCACGCTTGGCTATATTTGCTTTCGAGAGTTGGGAAGCAAGATTTACTCTAAATGTTTAACAAATGAAAATGTAAAAAAAAAAAAAAAACATACTTAAGCTTCTTCAAAATTATTATTATTAAAACATTAACTTTAGTTTGGTAATTTTAGATTGTATTGTGTGTGTATATATATATATATATATATATACAGTATATATATATATATTAGATTCTTCTGATGCCTTATTTCACTTGAAGCAAGACTGAAGCGTTAGCATGAAAGCATGATTTTTTATTTGATTTAAAAACCAAGAAAAGTGATGATGATTAATCATCAAAATAAACCACCATCTTATTGGTTATCCGCCATAGCAAATATAATTATAACACATGACCCCAAATTTCTATATCAGTGCATCCCTAAATCATGCATTTCATTAGCAGTATACAAGAAAGTTTCATGCAAGTTAGGAAAGATTCAGCCTAATATTTCAATTTGAGGTTTCCACATGTCTTGCATGGTTTCTATGTGTGAAAACTCATCTTTTGTGGTCATGTTGCCATGACGCGACTAATCTTTGATTGACGTGTGCACTCTAAACGACCTGACTGACACACACTTGGCCTGCCAATCACATTTCAAATACAATCATTAAAACACCGATCAGACCTTATTCACACTGACTCATCTTAAAGGGAAAGGTGAAGAGCATATCTTTCTTTGTACGAATGAAGGTAGGAATGATGGCATGGCTAGCAAGAATGATGTCTCAATGTTACCAGCGAGCTGGCGTCAATGGGGCCATATCATAATTCAGAGGTTCTGAGTGCCAAGAAACACAAAAAACCAAGAAAACTATTCTTCATTATATGACCTTTTTATAGTAAATACAGTTTGTAAACATACATAAACAATTTGTGTCTCTCAGTCAAACCTTCCCATCACGACTGCGTCAGATATATTCATGAAATGATGGCCGAGTGAGGCATGTGGTTTGAGCGTACACACGCAACCAACAGCCCCGCAGGGAAAACTCACTGCATGAATTTAGTTTCGCCCAGTGTAAACTCTGCACGGCACATTTGTTTGTGTGCGTGACAATGTGTTGGTGCAACATTATCTATCAAAGACCTGTCTGTACTGTAGGTCTAGATTGGAATGGTAAGATTGAATGGGGAAAATTCCTCATGAAGACAAGTCACTATCTCTTCCTTTCACTGATATTTTCACATCAATTTTTTCAGAGAAATTCTCAACTGCTAGTTTGCCATGTCCCCTTCATTGTGATGTCATCACACCTGACACAGTGAGACCTCCAATCAAGAACACATTGTCATAGTATCTCATTTCTAACTATTCATTTGAATAGTGTAATTGTACGACAAAATTTGTGAAATAAAATACAGTGTTTCTGTCAGCCCAAAAATCATGGGATCAATTCTCAGGGAATAATGCAAAAACTGATAAAACTGCAATACTGTAATGTTTAGGGTACACTCTAAAAAAATCACTGGGTTGAGCTTTTTGGGTCTTTTTTTGGGAGTTATTTTTTCAGTGTTTGGGTAGATGTAACAACCCAGTGGTTGAGCTATTTATCAAGGGCTTGTTCCATCCTCTTCAGGAGAGAGTTGTTCTCAGTGCCATTGAATTTGTGCATTTCTTCTGTAAAATACAAGTTTGTGTACATTTTATTTTATCTATAAAATCCGTACTGTGCAGTAAATCATGTAATTTTATGTAAAGCAACATACAGGGATTTGAGTCACCTAAATGAGTGTTGAATCGGTCTATTCGCGTGATTGAAACTTTAGATGCCTTGCTTAAAGATACTAAATCTAAATACTTTGGATGTTAAATATGTCCTCGGTGCTGTTCATTGATAGTTTATGGGCAGGTTATGGACTCAGTGGCAGCATATTTCAACGCAGGACGGCAGTCTAAAGTTACGAGAGCCAGCTCCGTTACAGGTTTGTTAAATGGGTTTAAATGTAGGCAATAGCCCAATTTGATGGGTAAAATTAGCCCAAGATTGTGTCCTAGATTTACCCAGCCCTTAGGAATCGAACCCTTGACCTTGGCTTGCTAACACCATGTGTTTGAGTTACGAACTATCCTACTATCCTTAAAAGGGTTGTGTCAAAAGATCAGGTGAAAAGATGTTAAGGTATATTACGCAGCCTAAAAAAAAAAAATACATACAAATTCTTCAGTGCTGCTACAACACAAACCTACATTTGAGCCCTTCCACAAACTCAAAGTGGTCGGCCCATTAAACAGCCATTGAGGGAAACCACCTTGACTTTTATTGACCCTATAAATCTAGTGAGGAGTGGATGAGAGGTCTCTGCCTTAGACAGCGTTTAAAGACAAAGACTACTGGTCCTTCTGAGACAATAGACTTCCTGCTTAACTATTAACAGCTTCACCAGTGATAACTTAATTAGGGGCCAATGATGGGGCTTCAGTAAGAGCCAGGGCCCTTTCATTTGTGTCCACTTGATGGACAGGCACTCATTGGTTGGAAGTGGATGGAGTGTGTGTGTGTGTGTGTGTGTGTGTGTGTGCTGAAGACTTAAAAAAAAAAAAAAAAAAGGGACAAAAAGGGACAGAATAAAGACTCATTGTAGCTTATTTGGGAATTTTACTAACAAACAAGTTTCTAAGTTTTAACAGATAATTTCTACTGACAATAGTTACAGTGTTGGGGTAACGCATTACAAGTAACATGAATAATGTAATGTAATCAGATAAACTAGTAAAGTACGTTTAAATGTACAACTAAATGTCTGATTTACTTTTTAAAATAAGTAACAAATAACTTTATTATTCACATTTATTGACCGACACCTCTTCTGTACCCATGTTGAGATAAATCTTGAGTAAGTGCAGAGGTGTTGTGTGTGTGCTGTAAAAACATGATGGTTATTGTAGTTTCAGAATAAATGTGGGCATTTACTCATCTAACTTACACAAAAAACAGAATAAGTATTCCTCAAAATGAATAAAAAGTCATATGCAAACTCAGAATACTACGCAAACCTGCAATAATCAAATACGTTAGATAATACAAATATACTTGTATTTAATCTGACATTAATAACCAATGACTTTGCTGCTGACTTTTGATGATCCAATTCAACCATACCAATAAGCAAAAATGATATTAGATAAACATCACATTTGTGTTTAATTTTGTTTTTGCTGTCAAAGTGCCTTTACTTTGGCCAAAAAGATAACTTTTTTTATTTTTTATTAAACAAACTAACAAGCAAGCCCAGCCAAGGTGAAAAAAAGTGAAAGTTACATAACATTACTTTCCATAAAAGTAACTAAGTAACAGAATGAGTTACTTTTTAGGGAGTGACGCAATATTGTGTAACATTGTCAGAAAAATAAAGTTACTTTTAAAAGTAAAGTATTACTTTCGAAACAATTTTTGATCGGACCTGTTTAATTGCCATATAATTCCCAGAGAAAACAAGTTACACACATTAAAGAAAGTGTATTTATGAGACTTCAGAAAGAAAATCTCAAAGTCTTTTAAGGTAATTCTTTGAGGTCTAACATCTCTAGTCTAAAATCAATAGTTTCAACCTTTCAAATTGACACTCAATAGCTGAGGAAAATAAACAGGAATTAGTGAAGCACAGCTAATGTGGACATCGATTCATAATCATGACCTCTTAATATGTGCACTGATTCGAGAGACATGGGGGAAGAAAAATAAAATTAGCAATTAAAAGAAGTGATTTCTTAGCACCTAGTAACGTCATACTCTTCCTATTCGCCACGAGAACGAACAAACATTAAGATAAATAAGCTGCATGAATATATATTTATAATATATATCTAAAATATCATTTTTCAAAGAACCTTTTTAAATGTATCTGGTGTACTGTGACATTATTGTGAACTCACCTCAATTGTGAACTGCTTCCTCTTGAGTTTGAAGGCCAAGTCTTTCGTATCGGGTACTTCACATGACAGACAGTTCAGATGAGGCAACTGACGAACATGCAGGAGACCTGAACAAACACAGAAGACATTAACAGCGAATCATATTACTGTGTAAACGTGCTAGAAACACATACTGTCAGAGATATTATTCAGTATAGACTACCATTCAAAAGTTTGGAGTCAGAAAGATTT
Organism: Rhinichthys osculus; assembly: GCA_029959095.1. Taxonomy (NCBI): domain Eukaryota; kingdom Metazoa; phylum Chordata; class Actinopteri; order Cypriniformes; family Leuciscidae; genus Rhinichthys; species Rhinichthys osculus. The sequence continues at coordinate 53,490,053 of JARWKJ010000003.1, forward strand.
TTTTTATATTTTTGAGAGATGTTTCTTTTGCTCACCAAGGCTGCATTTATTTGATTAAAAATACATTTCAATATATTTCAAAATGTAATTTATTGCTGTGATGCAAAGCTGAATTTTCAGCATCATTACTTGCATGATTCAGAAATCATTCTAATACCCTGATTTGCTGCTTGAGAAATGTTTGAATTTGTTAAATGTGAAATTGTGAAGTAAAATGACTTCTCCAAAAATACTCCAAAAATTACTCCAAAAAATTTCAAACTTCGAAAAATAATGTTAATATTATTTGCTCAATTATTCTGATAAATATTTTGTGGAAACCGTGATAATTTTTTTTTCAGGATTCTTTGATGAATAGAAAGTTAAAATAATGGCATTTATTTGCAATATAAATATTTTGAAAAATCATAAATATCTTTACTGTCACTTTTGATCAAATTATTGCATCCTTGCTGAATAAAATCTTACGCACTGCAAACATTTGAACGGTAGTGTAAACACTGTAGTGCTTATGGGGATCATTTTTAATAAGCAAAAAACTGAAACTGCACTCAAAATCCATTTGGCAGGACATTTCAACGAACGGGCATGACGTTTCTGACTATATTGCAGAGGCTAATAAACATGTTGTGAAACAAATATTTTTCCCAGGTGTTGTTTTGCCTGTTACCCATTTAAACAGACTCTTGCTTTCATTGTCTGCTGAGTTTTACTATGGGCACATGTAGCTATCAGCTTTCACACTGGCCACTATAGCATTGTATCAACCATTATTTTATTAGCTGCACCAATGGGCAGAAACCAAAACATATGAGAGAAGGACTACAGCGGAGGGAGGAGAGAAATGGGTTGGTGGGAGGGAGAGAAAGCCAGAGAGGTGAGTGGAGGATGGGGGTAAAACAAGGTCAGTCGGCACAGGGGCATGTTGGGAAGAGAGAAAGCTTTTTCGCCCTCTTTAATTCCTCCCTCCATCTTTTTTCCCTCAGTTATGTGGCCAGTAGAAATATGACATTAAAAAGAAGCACTGAAGACCAGGATGAGGGGGATGAGAGGATGGAAAGAGCATGTGTATGTGTATGTGTGTGTGTAAAGGCCCCGCTTGTAAAGGGACCCGTGCGCTAGGTTGATTCCGCTCGAGTTGATTCGCTGTGACAGAACTCCCAACATGCTTTGTGCAGTGGACGCACCACAAAAAAGAAAGAGTGGCCTCATGTACGTCTTTACATTCACTAAGACCTTATGGCACAGCATTATTCATGAAATTAGGTAAAAATCAATAGCAAAAGCTAACAATAACTGTTCGAACACACTAAAAGTAAGGATTTGCATTGGGGAGATGTTTGTGAAACCATCTGGAAAGCATTACATTATATTTTTAAATCTGTTTTCAAACATCTTAAAAAGGGGTTTTCACATACAATTGAAACAACACTAATATAATTAGTCTTATTTTGTTCACAAATATCGTAAACATCTCAAAAAGAACTAATTCATGAATGTGAAATCATTCGTTTCTAACATCTCTAACAATTATATTTACCACCCATCCAATACGCATTGACATTGTACGTGTGGTATCACAGAATCCATGTATTATCTAATCAAATTACTAAAAACTAAATAACATTTTGACAAAAGTGACTGACCTAAAAAAATTAAATAATGTATTATGTTAGATTTTTATTATTTTATATTTGTAATATTATATTATTATATATTATTATAAAAAAATATAAAATAACAATAAATATTAAAATAAAGTAACATAATAAATAAAAGTACTAACTCATAAAATTGAAAACATTAGAGTGTAATTTCATTATAAATATCTGATAAATACCTTGATAAAGAAACTATTGAAACAAAATAATAAAATAAGTAAGTAAATATACATAAACAATCATCTGAGGTCATTAGTGTTTGTAAACCACACCCCCTCTGGCCATTCCGTACTTGTAAATGAATGCAAGAAAGAAACAGGGCAGGGGGCGGAAACAAGGAGAGAGAACTGTAAACAAACTGACCTTTACAGAGAGATAAAAAAAAGAAAAAGAAAAAGATGAACAGATAAAGCAAGCAACATTAAGAGATGGCGAGAGTGTACGATGAAAACAAGGGAGGATATAAAGAGGCACAATGAGAGGAAAAAGGACAGAACGGAAAGAGCGTGAGCCCAAAAGATCTTCCTCATCTGCAGTGTGGGCACAGAGAGGTTTTAGCCAGTATGAAAATATTGATTCTGCAACTCTGCGGCCCCTGAGGGCTGTGCTGGGTGCTTGTGATGGGGCGGTGGGGGCTCTCTCTCTCTCTCTCTCTTTCTCTCTCTCTCTCTGTGTGTGTGTGTGTGTGTGTGTGTGTGTGTGCGTGTGTTTTCCGTGGCAGCTGAATCTCCCCCTGGCCTGTCTGCCAAGGAGCACGTCTGATTGAACACGGCCACACTAACAGGAGCTGACAGCTAGAGAGAGGTCCACCCTGCCTGCCCCTTTCTACTAATGCACTTTACTGAGCGAATGTGTGTGTGTGTGTGTGTGTGTGTGTGTTTGCGAGAGCCAGAAAAATAGGATGATGCAAAAGGCATGAATAAGACGAGGGACCAATGAAACATCTTTTGAAAATAGATTTTCTGAAGAAATGCGAGGGGTGTCCGTCATGATTCTAGACTGGTGTGGATGGTTGCCAGGGTGTTGCTATGCAGTAGCTGAGGTGTTCTGTGCAGTGTTATTTATATACCACTATAGTATTTATTAATGTTCTTAATTCGCTTTTATTTTTCTATATATTCAGTTTTCGTGTTAGATTAAGTTTTAGTAATTTTGCTTTGTGCTATTGTCCTTTAGTAGTTTTTTTTAAATATTTTTTTTTTAAACTTTATTTTCGTTTTAGTAGTACTTAAGCTTTTTTTTTTTTTTTTTTACATTTCTTTATTATATAATGCATATTGTTTTATTTAACAATAACAGCACTGATTCGGAGTCACCCTCATGTCATCGATAAACTATTATTGTTTTTATTATTATTTGAATTATATTTTATGTTTATTATTTATGTTTTCACTTTAATTTCAGTTTAAGTAATTGTTGTGTTTTTGTCATTTTTAATATGTCTATATAGCATTTATAAATTGTTATTTATTCATTTTAGTTTATTTAATTTGAGTTATTATTTTAGTACTTCAACTTAACCTAAACAGGTTTTAGTTTTAATTAACAATAATAATCCCAGTGCTTGTAACATTCTGGTCTCTAGATACGTTGATTTTTGGTCTCTAGTCTCTAGTTATGTCCATCAGTTTTATCATTCGCAATAAAAAAATCTAAATCCCATTGTTTAAATTAGGTATCAATCGGTGCAGAAGGAGTTACAAGCCAAGATTTAATAGGCTTTGGGGGTTTTCTGTCAGTGTATTTGAACTCTTGTATGCGTGTTTCTTCTCACCATGATAGTCTTTGTAAAGTGGGTTGGTCTCCTTCTCTGAGCCTCTGAATGACTCCAGAGCGATGGCTGTGTCACTCAGTCTGATTATTCGTCCCATTACAGCTCTGTTCTGAGAGTGCGAGACAGAAAGAGAGAGTGGGAATAGAAGAGAAATACAGGAAATAAATGAGAAGTCCAATTAAAAGTGTACAAACAAATGTAGAAACATCTAGAGCGAAGCTGAGAGCATCTCTTGCTAATTAAACCCATCCTAACAAGCAGGGGTTTCACTCCCTTTACTTTGAGAACTGAATTAGGTCATCATTATCTCTCTGAAAAAATGGAGCAGGGTATCCCGGAGGCGGAAACCATGATCTTACAACAAAGCCTGAGCTTACAGATCTAAAACCACCTCAGTCAGCAGTGATTTAAAAAAAATAATATCCAATTTTACCAACACCACTCTCTATGATGATTGTTCACATTTGAGGTAAACATTGTTTCCATAAAATACATACAATAAAAAATTGGTGGTTTAGTAAGATTTTTTTTGGAAAGAAATGAACGCTGTTATTCAGCAAGGATGCATTAAATTGACATACCAATGTTACAAAAGATTTCTATTTCAAATAAATGCTATTCTTTTGAACTTTCAATTCATCAAAGAATCCTAAAAAGAAATGTATCAAGGTTTCCAGAAAAATATTAAGCAGCACAACTGTTTTCAACATTGATAATAATCAGAAATGTTTCTTGAGCAGCAAATCATCATATTAGATTTCTGAAGGATCATGTGACACTGAAGACTGGAGTAATGATGCTGAAAATTCAAATAGAAAATATTCATTTTACATTGTATTAATATTTCTGAATGTGTCACCAAATAAATGCAGCCTAAGTGAGCAAACCTTTGAATGGTAGTGTATGTGCTTATATCAACCGAATTTTAAAAATGTATGCAGTTTATATAATTACTGATAATAAGCAGTGTAGCTAGTATGCTTGATCACTGTACTGATAATACTTAGGATAACCACCTAGAAACCTTCCAGAACTTAGGATTGACATGGCAACAGCCTGGCAACCTCCCAGAACACCCTACCAATTTTGAATGGGTATACAATTCAATACACCATTCAATGCATCCAATTATGTTTTAACATATCAGCATTAATCATGGTATCCAAACCAGTATTATAAGGTTATCTTTGGTAAGGATATCAGCTGTACTATATAATGCCACCACTGTGAAATGCTGTCTTTGGTTGCGTCGTGTGACATTAAATCCATCAGATAAGAGCAGAACATACGTTTGGTGCTCAAACACATTGAGTGCTCTGATTCCCTCAAACACATGCTCTCCAAATCTGTCTGTCTCTCTTACTCGGATCGCACAACTCATGCAGTGTCGCCATACGGCACAAATCTGGATGAACGCAAGCACGAAGCCACATCAACTCAGAGAAAGATCCAAAGATCCCGTCCGCTTGAGAGCAAAGACTTCTCACCCATTAATGCTTTCATTCCAAAAATATCTGCTGTTAAATGGTGTAAAAATGCCTTTCAGCTCATCGAGGTTTTGTGTCACGCAAGAATTACACAAGCTCACATTCACACTTTGAAATGGACGAGCTCATAATGCATTTCCGATGATGATTTTCATGGGAAACATTTGCAAAACAGATTAAAATGTGGTAAAACATGTTAAAGAGAGATAAATGTATGATAGCAATGGGCCAGAATGTTTAATAAACATTTAAGGGGCTTGGAAAAATAAGCTGACCTTGACCTTACTGATATGAAGATCCTGTTAGATTAAACAAACACAAGTCAAAAGCTGAAAAGAGAAAATAAGCCAGTTTAAAGCGTTAAAGAGCGAAAAAAGCACAAATGCAGATCAAATATGAGCAGCAAATCTGCTGAGAGCGCCTCCTCCTGGCCAAAAACAAATACAGAGACCATTCAGAAAGGCGGGAGCACTCCAAAGACAGACAGAGATATCAGGCTGTAGTGAAAAATTTATCTCTACGCCACTCCTGAATATTTCATGCGCTCCCTCTCTGTAGCAGCTGACGTGGCCTAATGCAGTTTTCATGCATCCGTGTCCTCTTTTCTTTCCTCCTTTCTCTTTTCATTCCTTCTACGGGAGACTTTGAGAGCATGCGTGTTTGTGTACGCAGCCTTGACCCTTTTTCCCAAATCTAGCATAAAAAATGTAACCCAAGCAAGTGGGTTAGTGACAGTCGCTGCCAACTTAACACCATCACACCAATTCAAGTAAACAATACAGCTAAAAATGCAATGCAACTACACAACAGTTGGGCCAACATTTTGAAGACTGAAGTCCAGGATGGAATAATGATATTAGGAAACATTGTGTAGTTGAACTGATTAACCTTCTCGAAGCACCTAAAATAAAGATTTTTTTATGGACATGGCAAAAAAAAATAAAAAAAAAATAACTTTAATAAAAAATAAAAACAGAGTTGAATATGATGCACGAAAAAAATTGCATATGTAAATAAACTAAAGTATACATTTAGTAACAAGTGTTTTGAAGTAAATGCAAAAGTATCTATTACAAGTACACAGCAAAAAGATAAATCAAATACAGAAATTATTTCTGCTCGTGTTATGAATGAAGCCCATTATTTTTTTTAAGATATTTAGGCATTTTGTTCAACTTTGTAGTTTTTAAATATCAGCACACCGATCATCACAAGACCGTTTATATACACATAGCTAATTTCAAATAGATTTAAACATTAGAAATTAAATCTGAAGAGCATTTTAATGACACAATTAGATCACATTTCTATATACATTGGTTTTACATAAATTATCATTCAACTTAATGAAGTAGGTACGTTTTCTGAACATTTACACAGTTTTTTGTTCAGTTGCCGCCACAGTTTGAATCTGCTCATTTTTTAGGGGAAATCTGTGCAATTAATAGATTTTATAATGGCAAACAGTGTTAAATATAGACCTTATGTAACCCCGCCCCTTTTCAGTCTTCCGGATTGTATCTCCACAGCATGAAGGTAAGATCTTATGGATTTATGAACTAACCGCTCATTTTTAAATCTTCCTGGTCTATTGAAGGTTCAGTTCAGCTTCTGTTTATGTTCGCTGATCAATGTTTATATGAGAATAAAAGACTAAATTCAATCTGTTCATCATATAAAGCGATCAAGTCTCATCAGAAAATTCGGACTAAACCGCTCAATTAGTTTTACAATTCCTTTACGAACTTTTTGAAGCGTTAAAGTGGTAGTAGCGTATAGCTGTCAATGGAGGGACAGAAAGCTCTCAGATTTCATCAAAAAGAATTGTGACAGGGTTTGTGTCCCGAAGATAAACGAAAGTCTAACGGGTTTAAAACGACATGAAGGTGAGTAATTTATGACAGAATTTTCATTTTTGGGTGAACTATCTTTCTATATTATGGGTGAATAAAGAAACAAACAATGAATTTGTGAATAATGAGTGTTTGCTTTCTGCCCAACTGAACCGATTCCATGCAGGCCTACTAATTGGTTACAGAAAATGTACACATCCAAGATTGACTTGCTATACAAGTCACATCAAAACAAAACAAACTCTAGTCGTAGCGGTCCAGCTCTTCCTTAAACTCGTTCGTTCTGTCTCCTAGGCTGTCACTGAAAGACTGGGTCTCCAGGGTCCTGGACCCAACAGAGGCTGTATCTGTAGGTGTGTGTGTGCTAGAGGACTATGGCTATTTGAGCAGAGATTGATTAAAGATTCAGATGGACTGTGGCTTTAATCTCGTCATAGGAGGCTTTCAATGCCCAGCCCTTTCACGTCGACATTAAAAATACATGACAGAACTATTCATTACAAGCCACATCAGACGGATTTTAGATGAGGTGCTAATGCAAATAATGGAGGATTAACACAACATCTCTATGAGTTGACCCCGGATTTAGTTAAAGCAAAAATATTTATTCATCATACTGTACACTAGTAATGTTACTGTACATTAAGAAAATCTATTCAAGCTCCACATATGAGCAGATATATTGATACAAAAGCTTCAGAGATTTAAACCGAAGTCCAAAAACAACTTGCATGACAACGCTTGAAACTAAAAATAGAATATTGAATGTTAAATTAAACAAAGGCTTAATTACTGTATTGAATATTCAATGGATACGTAGCATTTTAAAATTTAAAGTGTGTATTTTATTAATCAAAAGCAATTGTAATATTATTAATAATAAAAAATGTAAAATAATAATAATACAAAATAATATGAACAAAAATAAAATATGTGAAGTAATAATAATAATAATTATTATAAACATTGCTTCAAAAGAAGAAGAAAAAAGGACAAACATTCAAAAGTTTACAATGTACAATAAAAGTTTACAATGTAAAATAATTTGAATACATTTCAAAATGTAATTTATTCTTGTGATGGTAAAGCTGAATTTACAGTATCATAACTCGTCTTCAGTGTCACATGATCCTATAGAAATCAGGATTATAAAGGATTATTTGATAAATAGAAAGGATAAGAATTTAAGTTATTATAGGTTTACGTTTTAGTTTAAGATTTCAATTCTCACTATTAACTAGTTGCTTATTAGCATGCATAATACTAGGATATTGGCTGTTTATTAGTACTTATAAAGCACATATGAATGCCTCATTCTGCATGACCATATTCAACATCCCTTAATCCTACCCAACACAGAAACTTAACTATCTTACTAACTATTAATAAGCAGTAATTAGGATTTTCGTAGTTAATAGTTAGTTAATATTGAGAATTGGACCCTAAACTAAAGTGTGACGAACATATTTATTAGACAAAGTCTGTTTGTGACTAGTTAAGACCTCACCGCCTCAACATACTGTAGTTACTGAAAGGTCAACATGTTTACATCACATCCGTTCCACAAAACCACTTTCAAACCAATCACAGCGTTTACACCATCACCTCCACCGCAGAAAACCGCTGTGTGCCCCCCAGCCTCCCTAAGAGGGGTTTTAGCACTTTGTCTCCAAACGGACAAAGAACAGCGAGATCTTGTCTTTTGAAGCGCTCTTAGAGCACAGCGGCTGTGGCCTGACTCTCGTTGGCTAATGGAGGCACAAAGAAAAGGGCCTCTCAGGAACCCAAAGACGCTGAAAGAGAGAAGCGCCCAGAAAGACTCGAGACTGACCATTGGCTGGCTGAATGCAAAGTTGAGGGCCTCAGACAAAGAAATGTGGCTTCACGCGCCAATAAAGAAGCTCCTCTGAAGGCCAAACATACATGTACTCAAACAGATACACACACAGGCCCCCTGAACCCCAGCCAAGCGGAACCTCATTCACGCAACGGAGGGGGGTCGACTCTTTGACTCCGGCTCATGGGGCGGTTATGGTGTGCCAGGGTTGACAAACTTATGGTGACCTCAATGCTGGTCCATGTGAATGACAGTCAAGTTCAAAAACAAACAAAAAAAAAGTCTAAAAAGATTACTTCTGGAAGTTGATGTCGGAAATGTTCATCTTGCATGTGTCCTGTGTAATTACTCGATTGCAAGTACTGATGAGTTCAAAAGTTTAAAAAGACAGCAAAACAGATATATTTTCTGAGGAAAATGTGAGTGGAGCTTGCCTCCCAAGGGTTGCACAAAGATAGAGGCTGCATCCGAAATCGGATTCTCTCTTGAGTAGGTACTTATTCTGAATAAGTAATTACTTCACAACCGCTAAAAAAAAAGTAGTTCTCTATAGTATGAGTGTGTGCAGTATGAATGTAATCCGGACGTACTACTGTACATTCGCCATGCTGTCATTATCATGTGAACTACCAGCGTCAGCTTCACTGCCATTCATAAATCCTCTCCAGTGGCCTGATGGGATAGGAAAGTGTCCATTGTGTTCCCACTTCAGAATCTCGCCAGAAGTAGTAGGTCATCCGTGTACTTTTTGCCTACTCTTTTATTAGTACTGTGAATTGAGATATACTTTTTTTGTCACATACTGTTTTTCGCCTACTATATTTCGGACGCAGCCAGAGTGTAGTGAGTAGTCGCTAGGGCATGCGTTCTGGTCATTTTAGCCGACCCTAAAGTCTTTATGATATTCTGGTGCCTTAATATGGTTTATGTCCCTCCTTAAAGTCTAACTGTGGTGAAAAACAAGCTTTTAATGTTGTTTATATGCAGGGCTCCAGACTAACTTTTCCACTGGTTGCACTGGTGCTACCAACTTTCTCAGTTGGTCGCACGAGCATATGATTTGGTCGCACCTTTTTTCTTTTTTCTTTTTTGCTACATGCCATGGGATTAATCAATGCATGCTGATGAATAGTGGTTTTAATGGACCAAGGCTAGCAAAGGCTTTCTGGGTTGCAGCAGAAATACCTGTAATATATTAATTATCATTGCCAAATTTCAGGATTTTCATGGATTTTGGACAGTAATTTTAATCTGTAATTTTAAGCATTTTACATTTGAATTATATACAATCTATCTATTTACATTTGAATCATATTCTATCTATCTATCTATCTATCTATCTATCTATCTATCTATCTATCTATCTATCTATCTGTCTATCTATCTATCTATCTATCTGTCTATCTATCTATCTATCTGTCTATCTATCTATCTATCTATCTATCTATCTATCTATCTATCTATCTATCTATCTATCTATCTATCTATCTATCTATCTATCTATCTATCTATCTGTCTATTATCATCTTTCTATCTATCTATCTATCTATCTATCTATCTATCTATCTATCTATCTATCTATCTATCTATCTATCTATCTATCTATCTATCTATCTATCTATCTATCTATCTATCTATCTGTCTATTATCATCTTTCTATCTTTTAAAAATCATTAAACATTCAAATGTATGCATTACATTTTAAAAGATTAGAGTATTATAATAAACTGATACAGAATTTTCGTTATCAAAGTTTATAGTTGTAACTAAAAGCAGAAATCTCACACTCCTTACCTTCTGCATTTTATAATAATTTCCTTTTCCTCTGTCGAGCGATCATGAGAGTAATCGCTCGACAGAGGAAAATACAACCGCTGAAAAGACGTAGGACTAGGAGGAAGGGGCTCTGTGTTTCGTGAGACCATTTATATCATTTTTATATGCCTTAATGCAGGGGTCACCAACCCTGCTCCTGGAGAGCTACTGTCCTGCAGATTTTAGTTCCAACCCCAATCAAACACACCTGGACCAGCTAATCAAGCTGTTCAGGGTTACTTGATAATTACATGCATGTGTGTTGGAACAGGGTTGGATCTGAAGTCTGCAGGACAGTAGCCCTCCAGGAGCAGGGTTGGTGATCCCTGCCTTAATGTGTGAATTCGTAATTGGCGCGTTTCACCTTCAGTGTGCAATGCGCGTGACGTCTACGTTCGTCAATAAATAAACTGCACGTGTTTTGCGGAAGAACATTGTAGACGGAACTTCTCTCCGTTAATGTCTATGGCGAGTCACGCAGGCACTGGGCTACTCCACAGCCGAGTCAACCCCGGGATAAAATAGTCAGAATATAAACACTTATTATAGGCGTACCTTAGTGATTCAGAATAAGTCAAAAACACGGTTTGGAAAATGGATTCATGATATTGCCTACTCGTTCATTTTGAACATAAGTTACGGACTGCAGCTGCTGATACAACGGCGTTCTGTTGCTCAAGCGTCCACTCGCACAAATGCGACCACATAACATTTTAACTTGCACATTCTCAAAAAATGGTCGCATATGCGACCAATTTGGTCGCAGTCTGGAACCCTGATATGTCTATGTAATGTTTTTAATATGCTTTAAGACAAACCATATGCAAACCATATGAGTATTATCTTCTTAAAACTGCAGTGAACCAAAGAGTCTCAAAAACAAGGTTTGAAATCACTGGTGTTTCTGACGTCACAAACTACCTTGTAACCAATCACGACAATGAGTGGATCTCTGAGCTGGTGTAAGTGAGTGGAGGCAGGGCTAATTTGCATATTCATAGAACCGCGTATACTAAATGAGGCAAGGGTGTAGAGTTATATTCAAGCTATTTTAAGGCATGAAGAATTTTTTTTTCAAGGAAAATATTTTTAAATGTCATTTTGACGGTCAAAGATTAGTTCTAACGGATACAATTATCGACTACATGGGGACTTTAAGTGTAAATCTATGGGACATTTTTGCAGGTTTGATTGTGAAAAATGGAGTATCTGTTTGCTTAGTAAAGTAATAGCTCATCTCAAACAAAACAAAACAGACTGTTTTTTTCCACATAGATAACGGTTTTGTTTGAGATGAGCAAACACTATAATTACGTTCCTCCATGCTTCACTGTGGTAGAGATTAATTTATTATTATATTTCTCACCATGCAACTCGTGTTTCATAGTGATTCATCACTCCGCACACAACTTCCCATATTCTGACAAGTACTTCATTCAGCCTTTGATGATTTTCTGAGACCACAATGGCTTTTTAAGTAGTGCATTTGCTTAAATTGAGCAAATATCCTGACCAATAATTTGTGGTTAAGACAATTAAAAATGTAGTGTTTAGCCATTTTGGGTTTGGTGCCTTGGTCCATTTTTTTGGCCAGGAGTATATATAATCGTAACCCTAAAGTTCAGAAAAGTGTTTAATATTACCACTTAATGGCCTTTTCAACCATCAGTCTAAAGTAGAAACCTGAGTAAAGGATATATATGAACAAACAAACCGAGAAACTATTTGATTAATCATACCTGTATGAGGTGGGAGGGTACAGTCACCATAGCGACCGAGAGTGAAGTGCGTAACAGGCCTCGGAGGGCATAGAGAAAGGTGGAGAGGGCGTGGCAGTGGGCGGGGTTATTCTTACAGCACACATCATCCCCCCACAGCGCAGATCCCAGAGAATGAAGACCCAGACGCAGGACATTCCGAGCCTTAGACTATAGAAGAGGGGAAAAAAGAGAGATGAACATAAAACATTTGAATTTAAAACAACATTGCACTCTCTCTGAGACGGTCAGGATATGTACAATTCATTTGAACAAATCCACATCTGGCTTCTGCAATGAATATTTCATTAAAGCACCATAGGGAAAACTTTGGTGAACTTAGTGTTCAATAATGCATGAATGAATATCTTACCGCATTTTAATAAGTGCAACTTAATTTACAAAAGAAACAAGGAGAAACCTGAAGTGCATGACACTAATTTACAGTAATATATCAAATTATACTTAATTTTTACCTACAGTGTTTACAACTCTATAACAAGAAATTATGTGGCTAAATAAGACTTACAAGTGAAAAATTTTATGAGCTAGGTGTGCATTTACTGTGCTCAAAATATCAGTGCATGCAACACAGCAAAAACATAATGTTCAAGTTTTAGGAAAGTTTAAAGGATTTAATTCTGTGTATAATACTATATCAGAACCACTTTAATTTTTGCTGTTGTCATGACACTCTGGATTCTTTGTTTTTTTCTGTCTGCTGTGCATGAGAATCAACACACAACATGAATTATGTACTGCAAAGAGAGCTATTAATGGATAAATTGTTGCAAAAAAAGAAATCAATATGTAAATAAATAAAAGAAAGCAAGAAAAGAAAGACAACCCATTATTACAATTCACTGAATACCAACATTGTCAATGTTGGTTAGGTTTTGAATGACAAAATGTATATCAATTAGATTGAGAAACTTATGAGAAACTTTAATCATAAACCTTTTAGTCACCATGAAATCAAAATGAACTTTTTTTATTTATGGAATATTGCACTATTTATTAGAAATCAAAAACCAAGACTAGTTTGCAAGTAGTTTCTTCGAGATTTTCCTATGAGGTTTTATGTGTTTTTTCTTCTTCAATTTATTAGTAAAATAAGGTCTGAGCTGAGGTAAACATAACTTGACGATACTTGAACACGTAAATTACCCACACCCATATCGAAAAATGTGAATTTTGAAGCAGAAATTTGTATTTTAAAAACCGTATGTTTCTAATAAGTAGATGAGAACGTTTGGGGTGTGAGCATGTAGTTTATGCTGTAGAATAAAATGTCCAAGTCTCATCAAGTTATGTTTACAATAGACCTTATTTTACTCATAAATTGATTACTCCATTATAAAATCCAATAGGAAAATCTTGAGGGAACAAGTAGCGAATTAGTCTTCCAGGTTCTGACGTCAAGCTCTAGCAAAACACAACGATCCAACCATCCAATCAATTCCCGATGGACAAAATCAAGACCCACCCTACATTTTTTTTTTTGTTCCAGAAGCCGTTTCATTGGGATCTACATCAATAGGGAAGAAAACACTATTGCAAACTTCCGTTTCAAGCCGGAAGCATGAAGTTACAAGCATAAAGTTAAATATAGCAGGAAAACCCAAGACTGAAATTATATAGAACCCGTTTGGGTCCCACTTTATATTAAGTGGCCCTAATACCTGTGAACTTACATGGTACCTAGATATGTACTTAGTATGTAACTACAGTGTAAATACACATTGGTACATAGTATTTACAACTGTAATATTTGTGTAACTACACATATGTAACAACCCACGGAAAGGTATGTGTAAGTACAAATGTGTAACAGGACATTGGTAACAACACTTTTTCCACTACAGTAAGTACATATGTGTAACAGGCATTATGTAACTACATTTTGTAACAACAATATGTATTCACACAAGTTGTTCCACTTCCACACGCAGTCTTCCATACTGTAGTTACCAGTTAAGAACACACTGAAACCATGATGATTCCTATGTGTATACCATGTATTTACTATATGACCGGCAGGACTTATGTTGAATTACAGCTAAAGTTTTCCCTTGTGGTACCAGTGTACATACATGGTCACTCCTCAGGCAACATCTTGATACAATGTGTTAAACTGTCATAACTTACTGTGTATTATGCAAAACCCAAACCTCTGTGCAACTGTACTAACAGTGTACTTACATGGTAACTCCTCAGGAACTGTCCACTTAATATAAAGTGTAAAACTGTCATAACTTACTGTGTATTATGCAAAACCCAAACCTCTGTGCAACTGTACTGACAGTGTACTTACATGATAACTCCTCAGGAACTGTCTACTTAATATAAAGTGTAAAATGGTCATTACTTTCTGTGTATTATGCAAAACCCAAACCTCTGTGCAACTGTACTAACAGTGTATTTACATGGTAACTCCTCAGGAACTGTCCACTTAATTTAAAGTGTAAAACTGTCATAACAGAGACCATCTCAGCAAACCCAAACCTCTCATAGGTTTATTAACAATAGCATTAAAATTTATTTTGAGCCACTAGTCCTACTCATACCCCTAAACCTACCCATAACCATTCCTTAAAACTACGTAGGCTAACGTTACACTTATGAAGAAAATAAAAACATAACAGACAGACAAGTAACGTTATAAATTTCACAATAATTTGTTTATTGCGAAAAATGTAAAAAAAAAAAAAAAAAAAACGGTACCAAAAGTCGTTCACATGATGATGCGTTGCAGCCGCAGTCCTCTCTGGCAGTATTATAATAGTTGTGTATGAGGTACAGATCAGAGTATAAATTATTAATCCATGAAAATGTTAATCCGGTTTCGGTTCGCTCTGTGAAGGCAATGGTGAAGGCGCGCGCGCTTCTCCATTTCAAATGTACTACACCGACTGAAACACGGCATGTCGCAATCTGTGACGAAGCAGGCGAGAGCCAATGAGCGTTTGACATCACGGCCGTAAAACATGTCGTAACGCTTCTTGAAGGCGCATTTTTTTAATTTGAATTCATCACCAGCGCGCCTGAGCGCAGGATTTGACGTTTGCGGTCGCTGCTGAGAAATGGAGATGAAGATCATAAAGGGCTGAATTTGGATCTGTTTCTTGCAAACAACGTATGGATTCTAAAGATTTGGATTACATCAGGCTAATACAATTTATGTTTTTTGTGAATTTATGTTGTGTTTTATTGGAGAAAACGCTTTTTGTGTCTCACGGTAAATGAACTAAATACTACAAAATGGTTAAACGATTAAACAAGGTATTTTTAAGGTTTTAAAGTGTAGGCTATTCTTGTTTATTGTTTACAGAACACTGTAATTTACTGTAAAGGCAAATAGGTCACCACAATGTCAAATAAAAAAATCTAAAATAAAGAGTAAATCTTTAAAAGTGCTATGCCGTAATATCCCAGAATCTATCAAAGCATAACTATCACATTTATATTTCAGAGTTTAATATCCACTATGTAACCTTGTGTTTTGCATTTACTGTGGTACACAACAATGACCCTAACAATTACACTTTATATTAAGTGGACAGTTCCTGAGGAGTTACCATGTAAGTACACTGTTAATGCAGTGTTGCACAGAGGTTTGGGTTTTGCATAATACAAAGTAAGTTATGACCATTTTACACTTTATATTAAGTGGACAGTTCCTGAGGAGTTACCATGTAAGTACACTGTTAGTACAGTTGCACAGAGGTTTGGGTTTTGCATAATACACAGTAAGTAATGACCATTTTACACTTTATATTAAGTGGACAGTTCCTGAGGAGTTACCATGTAAGTACACTGTTAGTACAGTTGCACAGGGTTGGGTTTTGCATAATACACAGTAAGTTATGACCATTTTACACTTTATATTAAGTGGACAGTTCCTGAGGAGTTACCATGTAAGTACACTGTTAGTACAGTTGCACAGAGGTTTGGGTTTTGCATAATACACAGTAAGTTATGACCATTTTACACTTTATATTAAGTGGACAGTTCCGGAGGAGTTATCATGTATGTACACTGGTACCACAAGGGAAAACTTTAGCTGCAATTCAACATAAGTCCTGCCGGTCATATAGTAAATACATGGTATACACATAGGAATCATCATGGTTTCAGTGTGTTCTTAACTGGTAACTACAGTATGGAAGACTGCGTGTGGAAGTGGAACAACTTGTGTGAATACATATTGTTGTTACAAAATGTAGTTACATAATGCCTGTTACACATGTGTACTTACTGTAGTGGAAAAAGTGTTGTTACCAATGTCCTGTTACACATTTGTACTTACACATACCTTTCCGTGGGTTGTTACATATGTGTAGTTACACAAATATTACAGTTGTAAATACTATGTACCAATGTGTATTTACACTGTAGTTACATACTAAGTACATATCTAGGTACCATGTAAGTTCACAGGTATTAGGGCCACTTAATATAAAGTGGGACCGAGAAAGACTTCAATTACGGATTTCCTTAACTATAAACACTATAAAATCTAGTGAATATGCATAAAATGAGCAGTTATTTTATATCATTAGTAAGTTTACACTGTTTAAGCGCATTCTGTGCTTCTGTCTTGTATTGATTTTCTAATAAAAGCATGTTAAAAATCACAGGACGACACTTCAATTAGAGACTCAACAGGACATGATTAGCTATTGTACAATTTCACATTTATACTCTCTATAATGAATGAGAGAAAGAGAGAGAAAATGGTGAAAAGCAAACAAAACAGTGTCCAAATAGTATGTCATAAATAAATGTGCAATGACTTGTGTAACTAAGTCAGTAGTGGAGTCCTGTCTGTAGTGAAAAGCCTTTTGTTTGTTGGAGTGAGGGTCATGTACCTCTCAAACAACTTGAATCAATGAAACAAACAGTCCAGCCAAGACCACTCAACAGCACGGTCAAACGGAACACGGTGGTCAAAAGTGATTGGATGACATCTTCCAATCAGGACAGTTGCCTGACATGACCACAATGTGGCTGTCAACTTAAGAGCCAAAATGTCTGCTTCCAACAAGTGCCAGGAAATTCTTGGCACGTTATTCACCAACATCAGCCAAGCTAAGGGGCCATGGGTGAGAGATGTGCCCTCTACAGTGTACAAAGTCTGAGAAATAATGACAGAGAACTGAACCTTATTCACAAACCAAAGAGCCGATTCTGAACCTGCTAAATAAGGATAGAGAGGACAGACCAGAACATCTACAAAACTGGCCTCAGGGAACCATGTATTGGTGAGACACAAATACAAGTTTCAGATGTCTCGAAAAAGCAGGAAAAACGTAATATTTGTATATTTATGAAGATGTAAAAGGTAGAAGATGGTCACAGAGCATACTTTTAGTTCAGACCTATTAGCTTTGTAATCTTTAGTAAGGGATTCTATCACTTTTTGGACAAGCTGCGGACTGCAAACACAATAAGTTAGCTACTGTATCAGTCAAATTAACTTTGAACATACAAATAAAAAGAAAGAGAGAAAACAATTAATCAAAATACAGGTAATGACACCTAATCAAGCTACTTTCAGATCATACTGTTAAAATCTTACATTTCTGATCTTGAACAGCCAATCACGGATAGGTGCAAAATAATATTTCCATGATTTTTACAGGCTATAGAAATATTATTTTGATGCAAACTCTGAATCTACTTGCACCGATGCTAAATTTTCAATATATTGTAATCATTATGTTAATAATTACGTACGTATATGTATGTACATTTATGAAATACATTACTTGGACACAGTCACCTGACCTCTGATAAAAGATCACTCTAAATTGTAACGTAGACATGCATTTTGAAAAGCGCTATACAAATAAATGTGAATTGAAATGAATTTAGCATCCTTTCCTAATTAAAGGGAAAGATAAAAAGTAATGTAAAAATTTAGAAATAGTCTTTAAAAAGACACAATAAAAATGCTTAAAGCTAATTTAAGGTTCTTTATTGCCATTGATGGTTGAAGAACCTTTAACATCCATGGAACCTTTGCATTCCATGTAAGGTTCTTTACAGCTGAAAAGGGGTTCTTAGATCATTAAAATGTGCTTTACAAAAAGAAAAAAAAGAAGTTTTTTTAAGAACTGATCACTGAAATTTTCTTTGGGGAACCAAAAATGGTTCTTCTTTAGCATTGCTGCAAAAACTTCCATTTGGACAGAAAAGTTCCCAATGCAAGAATTGTCCTTTTGCTTTGATATTATTGTACACATGCCTTAATTCATTCAATGAAACTGTTGTATTGTGAATAATCTGCTTGTATCTTTGAAATAGAGAAAAGGAGGCTAGATATCTTAAACAAACCAGCTGAAAATAGTTGTGGTGTTGAATTATCAGCATTCGTCCACTGACAATAAACGGTGAAGTTAACACCCTCCACGCCGTCCAGCAATCTTAAGTTAAATAAACCTCATTGTTTGACTGTGTTTCCAAAGCTTCTTGAGGGTTGAGCTTGACATTTCAACAGAGAGGGTGTTCCTGACTCACTTGCTTCCTCCTTCCCTTCGGCCACACTCCAGCTTTTCTATCACTCGCAGTCTTTCCCCCGCTAGGTGTGCATGAGAAAGATGATATGCTTCCAAACAATTCTGATGGTAACAAACATAACCGCTATTCTTTACTAACAATAAAGAAAGATAATATTATATAATCAAATAAAATGTCCATTAGCAAATCTAACACAACCTATACACACTGTTTTATTTTAAGTTTATTTCAAACTTTAAAGTCAATGCAACAATTCTAGAATTGAGTCACCAATCTGACAAACGTTTTAGTCAGTCTCACTGTTGCCCTGTTTGCTCTCATTCTGAGCATTCTTGCCTTTGTGCCCATGTTCTCTCAACCTCATCACATTCCGCGACCTCTGCCAACAGAATGGCACTGTTTGATGATGTAAGCGCTTAATCTGTCGGTTGACTGACGGGGATCGAGGACTTCCAGGGTGAGGAGCCCGAGGTGTCCATCAGTGCCACGGATTCAAAGAAAAGCTATGTGCAAATATCAACAAGAAAGAGCTAGCACAAAACAAGACATCAACTACTAAACAGATTAAGACTGAGTAAGAACTTGATTGATCCAGATTAAAAAAAAAACAGGAATGAGATTGTTTACAAGTCTACATTTCAAGGTGCTCAACAAATGAAAATGACATGAGCTTGATTTGTACGTTTTTGTTGGTAAGTTGGCTTCGTTGGTAAGACTCAAATTTATAAATAAAGAGTAATACACAGAATTGCATGAATGTCTTCATGCAATCTAACTAAACTGTACACAGACAAGATTATATTGTCTTTAATTAGAGCTAAACTTAATTTAGTTTTAAAAAAAGAAAAAAGAATTGCGAGATGTAAACTAAATGTGATAAAAATGTCAGATATGTCAGATGTAAACTCTCAATTACAAGTTTATACCTTGCAGTTGCATGAAACAGATCTTTGAGAGAGTTAAAATTGCGAGATATAAACTCACAATTGCACGAAATAAAATCAGAATTGGGAGAAATAAACTTGCAATTGCAAGAGAAAAAAAAGTCAGAATTGCGAGTTATCAACTCGGAATTGTTAGAAATAAAGTCAGAATAATGTGAGATATGAACTTGCATTTCCGAGACAAAAATGCTAGAATTGAGATAAAAAGTTGCAAATATCTTTTTTTTTTATGTTCTTATTCCATGGCGAAAACAAGCTTCCATAGTATTTACCACAACAAGCAATTTCTCTTTTTTAATTAATAGCTTGTTGGGGTGACATAAGCCTCCCTCCAATTTCTGTAAATGGGGTGTTTCTAAAATATAGAATAAAAGTGGTTTTAAAAGACTGTAGTAAATTTGAATGGGATTTGAGAGTCTTTGTATAGGTAACTGGTATACTAACTTCATGTAATAAACGTTTACTTTGTTTACTTTAAAGGCCCCGAAATTCTTCAAGCAAAATCGAAGAACGATCTGGTGTAACGTCATTTCGAAACAAAATTAGGCAAAAACTAAGTTTGTTTGTGTTCGTTTCGGGAGTTTGAAACCGCTTGCCAAACCGAACTTTCCTGGTAAACACCTGCGAACTACCATTGGTCCGTGGCGATGACATGATAGGTAGCTGTGGCTCGGAGGCTCCGCCTTCTTTGACGTGGAAATCTTCGCCAGTTCATTTCTGTTCAGTCCGTCAAGGTCAGAAATCCGCGAGTAAAAACACGAAAACACTGTAGAGCCGTTTTATAGTAGAAATTGAAGTTGTAATTACAACTGAAAGAGACCCTGACACTGTTTTTCATGTTTAATACTGTAAAGCTGCTTGCTTTTAAACAATTTATTGTATAAAGTGCTATATAAATAAACGTGACGTGACTTTACTGGAGTGCGGAATTGCAGAGCTTTAGCAAATATCCACATCGCTATGATCAGATGCTTTCTTTACTGTTCTCTCAACTCTGTCTTTTTTGTTGTGTTAATTTTATTGAAAGGAAAGAGCGCATATTCATTACATATTTATAGAAACGCTGCTCTCACTAGCGCGGGCGGAATCAGGATATTCGCTAACAGTATAGCCTGCTCACGTATTTGTAAACTTTTTTTTTCTTACCTGAAAGCGAAGAACCGAAAATAACTTTTCTGTGAGTATATCGGGGTCTTAAGCTGAAACTAAATTTGGTCACTAGACCATCTCTGGAGTTCTCCACATGACAGAAGCCATATTAGAGCCACATAAAGTTGGAAACTGATTAAAAATAGCGAGTGTATCCTCAAGCGGCCTGGTCCCAAGAGCGGCTCGGCAGATGCAGTGCTGATGCGGAAGTCAAGACAGGGGCTATCATGGGGCCGTTTCTGAGAGGGGCCCCCAGAGGGGCCGAGCTCCCCTGCTTCTCAGTAGGAGCTAATGAATATGAACAGACAGAGGGCATATTGCCCAGTGTCTGTCTTGGCCTGTTTACCACAAAACTAATAGGACGCAGTTTTAAGGAAGAGGAACCCAAGGGAACCCATCTCCCTCCTGAGAGCGATTCAAGCACAACATATAGAGACTGAGAACTAAGGATGATATGAGTAAAAGAGGAATAAAGGTGGAAAATAAGATAAAACATACAGCCTTTATATTTGAAGTTCTTTTCTGCTTCCTAATTATCACAAGCTTACGAAAGCCACGTTACAAAGGAAGTGAAAGCACAGACAAAAATCAGGCAACAATTAGCCAACCGAGACCAATCAATGAAACAACAAATTAAAGGTCTTGTAAAAACATTGCCTGCAGCAAAACGCTTTCATTGTTCCAGAGGTGTGAATGACAGAAAGCCTGTTAACTGTGCATTACATTATAGCCTTTGCTCAATTTAAAGGGGCAGTTCACCCGAAAATTACAATTGTTCCATCATTTATTCACCCTCATGTTGTTTCTAACCTGTACTTAGTTTAGATTATTCTGTGGAACATAAAAAAGAATCACCATGAGTATGATGAAAGCAGTCCTTTTGACACTATATTCCATGTCTTCTGAAGCCTTATGACTGAAAGTTAAGTCAGGATGACAGGATTTTTGTGGGTACTATTCCTTTAAAGTGCCTCTATTATGCTATTTTAAAGGTTCCTAATTTTGTTTTGAAGGTTTCCTACCATAGGTGTACATGCATTCAAGGTCAAAAACACTTTAATTTTCTTATAATATACATTGCAGCATGACCTCTTTTCTCACAGTGTCTGAAACGGTTCGGTCAAGGATTCAGTCTCTCTAAACACCTGCTTTCAGAGAGATACTCTGTTCTGATTGGTCAGATGGACCAGTCTGTAGTGATTGGTCTACCGCTTACATCATGTGTCGTAAAAGACTGAATTTCAGTTCTAGAGGCTTCCTTACTACACTTGTATATAGAGAAATGCGAACAGTTACGTTGACGTCGATTGTTCACGGGCAGCCAATGAAGACAATAGGCTGGCATTATGCTTTTTTACAAACCGTAGGTTCGAGCAGGAAGTAAAACTGGAATTACTGACGACTTGTTTCAGGCCGGTCTGGATGGGTTCTTTCTTTTGGGAGACAATAACTCAATTTATCCTGCACTTTGATCTTTGAAATATGCAGAACTTTTACATTCACAAACAGCTACATAACACACTATAGCCCCTTTCACACAGAGAATCCGGAAAATACACTGATAACGTGTCCCGGGATTTGTCCTAGGATCGTTTGCTTTTGTTTCATTCACACCGCCAGTGATTTTATGGAATATGTGGGTGCGTTCAAACACATCCCGTAAATATCCAGTAAAGACTAAGTCAAGAAACCATTTTTTTTTCTGATTTGATCATAAACTAGCGCATTGCGTACAGTTCCACTAAGCTGGCGAACGTTCTCACGGCATTGGTCCTGCCTTTTGTTCACACAGGGCACGTTCCAGGACTGATCTCAGCAATGTTACTAGGTTCCCAACCCGGGAAGTGTTGGAGTTCACAGAAGGATCCCTAGATATTTTATGGCAATTTTCTGGGATCAACGCAGTGTGAAAGGGGCTTATGTCAAAGGTAATAATATCCGAAAAAGCATAATAGGAGCACTTTAAAGTCATAAATATTGGATAAATGTTCATAATCATTAAAACATTCACGATCATAAGAACAACAGAGAGAGAATAACAAATAGCTAAACAAATGGTAACTCACCTGGGGTGTGGATCCATCAAACCCTTCCTTACGGATGACCGTCTGGATGGACTTCAGGAGAGCATGATAGGGTGATGGTAACGGACTGAGAGAACATGAGAGAAGAACAAAACTTTAGATGTTAGAGAGACCTAAAGCTAATCAAAGTAACCACCCAAAAAACACTAGCATTCACCCAGAAAACCTATAGCTTCATGGAGACCTTGAAATAACTTGAATGCAATTTAGCAGATCAAATAATTATTATAAAAATCTCCATCATCAATGTGCGCATTACCGTAAATACATGTATAATGTTACAAAAGAAACCTACATCAAAGAATCCTGAAAAAAATGATCACAGTTTCCACAGAAATATAAAGCTTTTTTCAACATTGGTAATAATAATAATAAATGTTTCTTGAGCTGCAAATCGGCATATTAGAATGATTTCTGAAGGATCATGTGACACTGAAGACTGGAGTAATGATGCTGAAAATTCAGCTTTCATCAATGTGTCAAAAAATAACAGTTTTCTATTTGAATATATTTTAAAATGTAATTTTAAATTGCAATAATATTTCAGAATATTCAGAATTATTTACTGTATTTTGATCAAATAAATGCATCTTTGTTAACCATAAGAGACTTATTTTAAAAACATTAAAACACATTACAGACCATACATTTTAGAAGGAAAGTGTAAGTGTAAAATGCAATCCCATTATCATAAGAAAAGTTTAAAAGTTGCAAAGGTGCATGTGCAAGCAAAAGAGTGCTTCAATCTATCTGTCATTTTACTTATTTTCATGCAAGGATTTATTTTCAGCAAATGTGAATGATTATGATTATGGCTTCAGGTCGAAAGTTAATGATACCTGATGTGTACACTTCAATTAAAACCACTCATGGCTGTGGCATATGCTGCCAACATAAAGCGGGATTTGCTTCGGTATCACAAAAGCCTGTTGACATCGGCAGTAACCCTGGCAACCAACCGGTACATGTAGATGCAAGGAAATACATCACTAATTAAATCAAATGAAATGAAATTAATTAAACACTTTGGCACCTCTGTCAGCTCGGGGCGCTCCCCCTGAGGTCTGCGGTGAGTCTGAGTGTGCTGTGTTAACGGGACAGTGCTTCTGATCCCAGTGACACAGCGCTTCTATGTTAAATCAGGGGTAAGATGTGCAACTCCTAACAAGGAAGGTCAAAACAGTTGACCTGCTCTAAGTTGCGCATTCTGCCTTTACTTTTTAGACCCTCTAGTTACACTTTAAATTGCATGAATGAAAATGCATTAGATGTCACCAAACCAGGGACGTGCGGTCAGGGTAGGCAGGGTGGGCAGTGCCTCACCAAAGGAAATGCTGACATTACATTTATTAATCCCAAGAGCTTTATTAATTCACCACATTATTAATTGCATTTATTTTATTCCAAATATTAATTTTTGTAACAAAAATAATCAGGAATACTTATATAATACTCCTTTTGCCATTGTTTGCTCCTAAAAACCATTGTTTCATGCAGGAAATTCAAGGCCATGGTCATCGAGGCAGAGGTTCGCAGTGCCTCTTTGGTCCATAGAACGTAGTTTACGGAGGTTTGCGCATGCGCAGTCAGTTCTCATGCTGTTTTGAATTATCAACATTGAGGCAGAGACCGAGACTGCTTCATATCACGTGATCCACTCGCTCTCACTCAATCCGCGATTCTGACTTTGCTCTGTATGCAGGCAGCGATGTGATGATGCCTGATATTAACTTGGGCTGCTAAATTACAAATATACAGTGGCTTAACTTTGTTTTAAAAAGTGGGTGGGACAGGTGTATGTGTGTGCGCGTATGTGTGTATAAATGAATGAATCCCGTGAATAAATATATTTAACGTGAGTCCTTTAATGGTCCAGTGGTAGAACTTTTGCCGTGCATGTCAGAGGTTCGGGGTTCTAATCCGCACTCGTATAGTTTTTTTTTTGTTTTTTTTTCATCAAAACCGAATATGTTCATCAGTGGTTGTATTATATTAAGCAGGGACACGTTTGTGTACATTTTTGTTTTGTGATTTCACCGAAACGAACAAAAAGTCTCCGCGCGTGCATGTGAAGACTGCGTTGATATACACTGTAACCGCGCCACCGATCGCAGCGGCAAATTACGCCCCTGTGAATATGCCACATTGATAGGTCACAGCCTACCCATGACAAGACTTCACCGCACGTTACTGCACCAAACCATGTGGCATTTATTTGAAGGAAGGTTAGCATATTGGCACATCTTTCAAGCAAAATATATTGTATGTATTTGTAATGTATTTTCTCTGTATGAACTTACATACAGTACATAGGCTACTGTATGTATAATACATATACTGTATACACACACACACCTTTCATTCTGTCACTTCAGTCAATCATTTCAGGCTTTCCCTGTCATTCTGGCTCACGACATGTTGTAATGACCACACTGTGCCACTCTGCATGAAGCTATGATAGCCATCAATTACTCCGAGATTGAGAACTGAATCTAAAACAGCCACCTCCAGGCCCGTCACTGCCTTTCAGTTGGTTAAAAGGACTCACTCGAAAACAGCATCTATTGCATAATGCCAACAAATGTCCACAGAAAGAGTCCTTCAGTTCAAAAATAAATAAATTTGCTTTTAAAAGCACAAATGAAGCTCATTTTACATTTGATAAAAACACTTGAATGAAATATTTCTAAAATCACGTTTATCGTGATTTTAGAAGTGGGAATACCGTTCTAGTAACTTCAAAATTTTGTATATCATGTGAAAGTTACAGGGTTTATCGGCTTTACATGGCTAAGATATGATTAGATATGCTGGGTTATTATAACTGCATAGAAAAAAGCAGTTTTATGACAGTTTCATGCTAACTCCTTACGTTTAAGTCTCAAAGTTTCAAAACTATTTTCTGTGGTAATCAACACTGGGCCTCAAATGCGGTTGATAGAATTGATGACAAACCTAAAACATGTTACGTGTTTAGTCTTCCATCCTCACACATACACTACAGTTCAAAAGTTATTATTATTGTTTTTTTATGTTTTAAATTGCTGCATTTTATTAATTAAAACCATATGTGAAATATGATTACACTTTTAAATAACTGTTCTCTATTTTAATAAATTTTAACATGTAATTTATTCCTGTGATGGTAAAGCTGAATTTTCAGCATCATTACTCCAGTCTTCAGTGTCACATGATCCTTCAGAAATCATTCTCATATGATGATTTGCTGCTCAAGAAACAATTCTTATTATGATCATCAATGCTTAAAACAGTTGTTCTGCTTTATTTATCATGCTTATGACATTTTTTTTTTTCAGGATTCTTTGATAAATAGAAAGTTCAAAAGAATAGCATTTACTTATTTAGTCAATTTTGATCAATTTTATTTATTTTAGAAAAAATCTTACTGAACCCAAAATTTCGAACAATAGTGTACAATTTCACGCTCTGATCCCAACCGACTGATCTGCTCCTTAATGGGGTGAAACACGTGTTTCCCTCTTTTGATTAAGACCTGGAGATGTGGGGGTGGTGGTTATCAAAAGAAGACCCGTCCCCATTGTGTCTGAGACACAGAGACCGCAGCAGCCCAGCGGAGCGTGATCACTTAAGGTGCCGTCCGTGGAGGATAAAGGCCGACAGGTGAGCTAATTAAGATCACAGTGATGTGAGCGCGAGGGGGACCAGAGGTAGCATCCGTCTTAAACAACAGGCTCCGCTTTCACCAGGAGAGCAATTTGTGCCAATTACGCCACGTAGTGAAACGGAGCGATTTAACAGTCTGGAAACGGCATGGGGCTTTTTATTCTATGAGCTGTGAAACACAGAAAGACAATGAGGGGTTTTTTTGTATCTCAAGACATTTAGTAGTCGTTTAAGCTTGCTGATTAATTGATTTCTCCGAAATGGATATGAAGCAGTTTTCGACATCAGTCCCAATTGGTGCTTTATAGCAAAATTACCAACATAGGCTCATTGCAAAATGTGCCTCTACCATCTTTTTCAGACAAACTCCAAAAACGTACCTATACATACAATTCACAACAGTTTCCTTCTGAAATAAACAGGCAGTAAAACAATGCTTATCCCTTTTCACACAAATTATGATTACAGGGGTAGATTATCGATCAATTAAGAATTTTCATGCAGTTCCTTGCACAATACAGTTATGACCAGGGCTTGACATTAACTTTTTTGCTCACCAGCCACTGTGGCTAGTGGTTTTCCAAAGTTGCTAGCCACTCAGTATTTTGACACCAATTGCATGGGGAAAAACTGCCATTTAGATATTTTTTTTTAATATTATCTAATAATTTGGCAGCAGGTACTTTAGGCTGCTGTCACTTTAAGACCTGATGCATGGATCCATTATGCTATATGCATTTTCTTTCTCAACTCTGATTGCATTCACTTAAAACATAACAGACTGTTTTTACGTGAATACTCACCAAGACCGGCATTTTCACATTATTTTGCGTGTACTTGACTGTTTAAGTAGCCTGGTTAAAACCAGACCATTCTCAGTTGTAATTGAGTTATGGTCTGGCAAAGCGTCATAGACAAATCATTTCCAGAGGGGCGTCACCAACGGACATCGCGGATAGACCTAAAACCAATCAGAAGGATGAAGGAGATGACGTATGCAGAGCGGCGGAGAAACATATCCGAGTGCTGTTCTTTGCTCGGTTTTTAACAAAAAGGAAACGTTCAAATCGCTTAAAACAGACGCGATAGCTGATTCGAACGAGTGATGTTCGACAGCGGCATCCATCTTTGTAATGTAGGCTACAAAATCTGCTTCAAAATCCCAGCGCTGTCGTCATCATGTAAAGCCCGCCCCAACGTTTCTGATTGGTGCCTCGATTTCGACGGATTGGAAATGGGTTTGAATGAGCTCTTTGCCAGACTAACTTTCAGAGCAAATCTAAATTTGCCAGAAGATGTCTGGGTTTTCCCAGGCTACTGTTTAAGTGCAATAAGGCAGCGAAAACTAACACAAGATGGCTTTATGTGCGTGCACTTTGAGTGCGAGCACAAAAATCTGCAGGAATGAGTAAAATTATGCACAATACACGCAATCCCCGCCCAAATTCAAGCCCTGTAACACCAACAACATTCATTTGGAGCAAATGAAACAAGTGAGTAAGGAGAGGTGGGTTTATGTTTCAACTCACTGTTGGAGAGTTGAGAGAACGAGAACGCACAGCTGGTATCGTGTATCTATTCTGCAGAAAATTTGTATTAAGCGTTTCAGTATTGATATGTACACTACATTGCACTTATTTTATTATTTCAGATGCATTTTTTAAAGACTATTTCATTTCCAAGCTGCCGCAATACGGACAACGACCAACGTAATAACATTTTCAATATTCACACAAAACATGCAATGTAATATAATTTTGCGGTAATGTAGCCACTGGCAAGTTTTTCCCAATGAGCCTGGTTTGGAAATTACATGACGACAAGAAATTCTTCATCAAAAATATATACTAGGAATAACGTCTATTGGTGTTCCTATGGTACGAAAACACATCTAAAAGGCGTTCTAAAAGAGCTAATGGCTAAAAGCTTTATGATTGCATTATAACACGTCATAAAATCGTAATAAACTGAACATGGAGGAAGGAATGACGGCAAAATTCCAAAAGCAACACCTACGTAGGCCACGGCATCCATCATGTTGCTACCACGGCACAAGCTGTTCTGCGGACACAGTATCGCCACACAGGAACACATTTACGGATGCGAGTAAACATAGGCTTGGGAACACGGCCCCTTCACTATGGTGCTGTTATGCAGATAAACAATTAGAAGACCTCTCTGTTTGCGGACATAAAAAGCAGAGAGAGGCTCCATGAAGCAGGGGCTCCAGATTGATTTGTTTGCACTGTGGCCATGCCGTAGACTTTAATGCAACCAAAGCTCCTGCCTCCTCTACACGGGCACCCCTCGCAACCATAAAACAACCGCATTGCAAACACCATTGAAGACTCAACCCTGTCTCTAGCAGCCCTCGCAAAGACCTGGAAGTACAGAGACGTTTTTACGAAAACTTTTATTAGGCTGAACAAACACCCATCATAAAATGAAATTGCAGACGTGTTCCTCAGAAACATGACATCAGCATTGAGAAAGCATTTTCTTCTTGGAGATATGTGACGATACTTAGCGCACTTATCATACTTGAAGTAAGGACATATATGAAAGATAAGTGCAAAAGGCTGTGTGTGTGTTCAGTTATAATGTTTGGTTAAGCTGTCCCTAATCATAAGCATTCTTTTATGAACTTCCATGAGTAATAATAAAAGCACTGTCAGAGCAATTTAGATATTTACGCAAGACAGGCAGATCCATTTAAAGTTGAATGTTGAATATTCCTACTTGATCCTTTTAAACTTCAGACCACATAGCGCTCCGTTGTCTGATGCTCTGAAGATGACATATACATACACTCCCATTAAAAAGTTTGGGGTCAATACAATAGAAAACATTTTAAAATTTTAATGATATTTCTGTATTCTTGATCAATAAATGCAGCCTTTGGTAATAAGCATAAAAGACTTTTTTTTAAATAAAATTCATAAAAAAAGCATGCGGTCCCCAGGCTTTTAAACGGCAGTGTACATCTTGGCAAACACAATGTCAATGCTTTTCAAAGCTGGTATATTCCTGGAATAAATCACATTTTAGGTCATCTTATTTTGAATATTGGCCATAACTAAACATACATTTTGATGCTCAACATAGATATTCAAGCAGACTAGTATTGGATGTTAACCTCAAAGATGGTGACGTCCATGTGAGCATCCCTATGCCCTATTGACTCCGAAGGTCAGAGCCCTTAAAGTGGGGACTTTGAGGGAGCAGGGCACTTGTCTGTCATAATGAAGCCATTTGGAACGCACTGGGCGAAGGAAGTTATGAAAGACCATGTCATTTCCTCATTAGCTTCCCATGGAATGTTACCAGCGACAAAGATAGGAATAACTTATCATTGCTGTTAATATGATACAAATAAGTGTATAATGAAAATTATCAAATATGTGAAGAAAATTTTAAAAACGCTTTGTGTGTGTGTGTGTTTCCAATCTGCTCTTAACTTTTTAGCTTAGCTATTAACACATTTCTTAGCTATTAAACTTTTTTAAACATAAATGTTTAGTTCACCCAAAAAGGAAAGTTCTGTTATCATTTACTCACCCTGATGTCGTTCCAAACCCGCAAGACTTTCGTTCATCTTCCGAACACCAATGAAGATATTTTTGATGAAATCTGAGAGCTTTCTGTCCCTCCATTGACAGCTACGCAACTACCACTTTAAAGCTTCAAAAAGTTCATAAAGAGATCATAAAACTAAATGCATATGAATTAAGCGGTTAGTCCAAATTTTCTGAACAGACTCAATTGCTTTATATGATGAACAGATTTAATTTAGGCTTTTATTCACATTTAAATATTGATCAGCGAACATAAACAAAAGCTCAACCGAGCCTGCTTGACGAGCGAGAACAAACCTCATTGGTTCTTGTGGACGATCAAACGTGCTGGGTGACACGAGAATGAACCTCATTGGTTCTTGCTGAAGCTCAAACGTGTCGTGACACGAGAGTGAGTGATTAATGACAGTATTTAGAAATTTAGAAACTATCCCTTTAATATGAGTTGCATGACGAAAATGTGTGTAATATATCACAACAAAACAACTTGAATTATTCTGTTTATTCGTTAACTCCAACTCTCCCAACATATCTAGATTTAAAATGAATCGCAAGGACTTGTCTCCCTGGGTCACATGACCATGAATGATTAAATGACTTCCTTAAATGACTTCCTTGAAGTAACCATCGCATGATCCCTTGGCTAACGCACTTGTGGAAGGCCCCTTAATGCAGAGATTCAGCAACTTTCCTTTGGAAAGCCCTACAAATGGCGTCCCCTTCTCGAAGTACCCTTCAAGGGTGCAAAAACGCATTTTGGAATTTGCCCCATAAAATCATGCGTAGAACACAAAACTGATGTGAGCATCTCCAGTGGAGAACAGTGACTGGATCTAAAACCTTCAGATGACACACAGCTCATATCTCCGTCGAGGTTACCAAAAATACACCGGTTCCGTTCACACAGCTCAGGTTTTACGAGAATGCGGTTGTGAGTCCTGAAAATGTACAGGTGTGAGTTTGGTGACAGGATGTGGTTGTCACTCCCGTAAATAACCATAGCTGTGTGTGAATGTAACAGTATTAAAGCAACACTAAGTAAGATTTTTTACCTTAAAGGGTAACTAAACCCCTGGTCAGAGCCTGACTCCACCCACTGGCAATATTTGAAAAATGCTGGAAAAGTGGGCAGAGCCCAGCGGAGATAGAGGGGACGAACTGAGACCGCAGTGAGGGATTGATTGACAGCTGCTGTCAAACTCGCTAAAATGGAGACCGACTGGAGTGACGCAAGTAGCTTTGCAACAGAGCGGTCATTTGAAGTATTTTCTTCCCCACCTTCATCTGATTTTTCTGCTTTTTAAGAGGGCCAAATCTGAGGTGCGTGGTCATATTTTGACTTTTACAAAAGTCCTGAGGGAAACTTAATCGATGATGGTCACCCTGTCTGCAGAACATGCACAAAAAAGTCGCTGCAATACACTTCAAAATGTTGTTTTGAGTTGAAATATTTTATCTCACTCACTTGAAATAAACGTGAAGCTTCCACGAAGAAAAGTTTGCATTAATGTTTTAAATCTTACCTGTTTATAAATCCATTTTGTACAGCGTACAAAACAATCGTCCAGACAAGATGATCACAACAATATTATCAAACTCTGTAAACAATAAATTAACTCTGATTTTATATTCAATACAATCAAAAACGGAGACGCAAGACGGCAAATTGTATTTGAATGAAACGAGAGAGCGCGTCCGTTGTGATGCATGGATTTGCACTGTGTTTATAATGCGTTGCTATTGACGACGGTCAGAAGGAAATGCCACAGTGGCACGAGAATCTTGCCTTAATAAGTGCATAGAGCTGCTTGTTTTATTTGTTGTTTGTTGATTTTCAAATATAAAACTATCCTGGGGTGCGTTTCCCGAAAGCATCGTTAGCCAACTATGGTCGCAAGTTCCGTCGTTACCAATAGAGTTCAATGGGATTTGCGACCAACTTGCGACCATAGTTGGCTAACGATGCTTTCGGGAAACGCACCCCTGATCGTTTTCATTACTCATAATTCCAACTCCTGACTCGCTACAGTAGTTTTGACGGAACCAGATGTTTTTATACCAGGGGCTGCCAAGGGCGTGACCGAGTTACGTCAGAGAGTATCCTACGTCAGAGAGTACCCCTACTGCAGGAGCTTTCCGTTTAACCTGAAGAGGGCAGCACTCATACGTTTTTACACCATATATTTGAAAATTAAAACACTTTATACCCAAATGTCAAAAAATGTACTCGAATCAAAGAACAGCATTTATGAAGCTCCATTCTTACAGATCATTAACTAAAAAAAAGTTGTTTCAGTGTTTAGTTACCCTTTAAAATAATGTTTTCAAAATCGTTTCAGTGGTTCATCAAGTCTTGACATGGTGAAATGCACTTATGCCACCGCTTTTCGGTCCTTTATCTGATATATCCACGCTATGTAAGATTGCCAGATCGGGTCGCGTTTCTGTAGTCCGAATGAGACATAAGAAAACTACAAATTTGACTTGCTTTACGGCAAGCGTTACAATTGCCGATAGGTGGAGCGTACTCGACAGTAGACTACAACTACATGTAAGATACCTAGCAGCCGGGTAGCTTTTGAATTGTCATCATGATTTCAAAGCCGGTGCTGGATAAACAGAGAGCATGTGCATGCGACAGTAGGCTGCGGTAGGCTAAATTATTTACGACAGCAGTAATGGACAATTCCGCTTCCAACCTGTAGGGCGACCGCAGAGGAAAAGTTACTTGGTGTTGCTTTAAGGACTAAAACACCTAGGACTGACAACCTTCTGGTGTGTGAATGTGGCCTTAGTTACCTTGATCCTGTGGTTATTGGCGTTTCCTGTAGCTGATAAAAACTGTGGTATTTGGCTGTTTGCCGTAGCTCAGGCTCCATGGTCTTGGATACGTCATAGTAATGACCAAACCTCAATGAGGACGCCAATGCAGTCTATAAAAAAAAAAGAAAGAAAACTTTATTTTCTAGTGGTTTATTTTAAAATACTATAAAATTGCTATTGATTAGTAAACATGTTGACCTGCAATTTTATTACACTGTAAAAAGTGATCAGTTGACTTTGAGGAAACCCGTTGCCTTAAAATTAAGTAAATAAACTTAAAATTAAGTAATATTGAATTGTCAAGTTCACATAACTGATTTTTTTCAATTAAGCATTAAGTTTGTTTACTTCATAATTTTAAAGACAACTAAATTTAAGTAGGTGAACTGAACAGTTTTTAGAGTGTAGGAACCCTCACTGATGTAAGTGACATGAAGTTATTTTTATACTCTCTTTGCACCAATTTACAGCCATGTTTTTCCTCATTCATGATCATTTTCCACTGAAATCATTGTAAAGCATTTTAGCTGTACAATAGTACATAATAAAGTGCTATTTAACCATTCATACATTTAACGATTGTTGAACTGTAAGAAACCCAGATGATTCGTTAAGCCATTGAAAACATAATGACTCTCTGACAAGACTGACCACTTAGGCTTAGAAAAACTCAGTTGTACGCAGGCAGACGTATTCCTGAGGTTGTGAGGGGGTCTGGATTTTTTGGAGTTTCTAACGAGCCGTGAGGTGAGCCCCTAATCTTCGCCTGATCTGGATCAGCAACTCTTATGTGTTCCAGCACCACCTTCGAAAATTGACGGCTTGGCGCTCAACCCTGTTTAGTGGGCAGGTCGGGTCGACCCCTTTAATGTTACGGGATGGGTTTTGACTGACTGAACTTTGATCTGGTGTCTCCATTGAGAACGGGAAACGAGGGGGACGCTCTATGTTTAGGATGCAAATCCCTTACTAGATTTACTGGTGCTTTGTGAAGAGGACAGAGGTATGATAAAGGTTAAGGAGGGTAAGTATCCCCTCTGAGACGGGGAGGAAGAACGGGTGATGGGGGAAAGAGGAAGGAGAGGATGAAATAAGACTGGAAATATCCAATGAGAAGCAGAGGGAAGAAAGTCAGGGAAGAGAAAGATAGATTGTACCTTATTCTTAAAAGTTTGTGGTTAGGACGATTTTTTCAATGTTTTTCAAAGAAGTCTCTTATGCTCATCAATGCTGCATTTATTATTGATAAAAAATACAGCAAAACATTTTATTACAATTTAAATGTATATTGAAATAGCAAACAGTTACTTTAAGATGTAATTTCTTCATGTGATGTCAAAGCTGAATTTTCAGCATCGTTATCCTCCAGAAATCATTCTAATATGCTGATATGCATTTGGTGATTTAATTTTTCTAAGGAAACAGTGGTAGTTTTTTTTTTTCCAGGATTCTTTGATGAATGGAAAGAATATCCAATGAGAAGGAGGGGGGGACAAAAGTTGTCAGAAAACACAGACAGAAAGAGTGAAATCTTTGGGGACTCACTGGTGTCCCCCTAATCTCCATAGCAATCTGGATTATGGGCTGGCGGGAGGGGTCTTTTCTCCGAACGGAAGAAAGAGGCGCACGGGGACGCCACGGCGAGGGCTGTGAAGGGATTTGGGGGTGCTGGAAGCTGCTGCTCCATTGTAAAAGGCTTGAGGCTGAATAGAACCTCCATGTCCTCCTGTCTCCTCGGGTTTTAAGTCCACCTATAACCAGCTAAGCGTGAGTAATCCACCTAAACTGTGAATGAGAACAGCGAAAGCCCATTCACAGTGCTGGGTGGGGAGGAATTGATATATTTATTATAGGACACTATTTTTCCCAACCCCCCTTTCCTTAGCCGGTGTAAAAGTAGCTGGTCGCAAGTTCGCAACCCAAAAATGAGTCACAGGTTCATACATGTTCTGATAGGGTTGCGGAAAGCAGGGATAAAACAATGCTAAATGTTAAATGCAAATAGGAAAAT
Organism: Rhinichthys osculus; assembly: GCA_029959095.1. NCBI lineage: Eukaryota > Metazoa > Chordata > Actinopteri > Cypriniformes > Leuciscidae > Rhinichthys > Rhinichthys osculus. The sequence goes on from JARWKJ010000003.1 coordinate 53,524,990, forward strand.
GCAACTAACTAACCATACAATCTTGCATTGGCAGAGTGGTAAAATAAAGAGGCTTGTCAATTTTTAAAAGGGAAGACAACATTCTTCACATTGCTTTGGTTGTTGATATTGAAGGTTGTGTGTCCAATCAAACTATTTGGCATTTTGGCATAAAAGCTAGACAAATAAGACAGATGCTATATGGACAGGTTGTGTGACAGCATTCATTCATTAAAAAAAAAAAAAAAACATTATGAAACCTATGCAAAGAAAAAGAAACGAGACTTCTTCAAATCCGAATTGGCAATGAAGACATTGTGCCAACCATAATGCATTTTTCACATTTTGAAAATTATAATGCATTTGCATGTATGTCAAGTCACCAATTGATGTCTAATGTGAACCTAAGCGAAACCAGTTGAGAACCTCTTCAATATAAATAAAATAGGGGTGTCAATTTTAAACATAATTTTAGCAAATGCCATCTAATAGGGTTTTGTCAAATGTGGGTGGTTTTCTTCCCAACAGATCTTTTACCTGAACTCTGGGTTGGTTCTGATAGCGCCAGGCGATTTTCATTGTGTCCGGATTCTCTGGGTCGCTCGGTTGAGGTTGACCCTCATTGGTTTTCAGGCTGGCAACTTCATCCATAATTGGAGAAGGGAGTTCCTATTTAAGAAAATTAATATAAAAAAAACAACATTAGTTAAAGTTACCATGAAATGAAAATACCGGTAGACAATTCTTATTTCATTATGAAACATTGCAGTATTTATTATTAATGATTATTCTGTGCGCATCATAATTTTTTTTTAATTCACATGTCCTCGTAATCTTTAATTGAAATAACTTCCCCTCCCTCTTGCAGTGACATGATATTACTGGTGCGAGGCCGGGACAACCTGTCACTCACATGAGATCGACCAATAGCAAACCACAACCGGCGTCCAATCAATTCCTAATGGACAGAATCAAGTCCTACCCATTTATTTTTCTCTTTGAAAAAATGCATATATTTTAGACACAGAAGAACATGAAAAAGCAAAAAATAAAAATCCACTATAGCGGACTCCTAAAATGTTTACTCTATTTTACATTTGACAAATGCAATCCGAATATGGCAAGAGACATCTTGTTCCTGACCTTAAAAAGCTTTATAGAGGGATTTAAAACTGAAACAATGTTTATCCCATTTAAAAAAATAGCATTAATCAACCAGTTCATTAACTAAATTGCTACATATTTTTATATTTGACTAATCAAATATTGTATCTATTTTACACTGTATCTAGATAGACTAAAGCTCGTTTAAGGCACTGTCTTGGCCAGAGCTCGCCTGTGAAAAGGGAAATAAATGTCAAGTGACCCATTTAACAAGGCCAAAAGTATGAACAAACACATCAAAATTGTGCAAGCACTTCAGAAGCTGTTGTTTAAACAACATGGTTGATACTGTCGTTAATGCCAAAAATGCCAAAATGAAGGTGGGAACCGTCTCCCTTAGGGGAAAATTCATACAGACACTGCAATAACAAAAAACAGAGACTGTTTCACAAATAACAGCTCAATGCAGGAACAGTCTGAAGGGCAACAACAGGCCCTCATTAAGCTTGTGTTAACTGGGGGCCAATCAGGGGCCAGCGAGAGCGGAGCTCCTGTCCACTGTCATTAAGGTGAGACTCGTTAACGTTCACAGGTAACTCCCTGAGCTCCCACACCAAAACATTCATGTATCAGTCTGGGAAAGCTTACATGGGGAAGGAGATGAGAGAGAAAACTCTGCCTATGCTTGGAATGGAATATTAGTGCACTGCCTAAAGCACACAGTACACTAGACATTGAGAACAGCCTAGCATGCTTTTTTTTCTTGAAACAGTATGAACTATATAAAAGACAACTATATAAATTAAAAAAATACATAGTAAGAATATGTGGCAACAAATAAAATAAAAATAAAATAAAAGTCTGATCAAATAGTGAAGAAAATATGCAAATAATGTTAAAATAAGACTAAATAAAAACTAAAATAAATAAAACATGTGATCAAATTATAAAGCAAGAAAAGATGTGAATTATGGCAAAATAAAACAAATTAAAAAATAATAATAATAAAAATGTCTGATGTCTGAAAAAAATAAAAAACAGTGAATTAAATATCTGAAGATGTCAATGAAGTCAAAATTTAATATTATAAAATGTCTGATCAAATAATGAAGCAAAAAAAAAAGAAAAAAAAAAATAAGAAAAAAAGAATGAAGAACACAATTTGCATTGAAACCTGCATACTTGCATACAAGCTTTCCTGTAGCTCAAACAGTACTGTGTTGGCGCTTGCAACGCCAAGGTCATGGGTTCGATTCCCAGGGAAAGCAAGAACTGATAAGAATGTAAAATGTGTACCTTGAAATGGAAACAAGTGTCTGCCAAATGCATAAATGTAAAATGTAAATGTATGCAGACTATACATCCAATATACACAGCAAAAATAATAGTCTGATATTCTATTCCAAACACACCCAATAGTATACAACACAGGGAGGCAGCAGTTTCAAAGAGTCCATAGACCAAAAGTAGATACATAAATTAGACTATGCCAGAGTCGTAATAACACATACAGACGCGGTGTCATGTTCAGTCAAACTGTTCCCGGCCAAAGCTGAGAATGATATTTTACTGCTAAAGACACACAGATTTCTCAAGGTTTATTGTTTTGAGGGCCAGGTACTAGTTATATAAGGAGAATACGATTGTAAATAATGCATTTTGATGTACTTAGACTTCACAGAACCAAAAAACTTGACCAAAGTGTCAAAGGGGCCGAGTGCGAACACTTGATTTGATTCTTACCTGCATGATCTCATCAGGGTGATCTCGGGCGGATGCCAGGAAGAGTTCATGTCCGCACACAACTCCCTCCGCCAGGAAGTACTTGAGCAGCATGCGGGAGTAGCTGTCATAGCGGTCCTCTTCTGTGAACAGAAATCACCATCAATGCCACATACATCAACCCAAAACGCACCAAAACAAAGAGCGGTGAGCCTCATGACGTGCGTCATGACAAAAGAATGGCCAGAGAGTCACCATCGGATCACATACTGTAAATATCCCAACATGGAGAACAAAAACAACACTAAACTTGGTTGAAATAATAGAACAACTGTTTATTCTGGTTGCTATTGATGGCAAACACACTACTTTATCATAGATGCCGACTGGGACGTCTGACATAGGATCAGAGGCCAGAATGATTGTAATGGATTTAATGGTCAGTCCATCAGCACCTACACCATACATGAAAGGTATGAATATGACATGTTATATCTCCTGTAGCTGAAATGTACTTATATTTCTGTTACAAAACAGAAGTGAGGAAAAGAGAAGGGAACAGCTGTCTCGATCTATCTACAAGCTCTTCAACACTATACTTTATTCTCAACCTTGTGATGATGAAATCTCCATCAGATACAGCTATACAGACAAACATTGGCTAAATTAGATTCTGTTGATACTAATTCTTCTGAGGTACTGAGATAAACATTTTCACAGCTGCAGACATGTTTCATTTTCTTAGTGAGAAGAAAATCTATTACTGTTACATTTGCATTATTACATGTGTAGATATTAAATGAAATGAAAGCACCAAGAAGGTCTATAATGTCTGAAGAAAGTTATTTGTTAGCATTTCCAATTTCTTACAGTGGCAGTTGCTTGTGGGGCAATAATCAATCACTCTCATCTAAAACATCCATTCTGTCTCAACTGAATCATTTTAAAGTCCAATTACATTTTAGCAAGCTGGTTTGTTTGGACGGTTAAAAAATTAATCAGTTCAAAAATTATTCACTGGGATTTTATGTAAATATTTTTCATAGCAAAGCAATATACTGTATAATATACTATAAAAATTATCTAAAATAAAATACTATATAATAGAATATTATATAAATAATAGACAAATAAATGTCAGAAAAAAATTATCTGCTCCAACTGAAAATAAAAATATTATATTATGTAAATTACATAAATGTTATCTGTTAAACTACCTTTCAAAAGTTTGAAGTTTGTCTAAGAATCTAAACATTTTTTTAAAAGAACTCTATCATGCTCAGCAAGGCTGAATTCATTTGATCAAAATGCAGTAAACCTTTAATATTATAAAGTAGTATTACAATTTAAAATAAATTAAATTAAAAACTTCCATTTATTTATTCATTTTATTTTTAAATCTAATTTATTCCTGTGATGCAAAGCTGCATTTTCAGCATCATTACTCCAGTCTTCAGTGTCACATGATCCTTCAGAAATCATTATAATAGGATAATTTGCTGCTCAAGAAACATTTATTTTGTTTCCAATGTTTAAAACAGTTGTCCAGCCTATTTTGTGGAAACAGAAAAAACTTCTTTTTTTTTTTTTTTACCATTATTCTGAATGAATAGAAAGTTAACAAGAACAGCATTTATTTGGAATTGTCACAAAAAAATCGTTACTGTCCCATTTGATCAACTTAATGTATCCTTGCTGAAATAAAAAGTAATAATCTGTTTTAAAAAGGTTTGGACCTCTGAACAAAAGAGTGTATGTTTTTTTTATTTGTTTTTTTTTTATTGTAAATTAACTTTCAAATCAGCTTCCCAATTTGTAGTGCTGACACAGAATAAAAAATAAAAAAGTTTAGGTTATAATAGAAAAATTTGGTGGCAAAATGGTTTTGACCATATCTGACTGGTCAACAATGTATTGGCTTACACAGTATATATTTTACAGCATTTGTTTTTAAATACACATTTCCATCACTTTGCACTACCCCCATTAATCTGACTTCCTGTAATAGCGCTAAGCAATGGTCCTCTAAGAAACACTGACAGTCTGCTTCTTCCTCTCCAACTCACACTTCCAGTTTCAACCTTCCATTCTCTCTAACAAACACCCTCAAACCCACACAAGTCTAAAGCCTGTGTGTGACCTCTGAAGGATTCCTCCAACAGCAGGAGAGAATGAGGGGTTTCCTGTCCTCTTCCCGACTCTTCCTACAAACCGGGATGCTTCTCATAATCCATCACCAACGGAAGAAAAAAAAATTCCTCAGCTCTTCAATTTGTCATCGGAAGAACTCCCTTCTTTCTTATTGATGTGTTTCTAGGTCAGCAGGCCTTTGTGGCTTTCAGCGGCCCCGACAAAGACACCCAGATGGGCCCACTCGAGATGGGGCCTATTGTGGTGGCGTATCTATGGCGCCTTACAAATGAAACCTGCGGGTGCTATTAGCCTAGCGGGGGTGTTTCGGGGGCAGAATGAGATGTGTTGGGGGTGCATATCTCTGCTGTAGAGACTCTGGCACATATCCGTCACCCAAAAGGTGGGGCATCTAGAGACTTCCTATCTTTTCTGATGCAGAGAGAAGCCGCCTCTTTTGGTGAAAGAATAATGCAAGTCGTGCTTTAAGCATGTGTGTGTAAGGCAGTGGGAGTCTGTGAGTGTGAGTCAGTCACTCAAAGCTGCAGGGGAAATTTGGGTCAACACTTCTGCCCTCCTGCCTCCATATGTTTGCCGTCTGAGTCCCACTGATTCACAGTGGAACCGGTAATACAAATCTAGATTAAATGCGCAACCTCTGGGGACACATCTACCATCGATATCCGATTTATTTACTTTAATTACCTTTGCATCAAATAATAACAGCTCAGTTTGACTCTACATAAATAGCTTACAAATTGGACCCTAACCTAAAAGGTGAAGTGTTTATATTTCACTATTAAAATACTTTCTTAAAGGGATAGTTCCCCCCAAAATAAAATGTCATCATTTACTCATCCTCATGTTGTTCCAAACCTGTATGAGTTTCTTTCTTCTGTTAACCACAAAAGATGATATTTTAAAGAATGTTGATAACCAGACAGTTGATGGCACCCATTGACTTCCATAGTATTTTTTTTTTCCCACTATGGAAGTCAATGGGTGCCATCAACTGTCTGATTATCAACATTCTTCAAAATATCTTCTGTGTTCAATAGAAGAAAGAAACTCATACAGGTTTGGAACAACTTGAGGGTGAGTAAATGACAGAATTTTTGGGTGAACTAACCTTTTAATACACATAAGGCATACATACACACTGAAATATTTCTGTTTTTTATTTCTGCATCCCAACACAGCAACACTGGGTAAACCAATTGTGCACTTTTGGGGCAGAACTATCTATAACCAACCAATGGCAGGTCGGATGAGTGTTCAAATTAAATTATTTTTTACCATTTAGTTTGGTGCAACTTGTAATGCAAAAATTACACACTTCACCTTTGTTAACATCTGAAATAAAGAAAATGAAATACATTTATTTTACATAATTTGTTGTATAATAGATAAAGTAGACCATACCATTTAGGCAGATCATTTCCTTCTATCATATCTCTCTCACACACACAACAGTGGTATCTTTCATGTGGGTCACATGTTGAGGACGCAAGTGACCTAGACAGGACTCGATAGATCATAAAGGACCATGACCAATCCACTTCCAATGAAGTGAAAAAAGGACAAAAGAATGCAAAGAATAGAAATTAGGATCTAAAGATATAAGATCCTCATGAATATATGTTTTGAAATTAATAAGCTACATCAAAAGAAATAATTATTTAATGAAAAAAAAAAACGATATGCTGGTCGTATACTAGAGTGCAAAGCAAATAGTGCCAACTTTCTTAACCCTATGTCAAAATAAATAAACGAATAATACTGAAGAGGAGCAACAGAAAGACCCTCAATTTTGAATCTGTCAAACTACTCTAAACTGCTGTTAAAGTCACCATGAATCACAATTTTAATTTTTATGGGATTTTTTATATTTTATGGGGTTTATTATAAATTATTTATCTGTGCACATCATTCTTTTTTTTTAAATCATGTGCCCTCAAATTAAATCTTTACTCAAAATAACTTCCCCTCCCTCTTGCAGCGGCATCTCTTCTCTTCTCTGATGACGCCTTTACTGGCATGAATGCGGGACAACCTGTCACTCACATGAGATCCAATAGCAAACCACCATCCAATCAGTTACCAATGGACAAAATCAAGTCCCGCCCCCTACATTTTTTCTTGTTCAAGAATCCAGGATATACATCCAAATAGGGAAGAAAAGACTTCTATTGCAAGGTTTCATGCCGACTTAAAAAAAAAAACAGTCTGCAATCAGAGGTATCATCATATCTAATGAGCTATCAGCCTACTGATCCTTACATTTGTAGTTTCATAAGCAACTAAACACACACTATTTGCACTTTATGTTAAATTCCATTGGCTTTGTACTGTACTCTGCAACATGAATAGATGAATCTATCTACATCTAATGAAAACATTATTTTTAATAATCCCTGTCCACTAGCCATTATGACATGCAAAGCAGTGGCTAAGTGAAAAAATATAGCCAGAAATAAGAATATCTTAACCTATTGACATGACGTGACATGATAGTATAAATAAATTGCTTCATTGCTTACCTACAAGTAGAAGAGTCCCAACTGCCAGACCACCACCTATGGAAAAAAAAGTGTACTAATGACATAAAATAATAATATGTTTTTATATCCATAGCTTAATCAGAAAGGCTCAAATACACCTACATTGAAATAAATGTATTCTTTTGCATATTATACCAGCTAGTATTTAGCATTACGTGCGTCCACACACACAGACAGACACACAAACACATGTCTGGTTCGCTATCTTTGTGGGGGCTCTCTGTAGACGTAATACTGTACAAACTGTATATTCTGTCCCTTCACACCAACCCTACCCCTAAACCTATACTCATCACACAAAACTTTCTGCATTTTTACATTTTCAAAAAATATATAATTTAGTATGTTTATTAACCCATTTCCCTTGTGGGGACCGCTGGCTGGTCCCCACAATGTAGGTGATCTGAGGTTTTACTATTCTTGTGGGGACATTTGGTCTTTTTATTCATCAAAGAATCCTGAAAAAACTATTACAGGTTATAAAAAAAAAATATTAAGCACCACAACTTTTACAACATTGATAATAAATCAGCATATTAGAATGATTTCTGAAGGACCATGTGACACTGAAAACAGGAGCAATGGCTGAAGAAAATTCAGCTTTGCATCACAGAAATAAATTATATTTTAAAGTATATTAAAATAGAAAACCATTATTTTAAATCGTAATAATATTTCACAATATTACTGTTTCTTCTGTATTTGTATATATATATATATATATATATATATATGTGTGTGTGTGTGTGTGTGTGTGTGTGTAATGTGTATATATATAAACATAACCCTTTTCTGTCGTTTTTTATACATGCCAAGATCAGGTAATCATAATCAACACACAATACAAAAATATATCATATAATACAATAAAATGTCATATAATGCAAAGATTATACGCGTAATAAAGTGAAGACTACCCTGATATTTTGATTGATGGGATTAGGGCATTTCTCGTTTAAAACAGACAGTGTGTGACAGTAGTGAAAACAAAAGTGTATTAATGCTGAATTATTTCTGGATTTATTTTATATATATTAAGACGATAGAGAGGCATGTCAAAAATGAATTAAGTCCACTTGACAGTGAGCTCAAACCGAGTGAATTATACTAACCAATAACGTAGTCAAGCGAGCTGACGCCAGATGACAGTAAGAGTTGTCCGTTCTGTACAGACGGTCTGGTCCCAGGGATAGAAACGAGTTTGCTGCGGGTTTTTTTCTGAAAACTAGTTGTGTTGCCTATGCTGGAGGATCCAGCCATGCATCTAATGGGAGCCGCCATGTTTTTTCTGTTGACAGCAACGCCGATGACTCTACAGCCATTTAGCGAACGAATTGTTGTGTTCTTAGCCAATCAGAAAGAGACTTGGTTAACGACGATGACGCAATGGAGTTCAAGGTTGACTGCAGCTGCGTAGTGAACATATGATCAAGGAATACAAACAGCACACTGTCAATGGGCACGAACCAGGTAGGATTACTGTACAAATTACTATAGTGTTTATTATAATTCCCTCACACATGACATTACTGCTGTAGATAATATTTATGCCATCGATGTTTCAAAACTGACAGCTATCTGAGCTGTAACACAAAAACCTTACTGCCCTTAGACTTATGAAATGTTGTAAGCAGATTCATCACCGGTGACTGTAAAAGCTGAAGCTGCCGTTGCAACGGTATATTTATTGATTAATTAATTGCACAATGAATCAAGATGCATGCTTGCATACGTGTCAGAATCAGAATAAAGAACCATTTTTACTATTATATTTTTAATAGTATGTATCGCAAATATTTATAATATATATTATTTTAAGGAATTTCATTCTTTTATTCCCATGTTACAAATGAATTGTTTTTTCAAATAAATACTGTTCTTTTGAACCTTCTATTCAATACCACAACTGGTTTCAACAATGATCATAATAAGAAATGTTTCTTGCGCAGCAAATCAGCATATTAGAATGATTTCTGAAGGATCATATGACACTGAAGACTGGAGTAATGATGCTGATAAAGGGATACATTACATTTTAAAACATAAAAAAAATTATTAAAAAAATATAGCCTACTGTATTCAATTTTAATATTTCACAATATTGCTGTTTTACTGTATTTCTCATCAAATAAATTCAGCCTTGGTGAGAAAATACATCTTACTGACCCCAAACATTATATATATATACACACACACACTCACATACGTACATTACACACACACCCAATACACAATTTCCAGCCAACACACACACAATACACAATTCCCTGCATTGCTGTGGTAGTTTTTACATATTAAATTAGACACAAATCAGTATTTAACATCCATATAATAACCGTGGTATTATCCATCATAAAAGTGGGTGTCTTATCATTAATAATATCATTTCTAATTTCTGTACATAAAAATGCTACATCTCCACTAGACAGGACCATAGTGTAGCGGTGCTCTTTTTAGTTTGTCCAGATGCTGCTATCGCTTATGTTATTTTTATTATGTCAGCTTTATCAACTCATATCTGATTGTTCCACACATTGCTAATGCTAACAGTCATAACATGTCAAATGTTTCCTGAGCAGCTTGTTTGGGTTTCCCCAACGTGATTCTCTTTGCTACCACAATCTGAGGTTAAGAATATAGTGGCATTGCTCAGAAAGGAAGTTAGATTGTCATCTGCGGAGAGTTTGTATGCGTTAGTGTTGAAAGGAAAGCAATAATCTTGGATGCCAGGACAATTATAGGGTTGTGGTAACTATTATTTGTGACCCACAGGAAGGTCATTTTATTCTCTCCTTCAAAAACTGCATTAATCTGAATTTTTTTTCCAATACGAAATAAAGGATATCTATCCTGTAAAAACAAAGCAGGCTAATTGGTAGGGATGGGCATTTAAATGAATAGAGAATTGTAAGGTTTCTCTTTTTCCCGCAACAGAAGGCCTAACTTGGCACATCTGATAAGATCTGTTTGCCTTTCAGCTCCATCTTGGGTTCAGGCTGCAGTCAAAGGTCATTTTAATAAAGATTAGTCTTTTTATGTCACGTCATTGTTACAGAACTAGCCCAGCATCCTTTGAAATTGCTTCGCTTTTGTTCATATTTACGGGGATTGACTCTGTAATTGGCTTTATTCATTATCTGCCTTTTAAAATTCATTTGATTTCCATTGGACTGTTGTAAAAATGACGTGATTGAGGGAGGTTTCCTTTATGTCATGCGTGCTGACATCTGTCCTCCATCAACCAACAACCAGGTGTCACCGTCCCAGCTCCATCCACCAGCCTCTTTTTGATAGTTGCACCGATAGCCTCCCGATTACCAAATCTCAAAGTTCTCCGATCCATTCAGAACAAAGAGAGCAGTGCGAGGCAGGCCACCCTCAGCTGCCTTCTGCCACACAGATCAAGAACATCAGTGTTCCCCCCTCCTCATCTTCCTTCCATCTGGGTTCTCGGGGGAACGCCATCTTAGTTAACACTATTCGAATCTATGTAATCTTCTTAAGTCCCACAGAAGCTCCCAAAGTCGAGCTCCTCATGTATGTCTAAATTCAGATGGGCTGTGATAAGAAGCTGTGAAGCAAGCCTTGAGATTGGATTCCTCACTTTTTTTTCTACTGATTTCACACCATACGCTGTCCTTCCAAATAATATTTTAAAGTTTTAAGATTTTAAACATCAAACAATTCATTTAAAAATCTATCTTAGGCATGTTAGTATCTTCACCAAAAAAAAAATGGTTTTAAGCCAGTTATTTATAGGCTATCTTTTGCTGTAGTGTGTCAGTAGGAAATATCAGTTTATATTTCCAACCATTAACTTTTCCATTAATTGTAAAAATCCAGTGAGATTTTTGTATGCACAAGGAGTCTGGCAACTGCCGGTGCTCCACATGGAGATCTGATCTCACCATCATCGAGTCTGTCTGTGATTACATGAAGAACCAGAAAGAAATTGAGACATATTAAATCCAGAAGGTCTCCAAGATGCTTGAAGAAACCTACCAACAAAGATACCTGAAAACTATGTGCAAGTGTACCTGGACAAAAGCTGTTTTAAACGCAATGGGTGGTCACATATTAATTTGATTTAGCTAATAGAAGTAGGCCTAATACACAAGTGCCTAAAACCTTTTCACAGTATACTGTAGCTTTGCAGGTAGGTTTCTTCAAGCATCCTGGAGATGTTGGAAGTTCTTCTGGATTTAGTCTGCCTCAGTTTTCTGATTCTTCATGTAATCCCAGATGGACTCGATGATGGTGAGATCAGATCTCCGTGTGGAGCACCGGCTGTTGTCCGACTCCTTGAGCATACAAAAATCTCACTGGATTATTACAATTAAAGGGTTAGTTCACCCAAAAAAGAAAATTCTGTCAGTAAGTTACCCTCAAGTCATGCTGTTCCAACGCCGTAAGACTTTTGTTCATCTTCGGAACACAAATTAAGATATTTTTGATGAAATCTGAGAGCTGTCTCACTCCTTCATAGGCTGATAGGTCATTTCATCTGCCGGCCCAGAAAAGTTAGTAAAGACATCTTTAAAATAGTCCAAGTGACTACAGTGGCTCAACCTTGGTCTCAATGTAGCGTTTAAAAAGGTTCTAAAGTGAGCATTTCCTGGATGTCCGAATCGTGAGAAACCATAGACAGTATATAAGAAGTGGACAGAGCCATCTCATTGGAACTCAGTTGAGACAGTTGAAGCCCATTTTTAGCGATTTTTGAGCACTTCCGTTCCTGACGCGCAGACTCAAACCGACTCAAACTAAGCTTGATGACGTGAGCAACCTGTCTGACAGACGTTAATCTTCTAGTAGCTGTGCGTGAAAATTGCCAACGTTAATCTTGCAGAGACGGGGAACTTGAGCAAAGAGTTCTTTGGCGTGAGTGAGCAGGAGTAAGTATTCCGTTGCTTTTATGGACTCATTATCTATGGGCTTCTCCCTAAACGGGACGTCCCCCCGATTGCCTGCGAGCTTCTCCTCCTGTCTGTACGGTAATTTCTGTACAGCGCGACAGAGAGTCGAGTGGTTATGACGCAATCGTTAGCCTATTTTTACAAAAACTGTTTCTACGGGGCCATAATGTAACATAGAAGGTAATGGAGCCCTTTATACATTGTCATGTTTCTTTAGAAATAAATAATGGACAAATGGGAGTCTTTAAACGCCTCAGATGTAAAGTTATTCGCTGTCAAAGTGACGCCAAAATGAATTAGAGTCAATGGAAATGCTAACGCAAGTGAAGTTCTGCTACAAGATGGCGGCACCCGGCCGGCTTCAACTTCCGGTCGATGGATTACCCCCTTGTGAGAAACCAACGAGAAAACTTAAAAGTGCCTTACCAATGCCGCAAAATGAATGGCTTCCCTTTCACACTTTCCCATCAAATGATCGTGAGCGTCATCTTCTCAGTTCTCGCGCATGCGTCGTGGCGCTCTCGTGAACTCACGGTTTTGCGCACAAAAAGTATTCTCGTCGCTTGATAAACTTAAGGTTGAGCCACTGTAGTCACTTGGACTATTTTAACGATGTCTTTACTAAGCTTTCTGGGCCGGCAGATGAAATTACCTAGCAGTCTATGAAGGAGTGAGACAGACAGCTCTCAGATTTCATCAAACATATCTTAATTTGTGTTGATGAACGAAAGTCTTACAGAGTTGGAACAACATAATGGTGAGTAATTACTGACAGAATTTTCATTTTGGGTGAACTAACCCTTTAATGCCAATAGGAATGCTTGGAAATGTAAACTTATATATCAATGTTAGGCTAATTGTTTTTTTGCTATGTATGGGAGCTATTTTCTGTCAATGCACTAGTAAATGACTATTCCTGTACCAATTTTTCTTGTAATCATTTTAGTTCTGAATGTCCGGCAATCATGAACAATGGCGCTCAAAAATACAGCACTGCATCGTTTCCACTGTCACCTGGGCAGCTGGGCTGCTGTTTATTTTCTTTGCTATTTCAGGAGGTCAGCGGAGTGTAAGCACATTAGATGGTGGCATGGAGTCATAGTGACCTTTACACAAGTGTGACATCAGTCTCAATGCCTGAATTGGTGTTTGCACACGTTGCTTTTATACTGCACTGTAATTGACTGGAAATCTTTGACTTTTACTGCAAATTTTTGAAACGTGTGCCTCCAAATGATATCAGATGAGAGGGTTTTAAAACGCAGTTGATTTTCCAAAGTAATACATTTATGCATAATATACTGATAGTGTACTGGTGGTGTAATTGTATTATTTTGGAAAATCAAATATCTTAAAGATACAATATGTAATTTTTTCCGCCTCTAGGGGTCGCTTAACCTCAATAACAAAGTCGTAGGTTGATGACGCAAAAATCCAGTTGAATTATGAAACTTGTCGTCATGCCGAAGGATCTAATAATGCTTATGGATGAGTGAATACATTAATGTTTTTATCATGACTGTGGTATGAAGCAGGGCTCGATTGCTAAAGAGAGACAGATATCACACGTGAGTCCTGCAGATATAAAGGAATAAGTACATTTAATTCTACTGAACTACCGGCAAGTGCAGAATTACTCACACAGATCAGTTTATTTGACGAATGAAGCTTGTGAGGTAACGCAGCGCTGTTTCACTTGGTCTATCACACTAAACTGCATTTGAGTGTGTTGAAAGTTATAATGTTATTCTGTGTGTTAGTTTGTTGGCTGTATAAGACTAGCAGTAAGCTAGATCAACATTAGAATAACATACAGATCATATTCTAACATTTCATCATGTTTAACTATATAATATTGATTAGTTGTATATTTGCTCACCTGTCTAATAAAGTACATGTAAGAGCTCTGTCAAGTCGAAGTTTGTCACAGACGTGGAGCTCTCGGCATCTCGAAAACGCCACGCTGATATTGATCCTCGTTTTAGTTCTCCTTTTTTTCCCCCAAAGTCTGCTTGCCATGGTCCATAATATTTGAACGAAACAACTGCAGCTAGACGTAACGCTGTTGTCCACGTCTGTCGCCATGGTTACTATGCTCGTACGGCACGAGAGGAAACCAGGGATAACGCGGATATTGCGTCATCGACAGGCGACAAGTGAAAATTCCGGGACGGCCAATTATTTAAAATTGGAATTTCTCTGAAATTAAAAATCTTTGGGAACTTTTGGGACATTGTAAGTACACAACTGCAGGAAATATATCACACTGTGCAAGTAATTTTGGGATATTTTATTACAAAATTCTTACATATTGTACCTTTAACTCTGCTGTTCAGTATTATATGTAGTGATGAACCAGAATCTAGGCAAACTTAGTCAAATATTTTAGTTTCCTCCGAAATTGCTTTGTAGACCAAAACGTTTAAATAGCGCTTTGACTGTTTTAATTTAGGTGTTTTTTTGTTTTTTGCTAAAACAGATGTGCAACTGAATGAGTCTCTATGGTCTATTAAACTATTTCATATATTTGAACTTTTTATTTTTACTTCAGCTGCCATATTAAGTCAACACCCATGCCATGAGTTCAAGACATGATGTAACAGCTTGATTTATTTATCTAATACTCAATAAAACATTTTTTTTATTCTTTTTTTTTTAGTTATTGTCATACTTGTTGCCAAGACAAACTGTCTATTTTTTTAGAGCAGTTTATCAGATTAAATGCTGCTAAACCAACATTGATGGCCGCTCACTCTCAAGAGATTTGTTCAATTTCAGAAGTTTGTTTTTACAACAGATTTATAGGATTAAAAGGGCATTTTGATGCCACCTGCTTCTCAGCACTCTGGGAACCCTTTCTCCCTTCTGTTGCATTATGGGTTTTGTGGGTCCGGGGCCACAGATGGCTCTCCAGAGATGCTCTATGCGACTCTGTGTTGCAAATATATATATATATACATTGTACTGTGTAATCCTGGATTAAGGGGAGACTTGGAGTTAATTATCCAATTGTTAGATACAATTCATTTTGGTCCGTCACTTCCCCGTCTAGGGAATCATGTGGCAGATAGTGCTTGTTCTGAACACACAGGGGAATCGTCAGAAATAGAGATTTAATCTCAATTGTCTGAAGGTCTGTTTGATTTTGGCTAAACTCCATTTGATTTCAAGCAGCTGACTCACCCAGTCCCTCGCACACACACACAGGGTGCCAGTGGAAAACCAGGCGGCCGCATATGGACTGTCTCTTGATATCATTCACTGGCCGTGTAATCTTATTATGCTAAATCCTTAATCCTCACCTATGCTGGACGCCCACAACAGTGACGTGCTGGTGATTGGACGACTAGACGGTAGTTGGGGATGCTGTGTTCTCCGCAACACATTCTGCCGAGCCGGTCTATGAGCCTGAGAGTCTCTTAGGGTCAAGACAAGAATGAAAGATAGAGCCAATCAAAATAAAGTAAAATGATGGACAGAACTAAAGGAATATTTCTGGATCAACATGCTTTGTTGTTAACAGAATCTGAATCATGTCGAGTCGAGTCGACCTGTTGTCTATTGTTTAATAGTTTATATCCGTTCAAAAGTTTGGGGTGGGTAAGATTTTGTTATATTTTTGAAAGAAGACCCATATGCTCACTAAGTTAAAACAGTAATATTGTGAATGTAATTTCTATTTTAATGTAATTTGCGTAAATGCAATACTGAATGAACCGCATGGTCCTTCAGAAATCATTCTAAAGCATTGGTGCTCAAGAAACTTTTTTTTATCATCAATGCTGCAAAAAAAATTCATACATCAAAAACAGCATTTAAAAAATGTATATTTTGTATACTATCACACATGTTCAATTAACATCCTTGCTGAGTAGAAGTATTAATAGAAGTGCTTTATTTAGCATGCTGATAGTATGCTATGCTTTAGTTTTTAGACAGTTTGCACAGCAAAATCCTCAGAAAAGTTGCGTCTTTAAATTCAAACACCCCTGGAAATTTACTGGAAAACTATACATGAAGTGTCCCATTAGATTTATTACAGTTTTTCACCGTATAGAGTAACTTACGGGTTACCAATTACCCATATTTACTATTAAAATTATGATAATTGTTGTGTCCCAAAAGATGCACTTTATAACGAGCATATAGCGATTTAAAAGCAAAGCGTACAGTATATGTTATAGTTCAGGCAGAGAATCTGTGCCCACTATCAATTGGCAGGGAAAACGGCCCAGAAACAATAGTTTGTTCGCCCCACCCTGGAGTTTGATAAGCAAAACAACAGCTGGCCCTTTCACTGCCTCCCTGAGATATGACTACATCCAGTCAGGCAGAAACATCCCTGGACGGAGGGGGCCTTCGGGTAGAAGAAGAGCTAACTCTCGTACACCGTGCTTGTGTTGGGGGTATCCGACGTAATTATGAGGATTCAAAGGTGTGGATTCAATGTCTGACCGGAATGGATTGAAAGGGGTGTCGGGGACGGAGGTATGGGGCGAAGAGATGGCTGGTGGGTAATGGGATTAGGTGTAGCACTTTCCATGACACACGGAGACAGACACCTGACACTTGGCCTGGGACTGAGATGGAGGAAGTAGGGGACAGGGGGATTAATTCCGCCCCATATTGGAGATGTCATTCCCGAGGCAATAGGGGCTTTTCTGATAGGGCTCGGTTTCGTTTAGTTTCTGCTCGGCCGGGTCGCCTTAATTCCTTTGGTTTGTTTCAGGAGAAAAGATTGAGGTTTATCCTTCATTGGACATCCAGCACGGTTGTTCTTTTGAAGATTCGTTTTCTAATTGCGCAAGAGCTCGTTTTTTATGAACCAGCCTGTAAACTGACAAACGGCACACCACTGAAGTGTTGGTTTATCTTTTGAGCTGTTTATCTGTCAAGCGAGGTTTCATGGATGTGTACAAACATCCAAACATGACCTTTATTGACTCAGGCACCCTGCTAGCTTGATGGCCAAGGAAAAGTCAATAGTTTGAGTGAGGATGGACTGTTTATTCAGACAACGCACCACAGTTTTATCAGTTAAAGAGCCGGGGTGCGAGGACAAACAAAGGACCTTGTGTTCTGTTGCTATGGCCATAGCGTAACTCTTCTTTTTTTTTTTTTTTTTTTTTTTTTTTTTTTTGAGTTCGAGGAGATGAACCTGTGCCTGCAAGCGCTGTCACCTGCTCCCACAGGTGTAGATTGGGTTGTTTCAGACAGGGTCAGATGCCCAACCCATCAACAAGGCACAAGGAGCGACCTTTGTGCCTTGTTGATGGGTTGTAGAGGCTACTGAGAATGAAACACCATCTCTAATGATCACTTTGGTTTCACAGTTTTAACCGTTAGCATTAAATGTGTGAGGTGCATTTCCCCACCAACACCACATCAGTGACAAAGTGTTTAAAAGCCACTTTCAACCCTCTGGCACAGGCATGTGACGTCAGTTTTCGGCACTGAGTGAGATTTCCAATTGAGAATTTCCATGCAAATTTTAGGTTTTCATTTGGAGTCACGGTGTAGCGGTTAAAGCTCCAGAGCTGTGGTGCTCTTTTAAGAATGGGTTAGTCAACTAATCATTTGATAATTAATACAAATATTAATTTATGTTGTTACAATCTAATTTTGGGATTTAATTCATGTGTCTTGAAAGCGCCATACATATTATTTTAGTATTATTTCTATACTATCTTAATATTTATTAATAATTTTAATTAGCATTTATTTTTGATATTTTCAAAAAAGATGAGTTTAAAGGGATAGTTCACCCAAAAATGAAAATGTTGTCATCATTTACTCACCCTGAAGTTGTTCTTAACCTCTATGAGACACAAAAGATGATATTTTAAAGAATGCTGGTAACCAAACAGTTGACGGTAGCCGTTGACTTCCATAGTATTTTCTTTTTCCTACTATGGAAGTCGATGGGTCCCGTCAACTGTTTGGTTACCAACATTCTTTAAAATGTATTTTGTTTAGAATAAACAGAATAAAAAAATTAAATTCTTATTTTTTGATTTTCATCTATTCCTTCAAATCATTTTTTATCAGTTTGTGTTTTTCATCTAATGTTTTATTGGTAACACTTTACAATTAGGTCCTAACATTAGTTAATGCATTAACTAAAAATGAGCAATACATTTGGTTAACTTATTTATTACTCTTTGTTAACATTGGGTAATACAAATACAACTAATCATTGTTAGTACATGTTAGCTCAAATCCATTAAATAATATAAACATAACATTTTTGATTTTATTACTGTATTAGTAAATTTTGAAATGTACATTAACTAAAATTAATAAGTGCTATAAGAATTTTTCATAGTTCGTTATGTCAACTAAGCAGCTAACTAACAATTTTATTGAACTTTATTGTTAAGTGTTACCGTTTTATTTTACAGCTTTATTTTAATTACTGAAAATAGTTTTAAGGTACCAATAACAACACTGCCATACACAAGTATGTGGTATTTTTTAATAAGATATAATAAAACCGACTAGTGAACAAACCAGTTCAACTAGCCGTTCGGAAAGCTCATTAACTACTAAATTTTGAAAATGCTAAAATTTGCATATGCTTTATTCTTATGCAGGTGATGATATTATAATTTGAAAATTACAAACTTTTTTTAATATTTGCACAATAAGATGCATTTAGAAAATAGATTTACATTTGATGGAAATGAATTTCCATTTCATCCCGACTTCCCTTTTCCATTTCCACTCCGGTAATTTCTTGTCACTATTTCTGAAAACTAAATTTAAGTTTCAATCTCAGACTTTAATTTTCATCAACCTGGTTTATAACTCAAAGGAAATCAGTAAATGTGCTCAAATCTCTCCTGCATGACAATATTAATGTTGGTTGTGAATGATTAATTTTTAAATATAGACTCTTTTTTTTTTATTTCAGCATTTGTGAGGAGTGGCAGGATGTTTCGTGGTTTCTTTGTGAAGACAGTTAGCTTTGTTGGTTACACCGTCCAGTATGGCTGCATCGCTCACTGTGCCTTTGAGTATATTGGTGAATTTGTGTCGGTAAGTTTCCTGGAGATGTTTAGTCAAATCATTTGGTGAAACAGACAAAGAAATACATATAAATTCTTAATGCTACCCACAATTCACCTACTGTACAACAGTGTTCAGGACCGTCCATGGAACCCACCATCACTAACCACAATGTGGTTTTCTCAGAACGAGTAAGCCGTCACCTCTGTCGAATACAAAAGTGAGTGTGTATGAAATGCTTACTTTAGTGTTTATTTTATTTTTGATCATACTTTCATGCCAAACTATTGGCTTCGTTTTTGACCTCACCTGTTACATTCTTCCAGAGGGGATATTGTAATAGCCAAAAGTCCTTTTGATCCGAAGATGAACATCTGTAAAAGAGTGATCGGACTGGAGGGGGACAAAGTCTGCACCAGTGGACCATCTGATATCTTTAAAACACACACTTACGTGAGTACCTACTGTAGTGCACTGACATGAGCTCTGCCTTCATAATGCATAGACACTTTCTGAAGTCTTCAACTACATTTTTTTCTTCTTTTAGTATGAACCACTGCGTTTACTCTTAAGGTGTATGCATTTGAATTTCACATGCATTCACGTCCATTGGGTAAAACGTTTACCTTGTGGAAGAAGCAAATGCTTGTTTCTCAGTTATTATTGGTCCAGAGAGAGCATAGCCACCCTTTCACTGAAATAGCTGTTATTGCTTTTTGGTATCACTTGTTTTTCTTTCTTTCTTTTTTTTCACCTTGCCTGTGTGCGGTTCTGGCCTGTAATTTTTCCCGAAGCTGTTAGTGTTAGTGACAGATGAGTAGAGCAAGTGATGAAGAGAAAGGAGAGAAAGAAAGGCCTGTCACTGGAGTCCTTTAAGGTAAAGAGATAAGAACCCTCAGCTGAAAAAGATTGTTGAAGTTTGCTCAGTCTCTCAGTACTAGTCAAACCTAAACCGATTACAATGACAATTTAGTGAATTGCAGAACAATTACTAGGCATCAATGTTCTGATACTTTTTCTTCTCCTTTTAAAATCTAAGATTAAAGTTTGAAAATCTCCCATTGACTTAAATTAACAGCGATTATTTACATATTGAATTGCGATTGGTCTTCTTTCTTGCATTTATTTGCATTCTGATTTAATTCTGATTGCATAAACGCCTAATGGCCAATTTTGTCTTTCGCTGCATTTTTGTTGCAAGGTCACAGTTGCTGTTTTATGTTGATTCTTATTTAGCTGACAGAAAACACAAAACTAATGCTAATATAGTCAAATCTGTGACTAATAACACGGAAATATCAATACTTTATAAACGTTTTAGTAAAAAAAAAAAAAAAAAGTCTCTTGGCAAGTAAATACTACCTTCAGTATGACAGGATGATTTGTTTGTTTCTCTATATAAAATGCCTTTGGGAAAGTAAAGGATTTGTCAATCAAAGATAGAAGGCTAATTACTGATTTGGCTGTGTGGTCTTAGGCAGCTGTTTTGCACTGCATGTCTCCAAACCACGATATGTTTAACTCTCTCTCTTTTTTTACATTTATCTGACGCTTTTATCCAAAGCGACTTACAATTGCTATATACTGTATGTCAGAGGTCGCACGCCTCTGGAGCAACTAGGGGTTAAGTGTCTTGCTCAGGGACACATTGGTGTTTCAGTGGATTCGAACCCGGGTCTCTCACACCAAAGGCATGTGTCTTATCCACTGTGCCATCACCAACACATGTTAATGGACGAGACCTACAGTATAAACAGGGGAAAATGTGTGATCGTGTTCATTAGAGTGATGTTAGCAAAGTTAGCATGCAGTCAGCAACCAATTAGCATGCTAAGCTAACTAACATAAGACAACAAACAAGGTCAACTTCGGAGAGGTATTTCTCAGAAACGGTAGTGAATATCCTTTCAGTCATTTCTGTGCGGCTCGGTCCAAAGAACATATGATCAAATGTGGACAAAATTGGACAATTGGTTTTCAAAAGTTATGTGTTTTTGCAAAAATGCTTATATCTCTGGAACAGTAGGTGGAGCTGAACTTCTCAGGTACCTTCAGGACATGCTGTCAACGATCCCTATCTAATTTTGTGGCGATACTGTACGTCAAATCATTTAAAAAATATTGAAATGTATGACAAAATTCGAAAAAATCGTATTGGTATTTTGTCAAGGGAACAAGGGTGATGTGGACTTCTGGTTTGGCCTACAAAATGACATAATCCCTGTAGGACTCTATTCAGTTACCAAAAAATAAAAAAGGTTGTAGTAAAACAAAGCTAGGAATCCAAGTCAAAGATAAGACAAGCCCTATACTGATTTACATTAGTTGTAGAGGTGTTTTGTTGACCAGAATCAAGATGTTTCTAACATGCCTCCCATTTGTATGATCGAATGCAGGGTTGTCAACATTTGTGTCTGGTCACAGTATGGTGTGAAGTCTCGCATGCTTGGCTGACAGATAGGACAAAAGCTTCGCTTCTGAACAGCAGATGACGACGGGCTGAGATTTCTTGTGGATGGGATCAAACATATGTTTTCATGCTAATGAGAGTCGACTGCAAGACGAATACACGCTGACATATGTTTATAATCACGGTTCTTTTCGCATTTGTCAATGATGAGTTTGTTTGCAATACAGAAGGTCAGCAAATCATTTTGTAAGTCATGTTTGTTTTTGTTTTTCACACGTTGAAGCATGAAACGGCTTTGTTAGATATCTGGTGTGACCGTAAGTACGCTTTCTTAACAGTTGAGCACATTAAATCCTACTGTGTGGAAATCTTCATATGATTATATGGGGGGGGGGGGGGGTATAAAAATTCTTATTAAAGTTTGGTCAGTGCCAGATAGGCGTCTCCATATACTGTTATGTTTATAATGACAACGTGATGTGTTGTTCACCCTCGCCTCACATATAGAGGGGGTGTAGGGGACTTAATTAGGGGCTTGACAGCCCCACTCTCCCTGTGTGATGAGATTATTCCTAATTGATGTCAGTGTGGATCAGGATTCGCTCGGTTGCCGGCCCAGCCTGGCAGGTCTGTCCGTGGTCTAGACCCATGGAGCAGCTCATGGAGGCGTGGCTTCACCCTTAACCGAGAGGATAAAGGGGGGGTTGGGTGCGAGGCCCCAGCGGTCAGTAAAAATGATCCCATTCCCATCTGAGATGAGCAGTTAAGTCATGTGAACTTTCTCACTGTTAGGAACTTCTTCTTTATCCTCTAATCCGGGAGAACTAATATTGTGCGTTGCATGTGAAGCATGAGTCAAAGGATCCTTTTAGACCCCATTTTTGGTGTGGCTGCAATCCGAATAAATCGTATTAATTTTCAGTTAGATTTATGATTTAACATTTTGCTCTTCCCATCCTGCTGTAATCTAGGTACCAAGAGGGCATGTGTGGCTGGAAGGCGATAACCTTCGGAATTCCACAGATTCCCGAAGCTATGGCCCAATTCCCTATGCCTTGATCCGAGGACGCGTTTGCTTAAAGGTAATGAGGATACAGTCTCGTTTCTTGTGACCTATACGCTTCCCTAAAGGCCGAACCTCAAGCTTTTTGAGTTTGAACTGTTGCCATTGTAAGGTTTTTGTTTTTCTCCATGTGAGGTATTGTTTTTCCACAAACAAGAAATACAAATAATCCTTTCTGAATTTTACTTTTATTGCAAATACAAATCAATTATTTCATACTAAGGTTACCCAGTAACTAGCTAAAAAAATGTGTGCTGTCTTCATTTGAAACTGTTTTCAGCTGTCGTCTCATATAGCGTCTCGTGCCCATGACCCTGTAAACAGGTCTCCTCACCTTCTGTCAGCCCTTGATTGGAAACTCAAAGGCAAATGATACAGGGGTGTTTTTTTCTTACAGGGTCTTATAAGGAAAAGGTGTTGTTTCTGCACTATAATATAAAGTAGATTAATGCTATATTTAATTTAATATGAACTGTTTCATTGTTGCATTTCACGGTTTCATTTAATATGAAATTAAATAATTTTGTTTTGCTGTGCTTTTATTTTGCAGTTGTGGCCACCTCATAGTTTTGGCGTATTGGCCGAAAGTCCAAACGACGGGCGCATTTTATGAAGAAGCTGTGTTCATGTAGTCACAATGTAAATGATATTGTTTTTAATGTTTTAAAATAAATTCTTATTTATAATTCTTGTCGGTTTCATTAAGTCAAACAAGGATTTATGATAGTGAAGAAACACAAATGCATCATATCACCTACATCATGTTGCAATCAATGGTTTAAAATGGGTTAAAAATTCTAAGAAGATCTGTTAATGTTTCAAATGGGTATTACAGACTTGTGTTGTTTTTATTCCTCACTATTGCAGTTGACTCATTGTTACAGTGAAATTTCATTTTTGCATGGAATTACTTTGACCAAAAGTTATAAATTGACATATTTGCCTGTTTCGGAAACACATTTAGCTGTTGTTGAGGGACCAGGACAGTTTTTAAGGGTTTTTAAATATTCTTGAAAATAACAGCATATGACTGTATATAGAAATTTCCATTTTGATTGACGATGCCCGTTTCCACTTTCAGAGTAAAAAATAAATAAATAAACTTATAAATAAATAAAAGTATTTCTCATACTTGCTCATAGTGTGACCTAATATCGAATGTGACTATTTCTTATTTTGAACCCACAATTAGGCCTACCAGTTTATTTTATTTTTTTACTCTTATGAGCCAGAAACAGGCTTCCAAATTCTTCTATATTCCATATGCAGTTGTGTGGTATAAATAT
Organism: Rhinichthys osculus; assembly: GCA_029959095.1. Taxonomy (NCBI): domain Eukaryota; kingdom Metazoa; phylum Chordata; class Actinopteri; order Cypriniformes; family Leuciscidae; genus Rhinichthys; species Rhinichthys osculus. The sequence continues at coordinate 53,549,169 of JARWKJ010000003.1, forward strand.
TACATCTGCTATGTTGGCATTGTCATTTGACCTGGATTTTGTTGACCAGTAACAATAGCATGATTGAATCAGCTCCATTTTGCACTTCTTTGCCATTTTTATATGCATTTATTTCTGCTGTTTGTCTTTGAGAGGGCAAAACTGGCTACACTTTGTTTTGATGGTCCACTTTTGACATTCTAGTAACTATAAGAAACTTTGCAACTATGTCAACTAATTAAGTAATATACTGTTAGTAGACTGTTAGGGTTAGTAGAATAAGTTTACATATACTTGCAAAGTGACTTATAGTCAGTAGAATGTCTGTTGGGGAGCATCAAAATAAAGTGTTAGCAGATATCAAGCAGACACACTCTAATGACTGCTAGTTGACATGTAGTTGCAAAGTTACTTATTGTTTGTAGTGGACAATCAAAATTAAGTGTTACCGAAAAACTTCTAAAGACAGATACTTGTTTTCACTGTTCCACAACCTTATATCCTCTGTGTAACTACCCTTAGAGGATTTAGTTTAGTGTTTGAAGCATCATAGTATGGGTTTAAGCACACCTGGAATGTAATTCACTATCAAGGGTAATGATTAATAAACTTAATCATAATTAAAGTCCAAAGAGAGACTTCTACACTCCCTCCTCAAAGACAAATTCCCTCAGTAGCCCTTTCTTCTTTTTCAGTGTTTATTGGTGTGTTTGCATGTGTGCATTTAAGGTAATGAGAAATTGACGTCCTTCTTTCAAAGCAAAATGTTTTTTTCTTTAATCAAGGTTTTTAATTAAAACTTCACAGCGTCATTTGATCTCAGCGCAGGATGAGTCTGTCTTCGGATGATGCTGGCTGACATCAAACACAAATGTGAGACGGCGGTCACAATTTCTTTTCAGTAACGTGGCCGTTTGCATGGGATGAGCCTCTTAATTTGGCTGAAACTTGTTTTTGTGTGCTGATCTAAAGTCAGATTTGTGGTTTCTGTTGTTGTGGTTGAGATTGAGGTTTGTGGAAAGGGAATTTGATCTTAGATCAGTTCAAAAGGGAAACTTCTGCCAACATAGGATTTTCTCCCCGGTGGATTCATACCAGACAGATGGCATTGAGGGGGAGACGGACTATCGCCAGCTGCACCAAGTGTGATGTCTGTTGTGATCAGAACCGTGAGGATAATCGATAGATAAACCCTTTGGTTTAAAAATGTGAACCAGGATTCCGAATTATTGTCAAAAGCATAAAAGCAAAACAGAATGCCAGTTGCAAACACATTTCCTGGTGTTAACTGAGAGTCTTTGTCTGTGAAGAAATTAAAAATATGTTTACAAAAGCTCACTATGGTAACAAAGATGTTGCTGGGATTCATAGTTACAGATATTATGACAGCCATCATGGTCATCAAGATTTGAAATGTTTCTTAGCTATTTTCACACACAAAATCCATTAAATTGCAGTAACACGACATTTTCCAGTAATGCACGCAACGGTTTTCAGTCTTTTATCCACATATTTTTGAGCACATAAGCACTAAAATGCAGTTCTGATATAATTTGTTGGAAAACCACATTGATTGTTTCACTATTTCATTTCATGATCCATGATTTTTGACTCCAGCCTTATAAAACTTACATTTTAAATTTACAGAATTTTTTTTTCTTGGCCATCACCAAAAATTTTTTATAATAATAATTTTGCACAAATTTCAAACTCAAACTATTTAGTACACTGGTAAATGAAAAGCAGTGTGATGCGGAAATATATTAGGATGCGTATCTGTAAAGCCTTGAATGTCAGTAAGAATTTATTTATTTTAAAAGAAAAGTTTTATGTTCACCAAGACTGCAAATACAGTCAAAGACAGTCATTTTGCTAAATATTATTCCAACTTAAAATAACTGTTTTCTATTTTTATATTACTTCAGTGTCATGATTTTTCAGAAACCATTTTAATATGCTGTTTTGATATTCAATATTTTGAAGTTTGAAGAACAGCAACAAATCTTTTTTAATAGTATAAATGACTTTACTGACTTTTTTCATCATTTTAATGTCTCCTTGCTGACTATTGATTCATGCTAAAAACTGTGGTATTTTGGTTGAAACTATTACATTTTTATGCAAGGAAATGGTCAAAACAAAAAACTGCATACTTCGTCAGTCTCAGTGGAGATTGACATGAACTTTCTTGATGATCTCAAAGTCGAGGCAACCTCCTTCAGAAGGACACAACAGCAGCGTGGAGCCGCTCTGAGGTCTGTGGTGTGAGTTTGCAGTTTGGGACTGCCATTGCTGTGTGGAATTGTCCTCATGCCACAGGCATTCAACACTATTACTGTCGCTCTCCTCGACTAATAGTGGCAAGAGTGCTGGGGAGCAACACTGAACACTCTTAATGGAGGCCAAAGGAACATTTTCCCCAAGGCCTGGAGACATGGGCAGGGGGCGAGGTGGGAAGGAAAAGGGGCAAAAGACCCATCACTTTGTGTAAAGGCAGGCTGATTCTGACAGTCCTGACCCACATACCCCCCGTGGGTCTGCAAGCACTCTTGCTCAATGAAAGCACTTTTTGAGAAACAAGAGTTATAAAACAATGACTACGTTTACATGCAGCCAATTTCCGGGTTATGGTCGGGTTAAGGTCACTATTCGGGTTTCTGAAACATTAGGAATAACCTGTTTACATGCGTGAGCAGAGAGAGTTTCTCCTGTATATGGAATTGCAATATCCCGATGTAAACGGCGACGCACGGTTTTTTTTTTTGTATGCGCTGAGAAGTTTCTCTACTCAAAAGACCAAGATTCCTTGCGAATAGAACATGCGCAGAACACAAATCACTATGGGGATATGCCGATGCGCGTTTACATGACCAAAAATTCGGGTTAGAAAAGGGGTATCCCGGTTTTTATTTTATATTCGGGTTTTTGCCGGTGTTTACATGGCCGTGCGCGACCGGGTTATTGCTAATATCCCGGTTTTGAACGGGTTATTGGCTGCATGTAAACGTAGTGACTGACTCCGAAGAGTGTTGTTTCTGATGTTGTCTTCAGACTTTGTCCTCTTAATACTTCTTAGTTCACTATACTTCAATGTGTCAAATGTGGGTTTCTTCTTTGATTGGAACTGACACCAATCAAGCACCACCTCCAACCCTCCAAAAAAAAACTTTCTAATATCTCATTGGGGATTTCCAAAGAATGGACCACAATTTCCATCTCTGATTGGCATAGCGCAGCAGGAATAGTTATTCTACTCTCCCGTCAATGTTTTATTTCTAATCATAATGTATTCGGTTGTTCTGTATTTGGGCACAAAAGATGTTGTTTCATCACAAAGTTGGCAGTGGCCAAATATTCCTCACTGTTTAGTCTTGCAACACCATTGCTGAGTATTTTCTCCTTAAAACTGCAGTGAACCAAAGACAGTCTCAAAAACGCAGTTTGAAATCGCTGGTGTTTCTGACGTCACAAACTACCTTGTAACCAATCACGTCAACGTCTGATCATCAACGAGTGGATCTCTGAGCTGTTGTGAGTGAATGGAGGCGGGGCTAATTTGCATAGTCATAGAATTGCGTATACTAAATGAGACAAGGGTGTAGTTACATTCAAGCTATTTTAAGGCATGAAGACATTTCTTTCAAGGGAAAAAAAACGTTTAAATATGTCATTTTGGTGATCAAAGATGAGTTTTAAGGGATACAATTATTGACTACAGGGGGACTTTAAAATCTTAAAAATTAAATCAACATTTAATAATAATAATATTACAAATAAATAATAACAATTTAATAATAACTAAAAATTAATGTGATTTAAAAAAAAAAAAAAAAATTACCATTTAAAATCAATAATTCACCTTACATGTGACTGTAATGTTTCACCACTGCTTGCTTGCAGAAATTTACTTGGGACAAATCAGTGATTATTGAATTTATAAAACACTTTTCATTACAGGAGTCAAAAGAGTGAGAAGAGTATCAAAAGTCTTAGTGAAACTAAACTTTTAATGGAGAGAAGCTGCTATCAGACTCCAGCAGACCTTTCACAAAAGGTCATCGATCCAGCCTTTAATTAAGGGCAACATTAGAGAACCACCTTCTAGCACATTTAACACAACTTTGATGTTCAGTCATTGATTTAATTTCCTTAAAAGCCTCAGAGAGCACCGATACGCCTTCACAGAGACGATGGAGAGGACTGCATCGACTCTGCTTGGGAAGTTAGAGAAACCAGAGGAACCAGGTTAACAACTCCTGTATCTCTAACTCAGTGTCATGAACCAGGAGTGATGAAATGAGTTTCCAGTGACAAGCTCGTAGTCTGTACTGTCTGTATAGCACAATCACAATTTTGTATATCTCTCAAACAAAATACAATCATTTGCGATTAATCTCATGATTTTTAAAAGGAATTTAGAAATCAGAATGAAATGGTAATGGCAAATTTGATTAACATTTTTTAACTGTTAACTATTTTTCCCTTATATTTTCTTCATGCACCCCCTGGGCCCCAGTTTGAAAACACCTAATCTAGTCTGACATTTTAGTTGACTCATAGTTATGGGTGTATAGAAATATTATTGATATTTTTGAAGTCTATATAATCTAGAAAGCCCAAAATGAGCTAACTGCTGTTGTGAGCCATAAGCTTTGCGCCAACAAAACTAAATTACCACAACTTCTCTTTGCATGGAGGAGCACAGAATTAAGTCATGATAACCGTGTACTTTAGAGTGGATCAGGGCAGATAACACTGGCAAGCTTCTGACAATGTGTCAACTCAAGAGAAATCACAATAGTAGCCATTCTGGCTGAACTCTCTCTGGCCACTAGCCATTTAGTTGTTCCAAAAACTCTCATGCTGGGCATAATAGTAATTGAATGGACAACCCCTTCCCAAGTAGACCCACTTTGGGTTGCTAGCGGCCATATTCACAAAACATCTTAAGGCTAAAGGTAGCTCCTAACTTGCCAATTTAGGAGAAACTCTTAAAAATAATGGGCGTGTCAGTCCTCATTTTAGGACTCCTAAATTTTTGTTCAAAAAGTATTTCACAAAGCATTTTAGAAAATGCATTCTAAAACCAGCTCCTAAATCTGTAAAAAGTCAATAAGACCAAATCACAAAAAATCCTTAAATGGCTGTTGCTGGCAATCCGCCTCAGCAATCCGACCAAATTCACTGTACACCATTGAGGCAATAGGCATAGAGACTTGGGTGCTGATCCTTTTCCACATAAATGCAATAAATTTTTTGATTCATAAATTTGAATCTGCGACGACACATCATAAAGGTTCATTTATGTACAAGCAAAATGCATTGAATGATGGAAAATAAAACATTGGGTAACCCGAGTTCGAGTTCCAGCTAATGGACCTTTCCTGATCCCGTCCCCCCTCTATCTCTTCCACTTCGCTTACTGCCTACTCACTGTCCTATCATAATTAAAAAGGCAAAAATGGCAAAAAAAAAAATTAGCCTAAACCCAGAGTTCTCCCCAGAGGAGTTGGGGTGGCGGAGGGATTCAGAAAACTTGAGGTAAATAGGTGAGTAGGCTGTGTATGCCTCCTCTCAAGCTGTTTGTATAGACCATCTGAACGTGCTTCTCCCGAACTTTGTTTATTAAACATCATTTGTCGCTTGAATTCTCCAATCTCACAAGATGCAGTCAAAAGAGGCTGACAATTAGCTGAACATATACTTGTTTAATAGTGACACTTAGCCTACATTTTAAAATCTTTATTGAATATGGAAACATTTTTATTTGAAAACCTGTATTTGAATATGGCAACATGTGTCACGATGTGGGTTTGTGTCTTGTCATGTTTAGTGGTTCCCTGTCTTGTCCATTAGTTATCCCAGGTGTTTCTTGTTAACCACGCCCCCTTGTTATCCTGTCTAGCTCGTTTGTCCCTGATTATTTAAGCCCTGTGTTTCTGCCCTGTCTTTGTGAGTTGTTGAATGTATGTTCTGTTCCAGGATTAACGTGAGTGTTGGTCGTTCCTGCGTAAAGATTCCTGTTCCAAGTTCTGAGTCTCTGTTTAAGTTTATTTGTTTAAATAAAGCGTGTACACTGCGTTTGGATCCAGCCTCCTCTCTGCCTTCACCGCATAACGTTACAGATCATCACAACATGATATCTGGTTCCACAATATTTCTATGATTAAATCACTGACAGAGACCCCTCCCTTTTCAGCCAATCACTGTGGGCATAGTTAGTAAGCATGTTGACATCATCCAATGAGGTCAACCCCACCCTTACTCTTAGCTTAAAACTTCTCTCTGTTCCTTAGTAAAAGTTGGTCTCAGCAGCTTTGTAAATAGGTTTTAAGAGAAAACTCTTAACTAAGAACCTTTACTGCCATTTAGGAGAACTCTAAGTGGTAAGCTAAAATGAACGGCCTCTGATCTTTAGCCGCTAACCACTACCTATACAGAGACTTAAATGACATACGATTATCATTTAAGAAGTATTGAAACCACACCTGCCACCCGCAGCCTCAGCTGTCAGACATTTGACAAATGATAGATTTACTTTATTAGCTGTGTTTCTTTTACGGAGCTTCAAAGAGAATGTTGTTGTTTGTCACTGGTATGTCATAATGTGCTGGAATTACTTTGACAGAAAACTTACAGGGGCTATGTAAGAATAGTCGTGTATTAATCGCCTTTTTTATTGCCAATGTGTTAACAGCTTGGCGAAACTTAAAAAATGAGACCTTCCCCGAATTCCTAGGTTTGTTATGAAAACCTGATTTTTATGTGAAGGACTCCCATGTTTTTGCAGGGAAAATCAAAAGAATGTGACCGTTACGCGCTCTCCTGAAAGCCTCTCCTCAGTTCTATGACACATGAAGCGAATGCTTATACAGTGTTCAGGATAAAGCCGAAAGAGCTATTCTGTACTATAATGTTAATGTGTCATGCAAAGAAACAGGATTAATTTAAACTATAATCTCACATAGCTAGATCTATAGTCTATAGTCTCAAATATACTTTATAATCAAACTGTCATAAATGTGTAATTTTAATTACCTCATCTGTCGACATGATGCTTGTGCGAATATATCCATATCGCTATGTTCAGATACTTTTTTAACTGCTGTTTTCTCACTGCTGAGACATAAAATGTGCACATTTTAAAATCTTAAATCTTTTTTGGCTGCAATGTATTATATTACCCATTTTAATAGCAGCCCTCTTAAAACCAGCCCACAGTGTAAAATGACAGATTCATATTTTGTCTTTCAAAATGACTCAAATCTGTTGTGGTTTGCTGTTATGTCCAAAATTGTTTGGTCTGCATCATATTATTACAATATTATATTATATTGTACTTGTAATTGTAGATGTCACAAAACTTCAGATTTCAGAATGAGATGTTTTTGTCGACTCAAGTTGATTGTAACTTTAACAAAAAGGTGTTTTTTCTCATGAATAAAATCATCAGCTGGTTCTCTTTGGCAGCAGTTGTTTTGGGCCGACATGCATGACTGTCTTTCCAACACTGCTGGCCCAGCCAGAGAATAAAGGCTAAAGTGATGCCAAATTACCCAGCTATTCCTGCCCTTCCTTTACCAGACCAGTGAATCCAGACCTTCTGCAAATCTGGTGCTGTGGCAGCTTACCGACTGATCATCAATCTTCCAAAAGCCTGGTGGGCCAATGAAACGAGGGCCACTGGGGATGATGGGTTGTTTCTGGGTCTGCTCGGGTTCGGATGTGGCGGAACAGTGAACAGCAGATGGGTTTGAGTGTAGAATCAGCCAAGAGACGGTCAGGAACAAGAAAAGCTGTAATTACAACAAACAGATTTTTCATGTAAATGAAAACAAAGTTGTTGAATAACTTACTTCTGGACAAATTCTATAGCCAAAAGTCCAGGCAGTTAAATGTTTCTGTCATTTTTTTTTACTTTTACCCATTAAATATTTCCCATAATTCCTGTGAGATTTCAGGCCTTTGCCAAAATGGCAGCATAAAACATTACAAGAAGTATAAACCAAGGGAAAAATTCAAACAAATTGGTTGTTCTTTGCATGTGGTGCCTTTTTCGACCTCATGGCATTTTGGAAAAAGTTATTGGGATCAGGAGAAAGAGGATTTTTGGTATATACAGTGCATCATCTTGGTATCAATTTCAGACCATGTTTTAAAAGGAATAAAATATTTAAACAAATTTCTCTCAAGTGACTCATATGCGGTATTAAATGATTATCGATTTACAAGAATGAATAGAAACTTTTTTCCATCTTAAAAAGTTTATTGATGTTTGTCAGTGAGTCAAATCACTGTGCTTTTTCCATTGCAGGCATTGCTTTGACAGAAATAGAAATCCACAGCACTTACTGAAGAAAGTCTTTGTTTCCAAGATGGTACGACTGCAACTGAATAATTATGTTTCCCCATTACAATTATTTGCATTGATGGCAAATGTTAAAAAAATGTTTTGTGTTTTTTCTGTGTGCATGACATACAGTCAGATGTTGTGACAGAACTCAAGTGAAATGCAAGTAATTCTGTAGTATTCAAAGAATGCAGACAGTGCACACTCAGGTCACTCCATTCTGCCATAATGGACTTATTCAACAGAGCGTTGCTAATGCAGGTGCATATACACACACACACACACGTCAGTGACAAGGTGTCGAGAAGAGCTTATTAAATTCTGCATTTCCATAAACAGCCCTGGGGGCCAGAATGGGAGACGCTCTCCAACATGCTTTAGACCTGCGTGTTTGTAATACCTCTCTGAATATCTGTTGTACATTAATAGTTAGAGATTTGGTGGTGGGGGGGGGGGGGGGGGGGGGGGGGGTATGGGGGATTATTTAAATTTCCCTCATTTCCCATACTTTTGGTGTTTGAGGTCAGCATTGTCCCGAGGAAATTTGTTTGTTATAGCACACTTGGCACAGTATTTAAGTGTATTTAGAAAGGATCAGTGTGAACCCTTTTTGCCAAAAAAAGTCTTAATAATAATAATAATACTTTCATGTTTAATTGTTTTTTCTAGTGTTAGAAATGTTTATGATATGTTTATATGTTAAAAATGAATTAAAACTAAATCCATAAAATGGCGGGAGCCCCTAAAAGGTTCTAAATATGAAGCTCCTGACAGAACCTTTTCTTCCAACAGTGTAGCATACTTCTGAGAGGAACTAAATGAACTGGGAATTGCAAATCGACCCTCATCTGAATGCAGAGGGAAATTTGTCTACTGAAATGACTATGCATCATCTCCCTAACACTGACACTAACTTAAGATGCTCTTCACTGCCAATTTCCCCCGTGCTTGAGATGAGTCGAATCTTTGGCTCTCTGACTGCGATGGCGGAGAGAGCAGATATTGTAATGCCTGATCAATCTGCGAGCGAGCGTTTCCACGGCGATGCATTAGTCCACTTGCTCGAGCAGAAGATTCCAGAGCATATCTAAATGTGGGAGTCGTGCGGGTCGAATTCAGGAGAGACTGTGTGTCTGTTGAGAGACAGACAGATACAATGGAGACGTCACCAGCAAACTGATGTTGCCTAGAGAAACATTGCAAGTTATAGACACTTGTTGGAGTCAAATCGGCTATCAGTTAGATAATTTGTATAGTACTTTTTTCAAAGAAACATGAGTAGAGTAATGTGCAGGTGTTGGTATGTGCTTTCTAAGGTTTAAAGAGTTGTTAGTGCATTGTTATGGTGATGTAGCATCCACTTTTTTGCACATTTTATTTGACACAATATTTTAAAAAATACATATTTACAGTTGAAGTTTATAGGGTTAGGGTTTTGTTTTAGAACAAAACCATAAAAACCTCACGATAACGCTTCTTGTGTGCCAATTTATTTTTGTGTTTAGATATTTTCTATCAAAACAAGTAGTGGCTTGTTTAAAAAAAAAAAAGCTTTTTTTAAAAGGGATAGTTCACCCCAAAATTAAAATTCTGTCATGATTTACTCCAAAAGTGTATGAATTTCTTTCATCGGCTGAATACAAAAGAAGATATTTTGAAGAATATGGGTAACCAAACAGGTGATGGGCCCCATTGACTTGGTATGGAAAAAAATACAATGGAAGTCAATGGGGCCCATTGTTTGGGGATCAACTGTTTGGTTACCCATATTCTTCAAAATATCTTCTTTTATAAAAAAAATAAATAAATCATTATTGGGTAACATATCCCTTTAATTTCACAGCCATGGATTTGCTACTTGCTATTGCTGTCAGGTGTTATTAGAAAATACATTTTCATTCTACAGAGCAATTTTATTGGAATGAAAATCTGAATATGCCTATGAATGCTATCACAAATATTTTTTGGTCAGTTTTCATAAAATAAAAAAAAAGAAATGCATATACTACTGTTCAAAGTTTGGGGTCAGTAGATTCAATGTTTTTGAAGGCTGCATTTACTTAATCAACTCAGCTCAACTCGCCCATTGAGCGTTTTGAATTGAGGTTTTACAGTATGAATTTCTAAATTATAATTTTCAAGAGTGCTTAATGGAAAGTTTCATTGTGTTATTAGAGAAAAACAAGACGTACAGTGAAAATACCCTCCAAACCAGTGTTAACTACAACTCCCAAGGTCAGATTTGACTTTGCAGCTTTCAATAGAAAGACTAAATCTTGAGTGTGTAAGTCTGTATGAGTGTGTTTGTGTGTGTGCTGGTTGATGAACTGAAGGTCCAGAGGGATTATGAGGGATGATCAGGAGAAGGTTCAGCATACCTTTACTGAAGTGACCATGACCTTATTCATCCGCGTGCCAGAGCCCAGCAGGACGGCCATGTTGCACCTCTCTGATCTCTGCTGCCTCAATAATGATTCTAATTGTGCCTGTCTCGCAGTTGTCTGTCATGCGTTTTGCCTCATTTATTTTGCTCTCTTTTGTTTTTTTCTCCCTCATGCCTTGAAGTGAAACCCTTTGCACGCAACCATTATAGCAAACCAGACCCGGGTACAATCTCTTCTTTTTCACTTGTCTCTCAGGCTTTTTCATTCTCTCTCCTTAGCTTTATAATTGCACACGGGTGCATCAGAACATGATTAAGTCCATTGAAAAAATATTTGCGCCATTCTAAATGTGCAAAGTCTGCAGAATTGTGTAATGACAAATCTTGAACTACATTCAAGATTTGTAACACTAGACGTTATTAAATAAACAGAATTAAACATTACATGCATTCTCAGACACATTTTAATCACTTTCTAAACTAATTTATGGCTATGATTAATCAGCAGCATTAACGTACAATTCCATCTCATGTCAGATTATGAACTCTCATACAAACAAGCCCTTCAATTTTCACCTTTAAAAACAATGCAGGTAGTTTTTCACCTCTTTACGAATATACATGCACACCTCTCTTGTTCATATTGCTATGAACATAGGGCAGTCACTAATGGTTGACTATTTTGACAATTAATCGAGTAATCAGATAATTTTTTTGTGGTAAGTGAACAATAACCATAACCATTAAAATGACTTAAAATACAAAGGTAGCATCTAATAACAATGAGTCAATAATAATTAGTATAATAATAAATGTTCAGTAATTATATGGCTTTATTGAACAACACTTAAAAGATACATAATGTAATATTCATAATATAAACAATCAACTTATGAACATTACGAATTATATAACAAATGCCAGAGGGCGCCAACGGATTGTTGTTGTTACACATTATGATCAAATCCTGGCTTAATATTGGCCAAACAACATTTATATAAAAATATTCACTAAATCTTTCATATTTGGTCGATAGAAATGTTACAGCCACTGTAATTTCTAAAACAAGAACATGGATATTAAAACACGCAAACTCAGTGCGAGGGTTTAAACTTCTAAAATCGCGTTAAATAGTTCCCATATTTCACTTGTGCAGTGCCCATGCAAAATCTGTTTTTGTGTGTGTTTTTAGGAATTGTTGGTTTGGTGTGTTTGAGTGCTAATTGTTACAATTACACAGAAAAAAAAGTTCAGTGACATTTTTATTTGTCCCTGTAAAGGCAATTTCCAAAAAAAATTCTAAACACATTGTAAATGTAAGAAATGTATTGCTAAAACATATTACAAAGACTGTGAACTGTGAATTACTGAATTGTGGAGTTAGACCGTTAAACAGTTTTTCACCATTGATATTTTCCGGATTTTCTGGGCGGGGCTAAAACAGGGCTCGATGACGCACTGGAGCCCCTGAGCTCCTGGACACGCCCCTACTTGATGACGCACTGAGGCCACTGAGGCTGGCCGCTCCCCTAACAATAGAGCACATTCGCTTCAGTTTGGCGCTCAATCGCGAGTTACTGTCAGTACTATTATTAGTAACACAGCATACAGATTGCTAGCTAGCTATGCCATCGTCACGGAAATGCGTACTACCTGAATGCGATCACCGGATCACGTACAAAACAGATCGGTGTCCTTTTTTAAATTTCCGAAAAACGATTACATCAAGAAGTGGATTCATTTTGTGAAGAGCCAACCTTGATGGAGAGCTGAGGAAGGATCACCGCCAACACCCGCCTCTGTAAGTGATCATTTTACACGGGATAGTTTTATAAACTTTCATCGGAGACAACTGGGATTCACTGATAATCCGCTGTTACTGGTGAATGGGGCCGAACCGACTCCCGTCTCGGCCATCATCCTCCCGTCGCCGCCGACAACTGGTGCCATCATCGGCAGTGCGTGCCCACCCAAGGGGGTAATCCACCAGCCGGAAACTGAAGTCTCCCCGGGCGCCGCCATTGGCTAACAAGCCTTCACCTGCTGTTAGCATCCCATTGACTCCCATTCATTTTTGCGTCACTTTGACAGCGAATAACTTTACATCTGAGACGTTTAAAGACTCCATTTGTCCATTATTTCTAAAGAAACACGACAATGTATAAAATGCTCCATTACTTTGTATCTTACGTTGTGGCCACGTAGAAGCAGTTTTAGTAAAAATAGGCTAACGATTGCGTCATAACACGCGACTCTCTGTCGCATAGAAAAGAAATGACCGTAAAGACAGATGTAGAAGCTCGCGGGCAATCGGGGGGACGTGGAGGCATAAAGTCAAGGGAGAAGCCCATAGAGAGTCATAAAGTTGCTCCTGCTGCGAGCTCATGAACAGCTAATACTCACGATCTCCGGCTCTGCAAGATTCAGAAGGGAATGATTCAGATTCCTCTTGGCACAGCTACTAGAAGACGTACAACTGTCAGTCAGGTTGCTCACGTCACAACTACGCCTTCAAGCTCAGTTTGAGCATGCGCAGTGCGCTTGGCAATCAGGAAGTGAGTGCTTCTATTTGACTTCACTTTTCTCCGTTGAAGTCTATGGGGTCGCTGTGTCCATTTCTTTTACTGTCTATGTGCCCACCGTGCGAGCATCCATTCCGGCTGTAGAGTTCAGTCTATGATTCAGGCCTTGTCCACACGGACACGGGTATTTTTATAACCGGAGTTTTTCTTACAGTGTTTAAATAAAAAATCCCGTCCACACATGCTCGGTCTCCGTCTACATGAAAACGCAAAAATACGCTATCAGGCGGCGATATAAACCTTAACCGTAAAGCCACGTTGGCCAATCAGAAGCGCAAATCTGACGTCAAACACAGCTGATAACGGCTCTGCTCTATAGACCAATTTCCAGCCGACGTCACAGTTACGTCACGGCGCTAGCTGGTGGCAGAACAAAGTGAAAACTGGAGGCGGCAAATACAAACCAGCACAGATTCGGCTACAAAATAATGATCTTAAATGATTCTTCTTATTATTAAATGTCATCTTGTTGTGTTGTTGGGTGCAAGAATCAATGCAAAATGAATATGCTTTATCTGCAATTTTTTATTTCTAGAAAATATTCACCTCATTAAAGGCACACTATGCAAGAATTGTACCTTGATATAACAGCTTCAAAGTCATTTCGGTGGTAAAAAAAACTCATAGTAGGGCGAATCATCCTGGTAATAAAGCTTGGCGGGGTCGCCGCTGGAAAAACCAGCAATGCAAGTTTGAGAGGAGCGCCCCCGACAAATCTCGCGAGAATCACGACTTGCTTTACGGCAACGACGTCACACACATCAACAACCACATATGAAGCACGAAGACACTTGCGCGCATTTCAGACGTGATACTTGACGATGGAAAAAGCAAAGAAAACACGGTCGAAAGAGACTTGGAAAAGGAAAAGAGAATCTGACCGCGTGAGGAACCGGAAAAGAGTCCCTGATTCGCCCTCGCTATGTGTGTGCGTGTTGTGTGAGTGAGCGCGAGGGCGGGCGCGGCTGATGAGCTGATCAGCGCCAGCTGTTTTGAATGAGGATGTCCGATATATTGTTTGTTACCTCGTCCTGTCTTTGTCAGTTGGTTGTTGAGGCTACCAGGGTTCTACTCGCCGTGTTCTCCTGCATTCCACTCCTGTACCATGCTGTGGTTTCCTGAGATTTTCCCAGAGGAATTTCTACCTGTTCCTGCATCCGTGTCTACCCACTGCGTCCCTGCGTTGCCGAGCCTGAGTCTTCTTCTGTCTGCTTCCATTTTGACCCACACGGATATCTACTATTGTGCTCAATAAATTACTGTTTACTCGCAACTGAATCCTTTGACTATTTCCTTCAGAGTTGTGACAGTCCCACTCGGTCGGGCTTTCACTAGTTGGCGCGAGCTAAAAAGCAGCACTGGATTCAACCGCGATGCTGACCTGGCGATCTTGTTGATGGATTAAGTAGCCTAAATTTCTTATTTCTAAACTTGATTGCGTTCTATGTTGTTGCGCTTGCTTGTAGTATGCCATTTTTTTTACGATGCTGTTCATTCATCCATTGTTGATAATTAGACCAGTCCAAAAATGTCCACATATGTCTAGATAGCTATTTACGACACTGTAAGTGTTCCACAGCGACTATAGGGGTCACTGTTTGACTAAAACACAATTTCTGCATAATGTGCCTTTAAAATTGCAATGTAATGTCACTCTTTACATTGTCGTCTTCATCGCGCTGGCTCGGCAGAACTGCAGATCGTACCACACAAGTCTTGTACTTGACCATTCAGCACATAGTTATAGGCATCTAAAGATTTATATGCCCTCTGTTTCTCTATCAGGTAGGTGTAGAAGTCAGGCCACTCAACCGGAGGTAGCGTTAACGTTAATCCTGTCAGATCCTCAATCAATGAGTGTAAGGGTCGGCCGGTTCCGTCCGTTAAAATTAACTTTTGCAAATAACAATCGCGGTCCTGGACAGTGAGCGACCTTGCACATTAAGATAAAATCGGATTTTCTCCAGTCATTGTTAAAAACAAGCTAACAAAACTTGCAGACTTTACGTTAGTGAAGCGGCCAGAGGGATCGTTCTGCCACCACCTAAGCTCCGCCCACAGAAAAACGTCACCATGTTTACCAACTGAAAATTGATCTATGGTTAGTTCCGACTGATGATGCGGTGCACAATGACAGTTGGTTGATTTTTTTAGCTCTCCACTTCCTGTGAAGTGATGTATCGATGTTCCCTTATTCCCTACGCCGTTTACAGTGCCCTTCGAACTGGACATGTTCGTTCCCTTCGGATTGGAATCTCACTTAAGATGGCGAAATACCCTGTGAAGTCCACTTCGCAGTCCACTTAAGTGAGATTCCAATCCGAAGGGAACGAACATGAAGATGTTTAGAAGGTTATTTTTAAACCACAACCTTCTAAACATCATCTAAACATCTTCAGTGTGTGCTTCTGTTACCGATATATATTTAACTATCTTTTGCATTTCTAATCCAAATAACGTCAAAATTGGCACTGCACTTACTCGTGCCCATAGCAAGACACCTGCCAAGTTTGAAATCCATCGGACTTACGGTTCGAGAGATATGCGAATAACAGACACACAGACAGACAGACAGACAGGCACCAGACGTTCCTGTTAGATAGACGTAGCCTCTTGATGTAATTCTCAGATTAACGTTATAAGCCACCCAAACTGGCAGCAAATGACGAGCTCAATGTAGCTATTTAAATTATAACAGTGCAATTTCCCATGAAACATTTTTGGAAGCCCAAACAACATGCAGACTGTGAATGGATCCGCTCTGAGGGAAGAAACTCGTAACCTGCACGCATGTCAATAATTAAAGTTTTGCGCTTCAACCTGAAACCTGCAGCACATGTATTTATTTAACTGAATCACAATACTAATATGCTATATTATGATGTTTAACTGACCGCTCATGGATTCTCGTCCGTGGAATGTGGCACTTCTGGTATTTTGCCGGTTAATAGACAAATTAATCGAGGAATCGTGACAGTCTTGTAACGACCCAAGTAGGCTACGAGAGAGAGAGAGAGAGAGAGAGAGAGAGAGAGAGAGAGAGAGAGAGAGAGAGAGAGAGAGATACAATCACAATGACCAAGGATATTGATTTTTAAAAATATTCACAATAAAAATAAACGAATAAATTCCGGTCTGCTCACCATACACGTGCATGGTTTGGCCATGAGTGCACAATAAAGAACTGTATAGGGCGCATTTATGATAATAGACAAAGCTACTTTGGATTTGAGTGTTCACGACTTCAGAAAGCTATTGGTAAAATTGTCAGTAACAGAGAAGACAGAGTCATCAGTTTCAGCCACACTGTAGTATTCACTTCATTAGGCTGATGGTGAGAGAACTGGAACCACTGCAAATAGACCCAGGGTAAGATGAGACAAGCTGCCAGCAGGACAACACTGCCACCTAGCGCCCATATACATGTATGCAAACTGAGGTTAAGGACTGAGTTTGGATTTTAAGGGTCATTTGCAGTGCTCTCTCTGCTTGTTTTTGCTGTGTGGTAAAGTTGGACAAGACCTTGGGTCTGACATACAATATAAGCAACGTCTTCGGCACATATGGGCATACTCAGAGTTACATTTTTGCATATTTGGTAAAACAAATGTATATAAGATCATGCAATAAATTCTTTGCCAAACCAATTTTACCCATGACCGAGTAATGTTGGTGGTACTGGGGTGCTACGTATGGTGGTCATGTGCTGAGATCACCAAATGTTCCTGACTTTGAGCTTAGCCGCAAAACAAAAACAGAGACATTTTTCCATATGCTACCCATTCAAAACCGACGGGACAAACAATGACAAGTGAAAGACTGGAGTGAAAGGCAATAAAAATATAGGCATAAAAATAACTCCATGCAGTAGCCGATCAAAAGCAGAGGGTTCGAGCTGGCAATGATGCTCTGGAAAACGCTCACAGGTTCTGGTGTTAAAAGTGAAATGTTTTTTAGGACAGAAGTGTCTCACCTGTGAACCAGATGGTACCGACACCTTTGATCAATGAATATCCATGACTTTTTATTTGACATGGATTATTAATTTAGAAGTAAAAAAATACAAATAAAAAAACTGTTACAGAGATTAATATGCTGAATTTCAATTTGTATGCCAGATATACCGACCCTTGAAATTACAAAACTATGCGAATCGCTAATTCTTCAGTATTACAAAAAATTATTTGAATGAGACTCAAATGAACTTTGTATCCATTAAGAAAAAAAGGTGGTAACATTTGTCATTTAAAATGAAATGAAATTAGATTCTATTCATGATATTCTATTCCATTATATTCATTTCCAGGACTGACCATGTCAGTCTTCTCCATTGGCATGTTTTATGCGAGTAATGAAGGTTACTTCAGGTTTAGCAAGTAAAAGACATTTTGTGGAATTTAGTTTCTCAGAAACACGTCATGAATATAACATCATAGTTGGTGTTTACTCCTTTTTATAGGTAAGGAGACATTTAGTAGATGCTTTTATTTAAAGAAATTTACTGTACACATATTATAAGGACAAGATCCTGGGTTTAGTCAGGGATTCCCAAATGTTTTTGTCAGTTAAAAAACCCAATATTTACTTTAAGTACCCACTGATATTTTAAAGTTATTAAAGTTATTCATTAAATATCAAGTTATTATATTGAATATTAATAACTGCACGTTCACAGTTCTTTAATGTTGGTAATGTCACATGGCATGCCGGTATACAAATTAAATATTTGATCTTTTTTATTTTATTTTTTATCATTTTTTATTTTGCTTATTTAAATTTATATTTTATGATTTAATTATTAACTTTAAATTATTCCCTCACAAACGTCAGTTTGGGAAATCCTTGGTGGGTTTGATCCTGCAACCACTAAACCATCTATGCATGCTTATAAATAAAGTTTCTTTACTGGCATCTATAGTTCCATGAAAAATCTTTAACATCCATGCATCCTTCCTATTCCACAAAAGGTACTTAATTGGAAAACGGTTCTTTAGATTTTTAAAATGTTCCTCACACTTAAGAAAAAAATGTTATTTTAGGAACTATTCACTGAAGGGTAGCCTACTTTGGGGAACAAAAAAATCAATTGATTTTGCACCATTAACTGTACTGTTTCATGTGTGCTGTGCGACACTCTCTTAACTAACAAACAAAACAAGAATGGTCAGTTCTGTCCACATCACAGGCTGTTCACACCGTAGCCTGTTGTTAGCGGAGTGCTATATCGGTCTTTAGTAAGCATAGCTTGAGTTCTCCATACATGTTGTTATCTAGTGTGCCTCCGGTTCCATATTTCAGAGATTGGTGCTAAGATAGCACCAAAAGAGAGTGAAAGGCCACAAATATTCAAAAAGGCATCATGCTACAAAACCGAAAAGCCAACCAATGTACCGTATTAATCATGCTGATTGTCTGTGAATATGGTTGTCCAAGACCAAGAGAATGTTCAGATTAGTAGGCTACTTAAAGTTAAATAAACAAACAAAAAATATATGTAAACATATTATCTCAAAGTTTATTTAATAATTCAAATATTCAAACATTCTTAAATCAAGAAACAATTAAAAAATGATAAAAATTAAGTTTCAGCTTAACAAGAAAAAAATCTGCGGTGTGAATTTAATCTGAATTCAAATCACGTTTCTTACCCCATTGGAAGATTTTTTTTTTCTTGATTTAAGATACGTTTTCACAACAACTATGTACTAAAAATGGAAACTTTTTCCTTTGAATTTTCCACATTCAGACAACAACGTTGTAAACGTTCCCGTTCACATGGATCCCCGAAAACGACTAAAAACGTGCCATTATTCATGCCAGGCCAATAGATGTCGATGTCACTTCATAAAGAAACATTATGCGACTATAGACTGAACATGTAACACGTCACCGTTTTCACAAATTCATGTTTTTGTAGTTTACAGAGACAATGACGGTTGCACTTTGAACCCTGATTTCAAAAGTGTGCGTTTTCAGGCCCCCAAAACGCTGGTGTCGTGTAAATTAATGGCCAAAATGCACAAAAAGTTGTATTTTTAGTTGAAAACAGTGTCGTGTAAACGAACCCTTAATCTTAACACTTTTCAAACTAAAAACTGAAACTTTTTATGCGTTTTGGCCATTCATTTACACAGCAACGTGTAGGCTACATTTTCTCTCCTCTAAAGGGTTTCATGACCAAAAAAGACGACATGTTTTGCTAGAAGGCTGACCTATACTCTCTGGTGATCATCTTGAATCAAACACAGAATCTGTCATATTACAGCTGTATGTAGGCCTATATTGTCTTTAAAGTAACAGCGGTGTGTTAGCCTCTCACCCCTGACAGTCTAATGTAACAAACTCCAGTGACCACAGCTCATGACAACGACGAGCACCAGTTTTGTGCTCGGCTGCCCTTCACGGCTACATATTACAGCTGCGGCTAAAAGTTCTGTCACGGCCGCGATTTTGAAAATAGCAGGAGAATGAGGATGACACGAGAGGGGATGTGCACCCTCTGTCCCCTGTCATTCCGCGTTATTGAGAACTTACCGGAAAAATCACCTGAGGGAATCAAAGTCCGTCTGGCTCCCGTCACAATCCACTTAACACAAGCTGATGGCTCCAACACTGAGGCATATTTCTATTTCTTTCTTCCTTTCTGTCCCACTGTATCATTTTTCTTTTCATTTCTTTTCTTTAATCAAATTTTCTATTATTACACTTTAAAAAAAATAAAGGTTTTATAGTCTAATGTCACATGAGAATGTTTTATTTACAGGTTTTAAGAGAACTTTATAGAACCAAATCAAATCAATATGCTGATTTAAAGAACCTATTGTCTAACATCAATAACTTTACACAGTAGCGCAATAGCTGCTCAGAAACCAGATATAAGATTACATTAACCTTTATTTTTTAATCTTTAAGATTACTTTAGTAGTCTCTTAATTTTTCTCTTAGACAATAATGAGTTGGAGAACAAATGGAGAATCTTTTGCTTTATTTGTCTCCAGCTTCCCAGATGATCCACTGTTAGAAAGTTTTGGGTCGGTATCTTTTAATGTTTTGAGAGAAGTCTCTTATGCTGCATTTTATTTGATCAAAATTCAATAAAAACAGTAATATTTCAAAATAATATTACAATTTAAAATAGCCTTTTTCCTATTCCTGAAAGCTGAATTTTCAGCATCGTTACTCCAGTCTTCAGTGTCACATAGGGATGTAACGATATCAAAATCTCACAATACGATAATAGGCCTACCTCGGTGTAAAGTCCACGGTACGATATTTATTGCGATAATTAAAAAAACAAACAAACAGAGAGACAAATGAAGACTTGGAAAAAAGCGCCATAAACATTGATGGAACATTACAATGATGTACAAATTAACCATGTCATTTCCTGTCCCCTTTTCTTTATCCTCTAATGATAACTGTTGCTTAGAAGTATGAGGTATAGATGGGTCAAATAACCTAAAACTCTCTTTTATAAAATAAAATAAGCACCAGCACCAGCTGGACATTGACAAAGGAAACATCTATTATTTTTTCTAACATTTTCTAGATTAGCTACCTTCCTCATAGATTAGGTGTTCATTTTAAAGTGCAAGAAAACAGTTAAGCCAGTTTGAAACACCAACTTCAAGTGTAGTGTTTTCAGTTTTCATAAGGATAAAATAATCAGACCCTCTAATAATTATTATTTTTTTTTTTAAATAAAGTTTAGTTTGTCAACTTTTGACTGGTTAACAAGTGGCTCTTGTCACGGGGAAGCCGAAATGCTTCCAGGCTTTAGATTTAAAATTCGCTTTAGCGTCCACAATACGAAATCTCTCTCTTCTCCTACGCCACTATATTTGCCAGGAGCGATTCACAGCCGAGGAGACCGACGTTCTCGTCAGGGCCGTAAAAGACAGAGAAGTGACTTTGTATGGGGATGGGAGAAACCCGCCCAAATTAGCTTTGGTTAATCATGTGTATAATAATTTGGGTAGGCCTAAATGTGTAAACTAGATTTATGCCTATATTTTTTCACATCTACATGGACACCACAATGATTTCCCTCGTGTGGTAATATTTTTCTTTGTAATTATGTATGGTTTGCAAAAAATGGGAACTGATGCGTCTATGTAGATGAGAGAAGCAAACTGTATGCGCGTTTACACATTATGGCCAAGCACTCGCCCTTGAAATAGCATCTGAATAACGGGCCACTGACTTTAGACTAGGTTTTGCAACGCATTCTCATCCCAAGGCGTCATATACTGACGCTTTTGCCAAAGCGTCTACATGCGACGCACATGGCACC
This sequence comes from Rhinichthys osculus, assembly GCA_029959095.1. Taxonomy (NCBI): domain Eukaryota; kingdom Metazoa; phylum Chordata; class Actinopteri; order Cypriniformes; family Leuciscidae; genus Rhinichthys; species Rhinichthys osculus. The sequence continues at coordinate 53,570,756 of JARWKJ010000003.1, forward strand.
CTTTAGCGTCAATAACACGCTTCGGTTATGGGTAGGTTTAGGTCTGGGGTAGTGTTAGGGTTAGACCACTAGGAGGCGCCATATATCTGCGTCTCATATTGACGCTAAAGGGTGCCATGTGCGTTGGATATAGACGAAAAGCGTCAGTATACGACGCCTTGGGATGAGAACGGGCTGGGTTTTTCCTGGTCTGTGGCAGAATTGTTTTCTGAAACTGCAAAATAGCACCAGGACGTTTGCGCCGGAACACGCCTCCTCTTTTTGCTGAACCGCCCCAAGGAGCGCAAGTTCTCGGTCTTTCTCGTGCACGGTCCACTGGGCTGAAAAATAAATAAATAATAAAATACACTTTTTTGCCTCGAAGATCTGTCGTTTCATACAATCTGTGATCACGATCCCAGCAAGCAATAGCCCTCATTTCACCGTCTAGGTTAAATATAGACCCGATATAGTCCGGCTATGTGTAACACATTTCTAGCCAAAATAACATGAATCTGGTTACATGTATTTTTTTTACAAAATAACTTGCAAAATCTATGATATTCCATCATGTAAGCAAAGTCAACTGTGATTACAAGGTGTTTGGTTTCATTTCTGTTACGCTTTCTATGTGTAGGCTGTGTGTAGCCACGATCTAGCTCGTGATCAGCCCGGCTATTTATAGCCCACTTATAGTCGAAACATGATTAATTGTAGTTTTAATTAATTGTTGGGCAGGCAACGCATGAGATGGTTGATATCCCATCATGTTCGCATCTACAAGGTGCCAGTGTCATTTCATGACATGGTCGATCTGTAGTCACGATTTAGCTCTGAATTGGACGGGCTATGTGCAGTCTGCTTTTAGCCCACCCCGGCGAAATCGAGGCAATCAGTGGTCTACGTTTAACGGCTTGGCTAGCCCTGATTTAGACCAGCGATTATTATAGCCAAAATAGTCTTAAAATTGTTTACATGTTTTTCGCCCACGCTGTACGATATTATCTACGATATTATTTGTCTGTCTTTCATTTTAAATTAAATAAAAATGCAATTACATTTCTCAACCGCTAGATGGCAACAGCCCAACTGAGACATGACTACTGGCAACGCGAGACTTGATAGTTAGTACAGATCACCGTTCTCGCGATCGCGCGATACATTTCCACCATTTTGAAACATTTCAAACGAGCCAGAGCATTGCATTCAGCTGTCGGTCGAAGAGAACAGGTAAAAGACATTCCTACTTTTGTCTTGTAAGTGTCTGTGTTTTCGTTTTGACGTGCTCATTTTTTAGATAAATTATTTGTTATCATGTGTTGTTGGAATCGTGACATTTACAGTGTATCATGGTACATGCACGTGTTACAGTTACTGTAACCCCATGTTTCCATGTGTTCTTAAACTCGAATTAACTGAATCCAAAGGTGTAAACATGAAACATGTGCAACCTATTATAAAGTGTTATGAAAGCCACAATTATATTTTACTCTTTTCTTTAGATCATTATGATATAAAAATAGCATTTCCTCACTAAAGCTCTCATCTTTGACAAAGTCCATCATTGATTTGAATTATAATGTTGAATTTGTCTGAACAATGGCTTGTTACATACAGAGAGAGCATAAGCTAGAGTAGAATAATATTTGTCATTGTACAAGCACAATAAGATTAAGTTTCATTCAAAATGCCTTAATTCGTTAAAGTTTGAAACTTTCAAATTCATTTTATAATACAGCATAAAAATACAAATGATTGGCTATATAAAATAAGCAATTATAAAAATTATCCAGCAGTAGGCCTATATCAATAATGCAAATAGCTCAGATGTGCATTAAACCCTAAACAGAACACATACTGTACACACAAAATAGTACAGATGAATGTATTAGTCCATGCACACTTGAGGTTAAACTGTCAAAAATGCTTTTCTTGTGCAAATTATTTTTTTCTTATTTGGCAGATGCCGTGATGACCAACTTCCCAACAGCAACAGAGTTTTATATTTTATTATCTTAAGTTGTTGATGTTCCATTTTTTTAATCACTTTATATTGTATTTTTAATATTTGATTTGGTCATTTTTATGGTTTGATATTTTTGTAAGTTGTTAATGTTCTTTTTCTAAATAAAACCTTTATATTTAATTTGTTTGAATGGATTGTCATTTATGAGAACCTGTTATATTTGAGTGAAAAGAATCCTTTAGCCATCATTTTGTTGTCTATTCATGTAGCCTATATGTGTAGTCGTTTAATAGCCTTCTAATTGATGACTAGTCTATTCTTGGGCTATAGTTAGACGTCTATTAGATTTTCACTGACAGCCCAAATTCAGCCTTGTTTTAGCCTAAACCCATATGCACTGTCTATTAGACGTATGTAGTCGTTCAATAGCCGTCTAATTGATGACTATTCTTGGGCTATGGTTAGACGTCTATTTTTGGGCTATGGTTAGACGTCTATTCTTGGGCTATGGTTAGACGTCTATTAGATTTTCACTGACAGCCCAAATTTAGCCTTGATTTAGCCTAGACGTCTGGGCTGTGTTTTGCTGGCTATTAGACGTCTTTTAGACGCAAAATTGCTTGCTGGGTGATATCGAGATAATTTTGTTATTGAGATACCACGATATTGATAATAGCCTACCGTTATGTCACATGATCCTTCAGAAATCATATGCAATTTCCCACGAAAACCATCCTGTCCGGTCTAAAATATAAACACTTGTTATATCAGGCTTACCATAGTGAATAAAGACAAAAACACGTTTTGGAAGAAGGATTATTAATGCATTGTCTCATTAACATGGACATCTTGTCAACAACAGAAAAAAGTTGCATTGTGTAGGCCTACCTTTAATTCGTAATTGCTAAATAAAAGAATTTCTTTAAAAAACATTTTTTTTAACTGAACAGTTGTATTTGTCAGTGGTTTCTTCTTTGCAATCAAGTGTTATACATTTCTCATTAAATTCCTAGCAATGCTATCCACATTCATTTTATAGCTCTAAAATCTGAGGAAAAGTTGATATAATCTCCATTAGGTCTCCTGAAAGAATATTGAAGTATCTTTGTAAGGAGTGACAAGCACTACTGTTAAGGGAGCAGAAAACGAAACAAAGTGATTTTCCATCAGAGCTCTTGTCTGTATCTGAGATCTCCAGAAACCGGGTCTGGACTCAGCAGGCTGCCACTGTGGGCAATGCCAGCAGGACTGTACTGTAAATATGATTCAATTCTCTGGGGATTATTAATTAACATGACACTCAGAGCAGAGTGTGAGTGTGTGTGGTGTTTGAGAGCAGATGTTTGCTAGAGGGCATCTTTCATTTCATATCTACACATGAAACACTGCTGAGAGAGAGACAGAAAAAGTGCCATGTTCAGGATATATTGTCCTATTTATCATGTTTATTTTGCATTTATTTGTTGTTCATGAATTTAACTCTTATTAAGGGATAAATTAAAACAAAATAATAGACAGTATAAAGATTTGTATTGTACGAAGGCATTTCATATGCACCTAATTGTGTTGGACTCAATATTAAAGAGAAAATGCAAAGAGGAACATATAATGAGCACTTATAGTTCTTTTAATCAGTTCGATAATATCAATTAAATGAAGCATACTATTTTGAACGAACACAAGGATTTTATGTGCTCATGATTAGAAGCTAATTTTACCGTGCCAAAATTGTTTTCCCCATCTACAACTACATTGTTTTGTGAAACAGGAAAGCAAGAGATGATTATTAATGATCATTTCTTTGGTATCCCGGTAAATTGTAGATTCATTAAAAAGGACCATTATAAAGCAGAATGTAATAGGAACTTTGATCAAGGTGACCACCGGAATGATTTGACATTTTATTGAAACAATGTTTTTCAATTCAATTTTTAATGATGGCATGTCAACCTTCCACATTGTCTTCATTAAAGCGCTAAGCTTACTAATAAGGGAGAACACTTACAAAACTAAAGTTTCATGAAATACCTTGTTAACTAAAAGGCAAAAGAAATCGAATTTACTAATGAAACCACCTAAGAAACTAACATCTGCTCAGAATACCTTAGGAATGTCCTGACCACCACATTAGCATCATGACAGTAAGTTTTACACGTGCAAGCATCATCCACATTGTCAGAAAAGGAAAAACAGTTCAATTATAGTGTGTGATTTTTAATGTAATGTATTATTCTGTGAATCCAAGACCTTTTAGTTTGAGTCCTGAACTCTTCCACAGCACTGAATAGCATGTGCAATACCTGGAGAAGACAGCATTTCCGTCATTTTCCATACTGATGAGCAGAAGGGGTTCAGTTTTGCTTCACCGTCGTCTGGGGCCGGATTAAAGTCTGGAGACGAGTGCATAACTCTATGAGGTATTCATACAGTCTCTGCAGGAAGGTCAAGAATAATTGGATTATCTTAAAACACCTGATGCCTGAATAGATGTAATGATGTCAGTGGAAGTAATGCTATAGAGACCAGATTTTATTCCTTATTTGGACATATTACAAACTTTTCGTGAACCGTTTCTTTTTTTAAAGAATCTTACTTTGCTAGTCTACCGAATTTAACGTATTCCTTATAAACAACAACTATTTTCTTTTGTTCTTCCTCTCCACATATAAAGAGATACAAACAGACACACACATGCAGACAGGGGCCCTTCTGCCTTTTTCACAAGCCATTAGCTCCTGGAGCTACATCAGAAGGCTGGAGGAGACGAGCAAACATTTCAGCAAGACACAGATGTCATGATCAAAAGTCAGAGAATTTGCTCTGAGCTACAGGGAGGATCCGTGGGTATGGAGTGTGTGTCAGATACATAGACAGAAAAATAGCTATGTATACCATCACATATAGCCTTCACAGTCAAAATATCCTCATGCACTGGGGGGAAAAAAATGATTTTCTTACTCTGTATTTTTGTCTTGTTTTCCAGTTCAAATATCTAAACATTCTTAAATCAAGATACATTTAATTGAGAAGAAAAATTCATTCAGATTTTAAGTAAAAAACAAACAAACATCCAAATGAAGTGGGTTTAAGCTAAAAAAAAAACAGAATTAATTGGAAAAACAGTTTTTTTTTTACCTCACTGATAAATGGCTTTTCATGTTTTAAGCATAAACTCACTTAATATTAATCAGTTTTTCCAGGATACAAGACTTTATATCATTTTCTTCTCAAGTATATGTCTCGATTTAAGAATGTTTAGATATTTGTACTGGAAAACTAAAGGTTATGAGGGTCTGTGATTTAGAAGCATATGTTGGTCAAACATCTTTGTATGATTCTTGTGATAATTTAACTCTGTTGTCATATGAATTACCCAAAAATTCTCTTCGAAACCGGACTGAAATTTTGTTCGGAAGTTTAAAGAAAAATATTTATGAAAAAGCAGGCCTATTAAAGCCTCTCAGGAAAAAGCCTCTCTGAATCTTTAAGCCATAGACTGTGTCAGAAATTGCATACTCTCTTGATTAAGTATACTTATTTTGAGTACTTGCAACTTGCCACTAAAATGTTTGTTCTATATAGCATGAACAGCCTTGTATGAATGTAATCCGGATTTACTACATTCGCCATGTTGCCATTTTCATGTGACCTGCTTCACTGCCATTCACAAATCTTTTCCCGTGGCCTCATGGGGACAGTAAACTGTTCCTAGTATGCACACTTCAAAATCTATAATCAGAATCAGAATCCACTATGTCAGATTCGATGAACTCAAAATTTGAAGGCAACCAGGTTAGGCTACTTACTTTTTTAAGTTAAACCAACAATTATTTTTTACAGTGAGTTATATACATAATTTAAAACAGCAGCAGGAAAGATGTTTGGGCATTAATTTGCATTATTTGTAGACATCCTACCCTGCAAAAACTCATTTCTGGGAGATGGCACCCCCCTACCCCCCAGGTGGGATGTCTTATGTTTTTACATAAAACCTACCCTGTTCAGACTGTAATAAAAAAAAATGTGGACACATTCAAGCATTGCATACAGTGAGCGTAAACAGCTCGCCCTTTTACAGCAGATTTAGCTTACAAAAAAAAAAACTGACAGTCAGGACTGTGGGAATGAGATTACAAATTTCAGAATCTGTTTAAGATCTGCTGATCCTACATCCTTACATAACATCACATGAAAAACTAAGGTGAACTACACTGCATTCAAGGTGAACATGATGGCATTAATTTACTGATTAGATTCAATATAGTTTCCAATGAAGGGGTTTTGTTAGTCTTTGATCTTCATACTGAGAGTCAAACTATGTGTGAATTTTAGTTCTTGTGACCGTGATGTTTATACAATTTGGGGGGTACCATTATCTTCAGTCGGGGGTAATTGCCTGTATTGTCTTTAGATGATTCGATTTAGTGGTCACCTCTAAGGCTGTGTTTAAGGTCAACACTTTTAAGGACTGCCAGCACCTTTAAGGACTGCCCACTGAAAGATGCCATGTAAAGTTCCCATAGTCAGACTTGATGACTGCAGGTACCGACAGCTCGTGTTCTCAATAAAGAATCCTGCTGAAGATACAACCAAATCTCCTGGTCTTCGCTTCCTACTTCGGGTTTCCTACAGGTCCTAAATATTCTTTGTAAAATACACAAAGGGAAGTTGACCACTTCCACCCATTTGGGGGACACTGGTTAAGTACACGCACAGCCTTAAATCTTATACTACAGAATATTCCAGTCAGACACCCGTCCTCTGACTGTAATGATGTCTTCTGACAGATGTTTCATTGAAGGACCGAGATGTCTCTCACACTGTAAAGTTTGCAAATCACCTACAGGGACAGAATAGGACACCCAGACCACTGATGGGATTTTGCCAAGTAAGACATGGTCCTGGATCAACATATTTTGTTGATCCAGAAAATGTAGTCCTTACCCAATCACTACCCCTAAACCTAACCCTACCCATAACTTTTCCCTAAAATCATAGGGTAATGATAGGTGAATAACGCTGATGTTTAAGTACTTCACCCTGGTTCTAAGCCTAAACTTGACATAAACTGTAAACTTGTCCCTCAAATCTGATTGGTTGATTGGAAAGTTGATCCAGGATCAACAAAGATGTTGATCCAGGAACATCTGGTACTTGGTGAAATCACGTTCACCACCAAGGTCCGAGCCCAGGGAAGAACCGAAGTGCAACAGGCCTCGGGGGCTAAACCCTGTGGTGAAGATTTCCTCATAGGTTTCCCCCTCTCGATAGTTTATCCCCACCTCATTGGTCCATAGGTGTCAAATCTTAAGAAAACACACTATCACAATGTTTAATGTAATACGGTTATATGTAAAAACTATACGGTCACCAGAAGTTTACTTAGATAAGAGTTAGACGTAAAACCACTATACGATCAACAGACTTATGAAAGAATGAAGTCCATGCTCATAAGTTAGTTAGCTGATAATCTGTGGACCAATCCGCCATCCAACAACCAGCCCAAGCCGGCTTACAATCTGTGGACCAGTCTGGCATTCAACAACCAACCTAAGTCAGCTCGCGGTCTGTGGATCAGTCTGGCATTCAACAACCAGCCTGTGACAGCTCACAATCGGTATACCAGTCTGGCATCTAATAACCAGCCCAAGTCAGCTCACAGCCTGTGGACCAGTCTGGTATCCAACAACCATTTCAAGCCAGCTCACAGTCTGTGGACCAGTCTGGCATCCAACAACCAGCCCAAATCAGCTCACAATTTGTGGACCAGCATGGCATCCAACAGCCAGCCAAAGTCAGCTCACAGTCTGTGGACCAGTCTGGCATCCAACAACCAGCCCAAATCAGCTCACAATCTGTGGACCAGCCTGGTATCCAACAGCCAGCCAAAGTCAGCTCACAGCTTGCGGATCAGTCTGGCACCCAACAACCAGCCCAAGCCAGCTCGCAACCTGTGGATCAGACTGGCATCCAACAACCAGCCTAAGCCAGCTCACAATCTGTGGACTAGTTTGGCATCCAACAACTAGCCCAAGTCAGCTTACAATCTGTGGACTAGTTTGGCATCCAACAACTAGCCCAAGTCAGCTTACAATCTGTGGACTAGTTTGGCATCCAACAACTAGCCCAAGTCAGCTTACAATCTGTGGACCAATCCGGCATCCAACAACCAACCCAAGCGAGCTCACAATTTGTAGACCAGTCTGGCATCTAACAACCAGCCCAAGTCAGCTTACGATCTGTGGACCAGTCTGTTATTCAACAAGCAGCCCAAGTCAGTTCACAAGCTGTGGACTAGTCTGGCATTTAACAACCAGCCCATGCTAGCTCTCAACTGGTAGACCAGTCTAGTATCCAACAACCAGCTCAAGTCAGCTCATAATCTGTGGTCCAGTCTAGCATCCAACAACTTGTTGGGGGTTGGGGGGGGGGGGTGTTCATGTGCATTTTCAACGTCGGCTTTTGGTATTTACCATAAATACCATTGCACGTGAACGCACCATAACAAACCCCCTTCATTGGAAACTATATTGAATCTAATCAGTAAATTAGAATATTTTGATGCACGAGTTGCCGAGATGAGATAACCTTTGACCTTTTCAAAATGGCAGAGAGCAACACGAGAGTCGTGAATGGTAAATATATGTACTATTCATGATCTAGAAAATATACAGCATATTATTTACCGCTTAAGTTGTGATAAATCATTGTCTTGCTGTAGCAGATGACTTAAGCAATCTCAAATAGTTTTAGCTAAATAACAGGTCTGGATCTCCATATTTTTACCACATTACGACAACAAAAGCACTTGAACGCACCACACTGGTAAATACCAGTTCACAAGTGAAAAATATCATATTTTCCATAGCACGTGAACGCACCATTAGTCTCTGATCTTCCTACTGAGAGTCAAATGTGTGAATGTTTACATGTCTTAGTTCTTGTGACCATGTGAAGTTTATACAATTTGGGGGATACCATTATCTTCAGTCAGGGGTTTGCCTGTATTGTCTTTAGATGACTAGGCTGTGTTTAAGGTCAACACTTTTAAGGACTGTCAGCACATTTAAGGACTGCCCACTGAATGCCTCTAAGATGCCATGTAAAATTCCCTTAGTCAGACTTGATGACTGCAGGTACCAACAGCTCGTGTTCTCAATAAAGAATCCTGCTGAAGATACAACCAAATCTCCTGGTCTTCGCTTCTGAGTTTCCTACAGGACCTAAATATTCATCTAATTTACAATAATAAATGCTGAAATTCACCATCAGTATTCTTTGCAATGAAGTGAAGTAAAAGTTTCCCAAACTAAAAAAATACTCTGATAAGGTACAGATACTTGAAAAATGCAGGCTACTCTCAGTTACGAGGTAAAAAATATTTCGTTACTCTGACTGTCCATCCATCACTAGTTAGGACTAGTTAGCTCTCTTTAGGCAGTAGACACTTTCTTGCAAAATCTTTGGTATGAATGTATGTTAAAATCATACATATAGGCCTAGTTTAAAGCTGTGGCCTAGCGGTTAGCATGTGCACAACACACATCTAGCTAATTGAAAAGTGGGTTTTGATTTATACTATAAAGTGGATTGAAAAACGTATAAAGCCCTGATTCTGTTCTGTCCTCTTCTAGCCACCATACTGTTATCTCTACTTTTGTTATCAATAAAATTACAAAAGATAAAAGATAGAAAAATAAAAAAATGTCAATGTCATGACAAAATGCATGTCCATTTATGTCTGGATGATATTCATCATCATTGGAGGGGTGAACAGAATCAGCTGCTGCAAATTCCCTGTTTATGCACACACACACACACACACACACACACACACACACACACACACACACACACAGAGACCAGATGGCTCATTTGTAGCTTCCAGATTTTGCAAAACGGGCACAGAGCCAACTGGGTCATGCATACACACAGAAAGGAAAAAAAATGGCGCTATTTTTTCATTAAGACACACACACACACACACACACACACACACACACACACACCATGCTTGCATTTCCCACTGCTGTCATAAGATATCTGCTATCTGTCATGCACTATGAGGTGTTGAATGCCCCTAAAATTAATTTGCCCCCTGCTGAGCCTCTTGATTGTAGGAAAGCTGAGGTCAAAATAATATTCAGATTCATTTTGTTGATAGGAAGAGGGTGTAAGCTGTCATGGAATAGAGAGACACTGTGCCCTTAGAGATCACTCAAAATCAAATGTGTCTTAGTAATAGATTTCTCGGGACATGTGCAGATAGAAATGAAGACCTTTGGGTAGGGTCAAGTTCCTCCTTTTACCATGCTGACTCTTTTATCTCTGGCCTGAAGAGGCAATGTGATGTTAGTCTATTGAAGTTTCTGTGAACATCCAGCTGAATTTCGAAGTTTTGCTTGCTCAGTTGAGGTTAAAAATATAATTAATATTCAGTAATATTATCAATTCAACTGCAGTGACACAAGTGTTGAGGGTAAAGCATTACAAGTAATGCAATTTATGTAATCAGATTACTTTTTCAAGTAACTAGTAAAGTACTCATTACTTTTACATTCACAACAAAATACAGGTGAAACTCGAAAAATTAGAATATCGTGCAAAAGTTCATGTCTTTCGGTAATTCAAATTAAAAGGTGAAACTAACATATTTAGTATATAACTATATGTATCATTATACTTTTCAGATGGACGACATTTCTGTATTTAAAATCCTTTTTTTTTATTGATTTCATGTAATATTCCAATTTTTTGAGATTTTGACTTTGGGGTTTTCATAGACATTACCATCAAAATTATAACTTTTGCACGATATTCAAATTTTTTGAGTTTCACCTGTATCTTAGTTACTTTTTCACATAAGCAAAGCAAGTTACTTTGTTTTCCCATTTGTTAGCCGACACCTCTTCTGTCCCCATGTTGAGAGAAATCGTGAGTAAGTGTAGAGGTGTTGTGTGCACTGTACAAACGTGATGGATATTGTAATTTTTTGGGGACATTTTAATAAACGTGTATAAACGTGATGGATATTGTAGTTCTTTTGGGACATTTTGCAAAATCCACTAAATTAAAATAAACATTCTGGTGAACAGTTTGAGTATGCCTAACAAAACTGGAAACATGATGTGCTAACTGGTAAACATGAGAAACGCATGCCAATTCTTTCCCCCCCCTTCACCCTGACCCCATAATTGAAACATGCCTGCAGCCTGGATTGGTAGTGCAAACTGACTGGATGTCTGAGGTATAGACACAGAAACTTTACAAATAGCAGTCACATCTGGAAGCCCAGTGGCCCCATTTGGTATTTTTGAATCAAGAACCTGTAGAGAACATGGCTCTAATGATCCTCTCCCTTTCTTTACCCGAACAGCTGCTGCAACAATCGGTTTGCATAACCAAAGAATTTCTGCACAAACTGTCAGAAACCGTCTCAGGGAAGCTCATCTGCATGCTCGTCGTCCTCATCGGGGTCTGGACCTGACTGCAGTTCATCGTCGTAACCGACTTGAGTGGGCAAATGCTCACATTCGATGGTGTCTCTTTGCAGATGAATCCCGGTTTTCACTGTACAGGGCAGATGGCAGACAGTGTGTATGGCGTCGTGTGGGTGAGCGGTTTGCTGATGTCAACATTGAGGATCGAGTGGCCAATGGTGGCGGTGGGGTTATGGTATGGGCAGGCGTATGTTATGGATGACGAACACAGGTGCATTTTATTGATGGCATTTGGAATGCACAGAGATACCGTGACGAGATCCTGAGGCCGGTTGTTGTGTCATTCATCCACGACCATCACCTCATGTTGCAGCATGATAATGCACGGCCTCATGTTGCAAGGATCTGTACACAATTCCTGAAAGCGGAAAACATCCCAGTTCTTGCATGGCCAGAATACTCACCGGACATGTCACCCACTGAGCATGTTTGGGATGCTCTGGATCGGCGAATACGACAGCGTGTTCCAGGTCCTGCCAATATCCAGCAACTTCGCAAAGCCATTGAAGAGGAGTGGACCAATATTCCAAAGACCACAATCAACAACCTGATCCACTCTATGCGAAGGAGATGTGTTGCACTGCGTGAGGCAAATGGTGGTCACACCAGATACTGACTGGTTTTCGGACCCCCCAATACAGTAAAACTGCCAATTTTAGAGTGGCCTTTTATTGTGGCCAGCCTAAGGCATACCTGTGCAATAATCATGCTGTCTAACCCTCTGGGGACCAAGGTTTTTTTTGAGGCCCTTGGGATGTTTTGACATGCACTGACATTTGTGCTTTTTTCAGTTATTTATAAACATGTTAATGGCACCGGTGTAAATGCGCACAAACGGGGCTACCATAATATTTGAGCAACATGTATGTACATGTTTGTATTTTTGAGAGAATATTATTTATGCATGGTTATTGAAAAACTTAAAAATAAAAGTTTCTGAAATAAGGCCACAAAACACATATTGATTATTTATTCACAAGACTTTTGAAAATTGTATCACATAGCCTAAAATATTTGCTCCAAAACTATGTGAGAATCATCCTGACTACTCATTCAGATAAGTCAATAAAGTCTTTTAGAATGTGTATGACGTGTTTAAGTGTGAGAAAGCTTTATGCGAGGAGGCGTGATCTCTCATTAATATATATGGCATTTCACACCTGAGAAAGACAAAGACCCTCCCATAATGGCCCTATTAGGTGCTATCATGCCCTTACGAGGAGCCTTGCACAAAGAATGAGGAGATTTAAAAAAGAATGGCTTTTAGATTGTTTGGATTTATTTACAACACAACATAATCCAAAGAAACACAACAAAGGACTGGTTTCTGGTTAAAATTGCTTTTTAATTATATATATATATATATATACACACACACACACACACTGCTTAGAATAAGTGAAAACACCCATGCCAAAGTTGACTAAAAGGAGGAATAAAAAATCTTAATGCCTTAATTTAAAAAATGAGGTAAACTCTAACCTTTAGGGAAATGAATAATGTCCCTGAATTCTTTGTGAATGAATAATGTATCGCAAATAATTAAATGTTCTTCTTTAAAATACAGGGTGCATACGTCTGGCCACTTCTATCACACACCCTTCACCATATAGACATGGTTTTATTTCAGTTCAAAGTTAGAGTTGGAAACATTTTGAAAAGAAAATAATCTTTTTCCATAAATGTCTTAGTTTGATCATACATATTTCAAAGTTGAGGATTCATTATTTTGATATAGCTTGCATTGGAACAAACATCTTAGTTGATTAGTTTATTGACAAAACATAAGCTTATTTGATGTCTTTATTTTGAAGCTTATTTGAAGCTTATTTGATGCTTATTTGATTTGAAAAACTTTATTCAAAACTAGTCAAAGAAATGTTATTTTATTTCGTCTGTAACAGTGCGTATCTGTGCGTTCATTCTACATTTTCAAACAACATCACTTAGTATGATTTATAAGCTGATTTCCTCATGGGGACCAAAAAATGTCCCCACACGAACAAGGATTTCGGATATTGCCATCCTTGTGGGGACATTTTGTCCCCATAACGTAGGGTTTACCAGTCCACACACACACACACACACACACACACACACAGAGAGAGAGAAACATGATTCACATTTAAACAGTAGGCTATGCTATTTTTCCGTTTACAGACACTAACGTTATTCTATATCGCGATTAGAACAAAGCACAAAACACTTACACTTCTCAGCTGAATCTGTTGCTCCTCCTCGAAGTGAAAATAAACCAACACTTCTGTGGTAAATGTTCCAGGATTATTCATCATAGCCGCGCAAGACGAATCTTAATCTGACTAAAAAATATTGTGTGTTTACAGCATTTGCCTGGGGGCGTTTATCTATTTGGCCTCAACAGATTATCTAATGAATAGCGCGCTCTGCGAGTGGGTATGAACAAATTAACGATAATGAGCTGAGACAGGAGAAACTGTACTCTTTAGTTTCCGACAGATTACATTGCAGGAGAATATTTGTTTTAAATGTGAATTGTTTTATTTAAAAGTAGAAATTTAAAGCGTTCTTTAGATGTATGTTTCATGTTTGTGTGATAAGTATTAGCGGAGTTTCCGTTCATTTTCCAGACATGTTTCAGAAAGATTTTTGCGGAGACAGAGTGAGCTGAAAGCGCACCCTGTTTATTTTATCTATTTTTTTTTTTAAACACAAGGTTTTGATGTTAATGTGAGTGTACACAAAAAAAGAAGACCCTCTATAGTTTATAATCATGTATTGATTTTATTTATATGACCATAAATGACGGAGTATTTTAAGTCTATGTTGCTGCTATGTGAAAAAAAAAACCCAGCAAAACGCGCGGGCATGTTCTTGGTCCCCAGAGGGTTAAGCAGCATCTTGATATGCCACACCTGTGAGGTGGATGGATTATCTCGGCAAAGAAGTGCTCACAAACACCGATTTAGACAGATTTGTCAACAATATTTGAGAGAAATAGGCCTTTTGTGTACATAGAAAAAGTCTTAGATCTTTGAGTTCAGCTCATGAAAATGGGGGCAAAAACAAAATTGTTGCATTTATAATTTTAAGTGTAGAACTGTTCTGAAGTAATTTAAAAGGAAGAACTTCTACTTATCTGCATTGTTCTCATTGTCTGGCTCAGTTCTGACAATATTCATTTTTGCTGTACATCTTCAGAAATAACTCTCACTTCAGATATGGCACCTCCCTGTAATATCTCACGAGGCAAATGATCAGAATAATTTTGTTCTAAATAATCCTAATGCCATCTGTGGGTTTGATGTCCGTTTAGGTCTCATATAATCATCATCTTTCTCAGCCTCTATGGCTTAAAGGACTATGTAAAGTTTAGAAATGATTTTGTTCAGGAAATGTGCTACCAGGATGGTGTGTCCATTAAAACACACTGGATCCATTTATCAATTCACAATCTTTTAATAGTAAAAAGCAGCATGAGAATCAAGCCATTTTTGTATGGGAATCAGACAGAGTTGTATGGCTTCTATAAACAAAAGACAATAGAAAACAAACAAAATCTTAAATCTTAAAGGTGGGATCAGGAGTTTTTGAAATATGCTGGTGGCCAATGTTGATATTTAAAATCAACCCAAACAAACACACCCCTTCTTCAGTGTTCCACCTCTAAAACTCACAATCGAATCGGACTGCTCCGAGTCGGTCTCAAACCCTGATACCCCTGCAAGCGAGTCAAGTGCATTAACAAGGACCAGAGGTGTAAAGTCCAGGTTCAGAAAGTAAAACTCATCCTCAGTGTTTTGTTCCAATCATCTGGATTTGCTAATTAGCACAGTTTTTCAGCCAGGAGATAGAACTAATTAGTGAAACTAACTAACACTATTTAGTAAAACACCCATGGCTGGAGTTCATGGCAGGACTTTTACTTTCTGACCCCCGGACTTTACACCTCGGACAATGACACTAACCCCGCATTCACTAACAGTCATCAGCGCGACTCGAATGACAAGAAAGCACACAAAAAAAAAGTACAGTACACAATAGTAATTACAAACAAGAGTTGGTTGTTGGTTGCCAAAAGCACAGCATCTACAAACACACAATGGCTACATTTACATGCAACCAATAATCCATTAGTAATAGGATTGAAGGGTCAATCGGAATGAAATTTCGATCAGATTGAAAGGGGTGGTTTATTCCTTTTCTCCTTTTCCACGCGTTTTAAACACGATATGTGAACGGCCCCTAAAGTGTAATATAAATGAGTGTCCCGTCATCCTAAATTCTTCTTTCACTCCGCGTCTGTGAAGTGGAGCAGGACAACGTCCCACCAGTCCTTGTTTCAGATTCTCATCCACAGACGACTGGTTTTGGGCATTTTTACTGCGTGATAAATTTAAGCAGCACGGCACAAAGGTTCATGTCTCCAAATTATGACCAGAAATGGATAAATATTAAGTCTGCTCTTAAAACAAATAAAGAATCAATGTAGGAGAAGGGTTATTATGGGCAAACAGCAGGAAACTGTATATTCTATTAAAAAAAATCTATCCCGATTTGAATCTTGTGACTCATCGCCTAAACCCGATCACATGTGACACATCAACCCGATCACATGTTTAACGTTCATGTAAACACTATGTTCGGATTCATCAATCGGAATGAATTCAGTCCGATTGAAACAAAAGTTGTGCATGTAAACATGGCCAATGACACTCAACCCAGTGTTACTCCCTCGTGGATCCAAATCAAAGCAACATCCACGTCCTTTTAGGCCTTCCCGCTTAGCTCTCTCCAGCGTTTCTAATATTAACACGGGTCCTAAAGCTCTTGCCCAGACTTGGTCTAAAAGCTCTCACCCTTTATTTTCCAGTGATTTCTTCTGAGCTTTTCTTTATTGTATTGTGTCTCATCTCTATTTCTGCAGTCTTTCTTCAGTTCAAATCTCCCTCTTGATCGTTCTCTCTCCTCCACCGTCATACGCCCCCTGCTGATTGGCTGACACGTTTGTTGTTGTGTCAGACCGACTAGCATCCATAGTGCTAACATCCAAACAGCATATTTCAAAAACTACTGATCCCACCTTTACATACAATTAACACCATGGAAATTCAACTAATGAAATACTAATAATGTAATCCAATTAAAGCTGCAGTAGGGACTTTTGAGAAAACGTTGACTTAGCCTGAAAATTTGAACAAGCACAACTTACAGGTCCCACCCCCTTGCTCTCTGCTGCGCTACAGCCCTCCCTCCACAGCTACTCCCCCACAGCGGAGCCTGCCGTGAACGCGCAGGCTAGTAAGCAGGGCCACCGATGACAGCGGATAAATAGTTATGGCACATTCATGACAAGCCAGTGAATTAGCAGGTTTCAATTGTTGCTTTGCACAGTGCGTGACATTTTATCTACGTTACGCGGCTAGAGTTTTGACACCGAGTCAATGGGCTCTGTCTAATTCTTTCTTTTTCACTTGTTTATCGTCATCGGTCTTTTTCCTTTTACCCGTCTTTGTTTTATGAGCAGGTGCCACTCGAGAAATTGGCAGTTTAGGTTGTTTCTCCGTCATAAGCACAGCTGCAGCACGCCGGCAATCTTGAGTTTGAACGACTGGTACGCGCTGTGTGCAAGAGGGGTATGATCAGCGCGTACATGAGTGTGATTGACACTGCTAAGACATTCCTCCTGGCTCTGATTGGTTGTTTCTGACCGGGAGCGGTGTATTTCTGCAAATGGCAATAGGACCACTGGGAGGAGCCAGAGGAGCTTGATTTTTTCACAGATTATCTTTCTAATATTCTACTGTCAGGACATAATGAAAAAATATTTTTTTACAAAAGTTACCTACAGCAGCTTTAATTCAACACAAAGCAGTTTATCAATCAAATAATAAGAACATTGAAATGTTCTATGTGATTTCATAATTTTTATCAGAGTTAAACCCATACAAACATAACATCAAGGATTTATATATATATATATATATATATATGTAAATTCAAAAGAAATAAACTTACAATGTCAGGAACACACCAACTCTACAGAAATCTCTCTTTTAGGAGATAAGGAAATTTGAAAGTCTACTTAAGCTGCACACACAGAAACACACCAAACTAAAGACAGCTAATAAATCATTTGTTGCACCTGAGGAGACCTGACTGCCTGGCTTAATTGTGATAGCCTATATAATTTGTCTGATTTCTTCAAGCGGTCATATTTACCTTGTTTAACTATGACAATGGTTAGCATGCAGTCTTTTGCATCGCATTAAAATATTTATGTCTTACACGGTGATCAGATTCCACAACAGATCACAAACAGAAGTTATTTTAAACACTCGCTGCTGTCTGAAAGTGAGTTGAGCTCAAATTATTTAAAGCTCCAGTCCGTATTTTTGGGGGGTTAAAAATTATCCAAATTAAATTGAGCAAGTATAACCAGCCAGTGTTCAAAACTACCTTTTTTCCTTAGCTCGATTCAAAACGGTAAGCTTGTAATAATGTTTTTTATTCCAGTGGCACTGGTTGATTTCCGCAGGAAATTCAAGCATGTCTTTACGTCATTACGTCACATCTGTACACATAAAGAAGGTGTCTCGGCTAGTAGGCTATATTGGGTGTGAGGATGCTGGAGATGGAGATTTATATCCTTTTCTCACAGCACTTGATATAATTAAACTTAAGTTGAATAACTAAGTTGGAAGATTTCACCTGAAACAACTTCTCTCCAACCTAACAGTGACATGAAGACATGACATACAGACATATTTACAAAAAGATCAGACAATTTTATGATGATTCATATTTAAAAATGATTCTTCACCTGAAAAATATCAGATGCTTTAATGTTACTTTCTATAAGGAATCTTGACCGCTGGAATGGCTCCCAATGGGCAAGTGCAACGTCTGTCACACGTGCCTCGTAGTACCTCTCTAGTCAGGTGATTAAAAGATTGAATAATTGAGGGAGGTTGAATGCTTTTGTTCTCTGGAGTATTTTGTCTTTCAAAACATGCATTGCAGTCTCCACATAGTTGTTTGTTTGGTTGCCACGCGTTGGCAAGTTTCTTCTATAGCTGAGAGCCCTACTCTCATGTCGATTGTAAAGAACCCGTAGATAGGTCAGGTCGTCAGGAACTTCATATATCTGTAGCGAGAAGACAAATAATAAATTCAAAACAATAAATCCCCCAAAACAGGCTTCTGGACGGTGAACATATAAGAAGCACCTCTACCTGTCTACTATTTTCTTTACCTGTTGGTCAAAGGTTTGTTTCTCTACCTGGTCAAAGGTAGAGTGTTGGTCAAAGGTTGGTTTCTCTACCTGTCGTTTAGAAACCTGGGTGTGCTCTTTGATACCAATCTTTTATTTGAAAGTCATGTGTCTAGTATCTGCAAAACCGTATTTTTTCATCTTAAAAACATATCTAAATTACGTCATATGCTCTCAATTAAAAATGCAGAACAATTAGTTAATGCGTTCATGACATCAAGGCTAGATTATTGTAATGCTCTACAGGGTGGTTGCCCTGCACGCTTAATAAACAAACTACAGCTCGTTCAAAATGCAGCCGCTAGAGTTCTTACCAGAACCAGGAAATATGACCACATTAGCCCGGTTCTGTGAACACTGCATTGGCTGCCTATTAAACATCGTATACATTTTTAAATATTGCTGATTACTTACAAAGCACAAAATGGTTTAGCTCCCCAGTACTTGAGCAAGCTCTTAACGCATTATAGTCCTCCACGTCTATTGCGATCTCAAAATTATGACCAGTTGATAATACCTAGAATATCAAAATCGACTGCTGGCGGTAGATCCTTTTCCCATTTAGCACCAAAATTTTGGAACAATCTTCCTAACATTGTCTGGGAAGCAGACACAGTCAGTTAAAATCTAGACTAAAAGCACATCTCTTTGGCCTAGCATACACATAACACATTATAGACTTCTATAATTCAATGTTAGGCTGCATAGTTTAGAACCGGGAACACATCCCATAAATCCTGATGTAGAGACAATTAATCGTCAAAGCCTTAAAGGAACACTTTTATATTAAACTATGTTATTCCCTTAACTAAGACGAGTTGATACATACCTCTCTCGTCTCAGTGCGTGCACTCAATCGCTCTGGCGCGCTGCGATACTTTGATAGCTCTTAGCTTAGCCCAGTTCATTCATTAGGATCCAAACCATAGATCCAAACACCTCCACGTTTTCCCTATTTAAATACAGTTACACGACCAAGTAGGTGATACAAAATAAAACGTGGCGCTTTTCTAAGCGTGTAAAATGGATAACTAAAATATATGGCGAAATAGCACTTGGGAGCACTTCGACTCAGCGCAGTAATATCATCACTCCTGAACAATCCTCTCATCATCGGGAGTGATGATATTACTGCGCCAAGTCGAAGCACACCTTCCAGCAAGAGGCAGAATGATCCTCTAAGGTCTGTTGAGACAAAGGTAGTCTACCCTTTGATCTCTAGAAAGGCGTTTATTATGTGGTGTTGTTGCTTTGGCGTTCTAGGTTGGCGCAATTGATACGTCACGAGAGGGCGACAATGAAGCGCCAGTGAGTTGTATTTATGCATAACGTTGCCTAAAGAAAGTAAAGAGTCAGAGTCTGGCTAAAGAAGCCAGATAAATATACAGTTCGAATCCAGTCATTATTCAAAAGACACGACAGGTTTCACAAACAGGGCTTAGACTAAGCTAGGATTAGGCCTTAGTTCAATTATGGTATTTAGTAACTTTTTTAACATGCCCTAGAAAAAAAAAAACGTTACTGGTGTGCATCTTGACACAAAACAATCCCACTGACATATTTTAAGATATGCCAGTGCAGGTCTCTTTCAGTTAAAACTGCTCAAACATGCATTTAGTCTAGGACTAGCTTAACCCTTGTATGTAAAAACCGGGAGCTGAACTCTGCAGGAAAGCATTGAATATCGAGAGAGACAGCATACACAGACATCTATGTATAGAATTTTTAATCGGGATTTGTAAAAATTAGCGATTTGCAATGAGGATCCATTGGAGTAATTATGACTGAAAAGTTTCTAGCAACTAGGTAATACACAGCCATGTTATATTAAAGCCACTTAAACAAAAAAAAAATTATGATGAACAGATTTCAGGCTTTTATTAACTTTTATTAAGTTAAAAAAGGGGAATGCAGAGGCATTATTTAACAGTCTCTCTGTCTCATGACACTTTGCAGACTCTGTGTGATTTGATAGGCGCTGCACAGACGGTAATTTGATGTCATTCACCGATCGGTCTGTGCAGCGCCGGTTCAAGCCGAACAAGTCTATTGTGATTTGAAGGAGGTGTGGCTTTGGAGATGTTGTGAAGGGAGGGTGGGATCTCATGCTTTCAAAGCTAGTCTCATTGCCTATACCCTACCTTTAAGCAAAACGTTAAATAGTTATGAATTGCTGTCAGACTGTTAAATTCATTAACGTCTGGACAAAGATTTAATGTAGGGTGAATACTGGTAAAGTGGGACAATGGGTAAAGTGGGACAGTTAAGCTTAATCATTTCTATCTTTACATGGATATGTTTTTATTACTAAAAATCAACACTGAGCTCATCATTAGCACGTATGTGATATAAAAAAAAAGATTATGTGGCTATGACATCACTTCCAGTGTGTGGCACATCATATTTAACAACCTTGCAGTGAACCGTGATGGTAAGTAAAATGACATAGCATTCTGAGGTAAATAATGTTAAGGTTATAAAAATGAAAAAAACTCATGGATCATTTGTAATTGTTATATATTTTGTTATAGGATGTAATGGAGAATCAGAATTTTTAAAAATCACATTCATATTACTCTTCTTGGGGTTTTTTATGCGATTTTGACACTGTCCCAGTTTGCAAATAGCATATTGTTAAACTGGGACAGGGTATTACTGGCAAACTGGGACAGCCATTCAAGTCATTCTAATGGAGGAATTGAGTTCCCTTTTTATATGTCCCTCATAAATTTAGTTAGCTAGATATTTCAACAGACTGACTTAAACTACTTATATTGAGCTTGCTTGCGATGCTAATGCAGGCACAGTCCAGACTGCCCAAGCTGGCTTCAGGGGGACTGGGATGTACCCAGTAAATCCCATGGCTATATACACCCCAATGTGTATGAGCCAAGTCTGACCACCGAAAGGCCACTGGACCCTGAAGAAAGCGCACAGGAACATGAAAATCTGGACTGGTTTTTAAAATTAAATTTGTAGGAAATTAAACCCACTATAAAATGTTGTGGGCAGGCGAGGGAGGGGGTGGGTTGAATCTGCTGTACCTGCACCCCTTCTTAAAAAAAGTGATGTTTATATTGTTGTTGATATTGTGGTTTATACTGTTATTGTGTATTTTATTTATAAGGCCTACACTTAAATAACAAATTGAGTGTGTTTTAAGTGTCCCAGTTTGCCAATAAAGGTGTCCCAGTTTGACAATAGTGCCTTGAAAAATGTGGTTTGGGGTCATTTGTGTGTTTGAGGAAGAGTCATCCATCCTGTGTTTAATGTTTCTTTCTTTTCTATTGTGTATAGTATAGTAGAGCTCTTAAGCTATTTAGAACAGTATCATATGAGCGGTTAAGACATTTGGATCATAATAAAAAAAGTATGCAGAATATAAATTA
The DNA here is from genome assembly GCA_029959095.1 of Rhinichthys osculus. Lineage (NCBI taxonomy): Eukaryota > Metazoa > Chordata > Actinopteri > Cypriniformes > Leuciscidae > Rhinichthys > Rhinichthys osculus. The sequence goes on from JARWKJ010000003.1 coordinate 53,592,842, forward strand.
TCAGAAAGTGTCCCACTTTACCAGTATTCATCCTAATTTAAGTGCATAAACATAGCAAAAACATCAACTCTTCAAATAAATCAATTTTCATTGTTTTTCCACAAGTCATCTTGGTTAAATGTGAGATTTATTTGGTGATAAACAGGGAAGACATCCAAACAGCCATTGGTTAAAACAGCACAGTTATGAATGGCCACATTCTTTATTACCTGCCTTACCCCCCAAACCTCCAATACCTCCCATACCCCCCCATACCCCCCATACCCCCCAAACCTCAGCACAGGGCCAAGACATTGGCCATCAGTGTGAGTATGGTGACCATTTTCAGCACACACTGGAGGATTCTGTGGTTTGGCTGCAGGCGTCACTGAAGGATTCTGCGGTTTAACTGCAGGCGTTAACGGTTCGGCTGTAGTCTTCACTGCATGGATACAGATAATCAGCTTTAGTCAGTCCGTTTAGTGGCATTCAGTCTATACAGATATTCAGATATACAGCATAAAACACAAATTGGAAGTTTAATTTAAAGAATTAATCATTATTTATTCATTTTTTAAACCCATCCTGTGCTTGCAGTGCCACCGGCTGAATACTTTTGAGATTGAGAACGATAAAATCAAACAAGACAAACGGAACAACAAGAAACCCAACCACTAATATAACAAATACCTGTATATGGAGCCATACACTGATGTCCACATCCATTGCTGCAGCATTTCTCATTGCTCGGACAGTCACTGTCATTGGAACAGATCTCAGCACACATTCCTGCTCCAGAGTTTGTGCTCAGTGGTGGACAGTAACGAAGTAAATGTAATTCGTTACTGTACTTAAGTAGCTTTTTTGCGTATCTGTACTTTACTCAAGTATTTACATTTTGGGAGACTTTTACTTTAACTCCACTACATTTCAAAGTCAAATATCTTACTTTTTACTCAACTACATTTTCAAAATCAGTCGTTCCTTTTTATTTATGAGTGGATAAAAACGTAACTAGTCAAACGAGCCACCAATCACAGTACAGCGCGCGCTTTGTTTTGAAATTGTCTGGCGGTCTCTACTAGCGCGAATCAGAGCCGTAAAACATGAGAGTTGCGAACATAGATGGTTGTGACCGTGATTTCGCCGCCGCGCGGTCACGTTATTCGTGTAGCTCTCAATAGTTCCAAACAAATCGCGTTGACAATGATTTTAAGCGGGACAGAGAGCAGCAGCTGTTATTGCAGCAATTATTGGTAAGTATTGACGCATAATGTACATTGCTTACGTTGCCACTAAAATGACTTGCATATAATAGCTTTTTTTTCTGGGGAGTAGCCTAGCAGAAAACGTGTTTCTGCTAGGCTACTCCCCAGAAAAAAAAGCTAACATCTTAATGTTATGATACATTCACATAAACCTGCACAACGCCATTATATATATATATATATATATATATATATATATATATATATACACACACATACACATTCGACTGTATATATATATAAACGACTGTATATATATATATAATCTCTGCTCTCTGCCTTCTCTGTTGACGTTCACGCCGCAAAATCTTCATATTTCCACAACAAGATCAACAGCGCCTCTAACACACGTTCACTGTTCAAGACATTCAATTCTCTCCTGTCCACCTCCACCACCACCCACCTCCTCTTTAACTGCTGATGATTTTGCTAACTTCTTCACTAACAAAACTACCACTATCAGCAGTCAGTTCTCAGCACAGGAACCCAGACTAACCTCTCCCACAGCCAATAACCTTCTCTCCTCCTTCACTCCACTAACCGAGGAAGAAGTATCTAAACTTCTCCTCTCCAGTCATCCTACCACCTGCCCTCTAGACCCCATCCCCTCACACCTTCTACAAGCCATCTCTCCCACACTTCTACCAGCTCTCACACACATTATCAACTCATCCCTCCACACTGGCATTTTCCCTACAGCATTTAAGCAGGCTCGGGTAACCCCTCTGCTTAAAAAAAATCAACATTAAACACATCACTTCTAGAGAACTACAGACCTGTCTCTCTCCTACCATTCATTGCAAAAACACTTTAACAAGTTGCTTTTAACCAAGTATCATCCTTCCTGTCTCTGAACAACCAGCTGGATGTCAACCAATCTGGCTTCAAGAAAGGACATTCAACTGAGACTGCATTGCTGTCCGTCACGGAAGCCCTGCGGATCGCAAAAGCTGCTTCCAAATCATCAGTTCTCATTCTACTGGACCTGTCTGCTGCCTTCGACACTGTGAATCATCAGATCCTCTTGTCCGCCCTCTCATCACTGGAACCTCCCTCAACTGGTTTGAGTCCTATCTCACAGGTAGGTCTTTCAAGGTCACATGGAGAGGTGAGGTATCCAAAGCACATCAACTGACCACAGGCGTTCCTCAGGGTTCAGTTCTCAGACCGCTCCTCTTCTCCATTTACACCACATCACTGGGACCTATCATACAGGCACATGGTTTCTCTTACCATTGCTATGCTGATGACACCCAGCTCTACCTCTCATTTCAACCAGATGATCCCACAGTAGCTGTACGGATCTCAAGCTGTCTGGCGGACATCTCGGCATGGATGAGGGAACATCACCTGCAGCTCAACCTGGCAAAGACTGAGCTTCTCGTCCTCCCTGCCAATCCGTCTCTACAGCACGACCTCACTATCCAGGTAGATTCATCCTCAATCACCCCATCAAGGTCGGTCAGAAATCTTGGAGTAATCTTTGATGATCAGCTGACCTTCACAGACCACATTACAAAGACAGCTCGATCATGCAGGTTTGCTATGCACAACATCAGGAAGATCAGGCCTTTCCTAACTGAGCATGCAACAACTTCTCGTCCAGGCCCTGGTCATTTCTAGGCTTGATTACTGCAATGCTCTTCTGGCTGGACTTCCATCATGTGCAACTAAACCTCTACAAATGATCCAGAATGCTGCAGCTCGTCTGGTCTTCAATGAGCCCAAAAGGGCCCACGTCACTCCTCTGCTCATCTCTCTGCACTGGCTACCACTTGCTGCTCGCATCAAGTTCAAGGCTTTGACGCTTGCTTACAGATTGACCACAGGTTCAGCTCCCTCCTACTTCCACTCACTACTACAAGTCTACATCCCTACCAGAAGCCTACGATCGGTCAATGAGCGACGGCTCGTGGTACCATCACAGCGGGGCACAAAATCACTCTCCAGAACATTCTCATTCACGGTTCCATGCTGGTGGAATGATCTCCCCACCCTCATCCGGAATGCAGAATCCCTGACAACATTCAAAAGACAACTGAAAACTCATCTCTTCCGGGAGCACTTAACATAAAAAAATAAATAAAAAAATAAATAAAAAATCCTTTCCTCTAAATCCTCGCTTGCCTGGCTTATGCTACTCCGAGCTATGTCTGAACTTTGTATTTTGAGCACTTCTTGCGTTGCTTTTGCCTCTTCACGATGACTCGCTTGGTTTAGTCCTCAGTTGTAAGTCGCTTTGGATAAAAGCGTCTGCTAAATGACTAAATGTAAATGTACACATTCACACGCGTGCGCACACACACACAGGCTACACATATATATATATAGCCTATGTGTGTGTGTGTGTGTGTGTGTGCGCGTGTGTGAATATGTATATATATATATATATATATATATATATATATAGGCGTTGTGCAGGTTTATGTGAATGTATCATAACATTAAGATGTTAATAATTATGACCATAGGCGCTGGAGAAAAATATATACAGTAAATACTGTAAATGTTTTATACCTTATGGGAACAGTCCCCTTCCCTCCAAAATTAAACACACAAAAAATTAATTCAATTCAAATATATACACATATATATATATTATAGCCATAAAAAAAATCAAAGTACTTGGATACTTAAGTACATTTGAAGGCAAATACTTTTGTACTTTTACTCAAGTGAATGTTTAAAGGCAGCACTTCTACTTTTACTTGAGTAATATTTTACCTTGGGTATCTTTACTTTTACTCAAGTACATGGTATGTGTACTTCGTCCACACTGTCCTGGCTTTGCTGCTACAGACACATGACAGAAACCACATCTTTAAATACTAAATGTCTAATTCACTGTAACAAAAGAAAAAAAAGAAGAAAGTTTCAAAGATGATTGGAGTAGTTTTTACAGGAATATTCAGTCTTTCTATTTTAGTTTCACGTTTAGTTGAATGGGTCACTTGCAATTATTTGTGCAAACCTAGCAATTTCTGATTGAATACTTATTTATACACCATTTGTTTAGGGTTTCTTTTGGAAGACCTTCTACAGCATCCATCATTAATTGAAACTCACTGAAAACAGGCGGCACTATATCTGCTTCAAATCAAAGAAGCTTAGAAATATAGCATTTATCAATAAAATGCATCAATCAGTTTCAAAGACAGAGTGCTGTTACAACCTATAGTAGGGCGAGTAGTGCAATGCTGATAGAAAACATGGACATCAGTTAATTTTATTTACAATCACTAGTATAACTAAGTATTTCTTTTAAAATTGTCAATGCCATCCCCATGGCCACCCACATTTCATCTTAAGCATTTAAACAGGCTACACAACACAGAAGGTACAGATTATATTAGCTCCCAGTCTTTAGTGTAGGCTATAGTTAACATGGAGAAAACGAAACTTTAATCAAAATCATTCAGAAATAAAACCTGGTAACAATTTTTTTGTCATTATAACATTGTTGATTTACAGTAAACAAATGCAGTGATTGTATGGATTTTACTTGTACAATGAAATGAACATTAATATTTTGCAGATTTATAGGCCTATTTTATTGAAACTAAAACAAAGTACGAAGTTCAATTTCCAATGGATGTCTGTACTGAATTCTTGGTAAAAAAAAAAAAAAAAACAAGGTGCAGACTTGCCTATTAAAGTCCAATTTTGTAAGGCACCTATTTATGCATTTATTCAGGCTGTGTTAAAAGAGCTTCTCACCTACGACTCCAGCTTCTATTGTGTTCAAACATGCAGACAGACACAATAAAACAGCACTCAACGAGCAGTACACTCGAGATGTCGTCATCCTCACGACCTGTGATCTCACAATCAACTCTGCTGGAAGATTAAGGAGTCGGGAAGGGCGGATAGCGAGCGAGGCACACAAAACTACAATGGAAAAACCCTGTCGCTGTATCATCTGCTGAATCACATAACAAACGCTGTGAAAACAGTTTAGATCGCTTTTTGCAAACGCGTTTTTAAAGATAACCTACTAGGAGGTCTGGGCAACTCCAACCTTAATGAAACTCACCTGCCTAATCTTGAAGACCTCATTAGCTTGTTCAGGTGTGTTTGATCAGGGTCGAAGAAGCGCTGCGTTCACGCCTTGTGTCCTATAATTACCGAGATGATTCCTGGACAGCGACATGGTGTCGGCCCGGTTCGGCTGCAGGCGTTAACTTGTGGTAGCCTACTACATTTCACATTGATAAACATGCTGAAACAATAAAAACATTCAACATTTAAAACATTAAAAAACTCTGATTATTCCTCTGCAAAGCAGCTCTTCATTAAGATTCATGACTGATTGTACAGGCGATCAGATAATGTTGCACAATTAAAATAAAAAATGACACGCATAGGCCTAGCCTGTCATGTAAGTCTAAATAAGCTGTTTTAATAAAGAAAGATTGACGTTTATTGTAAGGTTCAAATAAGTTTAATTTCTTTTCTAAACTGCGTCTGGTCATTATTTTCTGGCAGCCACGCGGGGAGACTGGGCGGGGATTTATTTGACGTCCACCTGTGAATGAATGCAGACACGATGGCTGGATTGCGTTTACATTACACTGAGATCCGATCACAATGCGTCCTCGACTACCTCCGAACCTGGACACGCTGATCGGATAACATTCCGATCAGAAGTGCGTTTACACTTGTCTTTTCGATGTGTATGGACAACATCCGGATACAGGTCGGATGTTAATTGCCAAGTGTAAACGCAGGGCATTTAAGTAACTTTTTTAAACGTGCCTTAGAAAAAAAAAACGTTACTGGTGTGCATCTGACAAAACAAGCCATATTTTGAGAGGCTATGCCAGTGCAAATCTTTCAGTTAAAACTGCTCAAACATGCATTTAGTCTAGGACTAGCTTAAGCCTTGTATTAGAAACCGGGAGCTGAACTCTGCAGGAAAGCATTGAATATCGAGAGAGACAGCATACACAGACATCTATGTATAGAATTTTTAATCGGGATTTGTAAAAATTAGCGATTTGCGATGAGGATCCATTGGAGTAATTATGACTGAAAAGTTTCTAGCAACAAGGTAATACACAGCCATGTTATATTAAAGCCACTTAAACAAAAAAAAAAAATTGATGAACAGATTTCAGGCTTTTATTAACTTTTATTAAGTTAATAAATGGGGAATGCAGAGGCATTATTTAACAGTCTCTCTGTCTCATGACGCTTTGCAGACTCTGTGTGATTTGATAGGCGCTGCACAGACGGTAATTTGATGTCATTCACCGATCGGTCATTGCAGCGCTGGTTCAAGCCTAATGTGATTTGAAGGAGGTGTGGCTTTGGAGATGTTGTGAAGGGAGGGTGGGATCTCATGCTTTCAAAACTAGTCTCATTGCCTATACCCTACCTTTAAGCAAAAGGTTAAATAGTTATGAATTGCTGTCAGACTGTTAAATTCATACGTATTAACGTCTGGACAAAGATTTAATGTAATTTAAGTGCATAAACATAGCAAAAACACCAACTCTTCAAATAAATCAATTTTCATTGTTTTTCCACAAGTCATCTTGCTTAAATGTGAGATTTATTTGGTGATAAACAGGGAAGACATCCAAACATCCATTGGTTAAAACAGCACAGTTATGAATGGCCACATTCTTTATTACCTGCCTTACCGCCCAAACCCCCCAAACCTCAGCACAGGGCCAAGACATTGGCCATCAGCGTGAGTATGGTGACCATTTTCAGCACACACTGGAGGATTCTGTGGTTTGGCTGCAGGCGTCACTGAAGGATTCTGTGGTTCGGCTGCAGGCGTTAACGGTTCGGCTGTAGTCTTCACTGCATGGATACAGATAATCAGCTTTAGTCAGTCCGTTTAGTGGCATTCAGTCTATACAGATATTCAGATATACAGCATAAAACACAAATTGTAAGTTTAATTTAAAGAATTCATCATTATTCATTTTTTAAACCCATCCTGTGCTTGCAGTGCCACCGGCTAAATACTTTTGAGATTGAGAACGATAAAATCAAACAAGACAAACTGAACAAGAAACCCAACCACTAATATAACAAATACCTGTATATGGAGCCATACACTGATGTCCACATCCATTGCTGCAGCATTTCTCATTGCTCGGACAGTCACTGTCATTGGAACAGATCTCAGCACACACTCCTGCTCCAGAGTTTGTGCTTGGACACTGTCCTGGCTTTGCTGCTATACAGACACATGACAGAAACCACATCTTTAAATACTGAATGTCTAATTCACTGTAACAAAAGAAAAAAAGAAGAAAGTTTCAAAGATGATTGGAGTAGTTTTTACAGGAATATTTAGTCTTTCTATTTTAGTTTCACGTTTAGTTGAATGGGTCACTTGCAATTATTTGTGCAAACCTAGCAATTTCTGATTGAATACTTATTTATACACCATTTGTTTAGGGTTTCTTTTGGAAGACCTTCTACAGCATCCATCATTAATTGAAACTCACTGAAAACAGGCGGCACTATATCTGCTTCAAATCAAAGAAGCTTAGAAATATAGCATTTATCAATAAAATGCATCAATCAGTTTCAAAGACAGAGTGCTGTTACAACCTATAGTAGGGCGAGTAGTGCAATGCTAATAGAAAACATGGACATCAGTTAATTTTATTTACAATTACTAGTAGAACTAAGTATTTCTTTTAAAATTGTCAATGCCATCCCCATGGCCACCCACATTTCATCTTAAGCATTTAAACAGGCTACACAACACAGAAGGTACAGATTATATTAGCTCCCAGTCTTTAGTGTAGGCTATAGTTAACATGGAGAAAACGAAACTTTAATCAAAATCATTCAGAAATAAAACCTGGTAACATTTTTTTGTCATATTATAACATTGTTGATTTACAGTAAACAAATGCAGTGATTGTATGGATTTTACTTGTACAATGAAATGAACACATTAATATTTTGCAGATTTATAGGCCTATTTTATTGAAACTAAAACAAAGTACGAAGTTCAATTTCCAATGGATGTCTGTAGGCCTACTGAATTCTTGGTAAAAAAAAAACAAGGTGCAGACTTGTGCCTATTAAAGTCCAATTTTGTAAGGCACCTATTTATGCATTTATTCAGGCTGTGTTAAAAGAGCTTCTCACCTACGACTCCAGCTTCTATTGTGTTCAAACATGCAGACAGACACAATAAAACAGCACTCAACGAGCAGTACACTCGAGATGTCGTCATCCTCACGACCTGTGATCTCACAATCAACTCTGCTGGAAGATTAAGGAGTCGGGAAGGGCGGATAGCGAGCGAGGCACACAAAACTACAATGGAAAAACCCTGTCGCTGAATCACATAACAAACGCTGTGAAAACAGTTTAGATCGCTTTTTGCAAACGCGTTTTTAAAGATAGCCTACTAGGAGGTCTGGGCAACTCCAACCTTAATGAAACTCACCTGCCTAATCTTGAAGACCTCATTAGCTTGTTCAGGTGTGTTTGGTCAGGGTCGAAGAAGCGCTGCGTTCACGCCTTGTGTCCTATAATTACCGAGATGATTCCCGGACAGCAACATGGTGTCGGCCCGGTTCGGCTGCAGGCGTTAACTTGTGGTAGCCTACTACATTTCACATTGATAAACATGCTGACACAATAAAAACATTCAACATTTAAAACATTAAAAAACTCTGATTATTCCTCTGCAAAGCAGCTCTTCATTTAGATTCATGACTGATTGTACAGGCGATCAGATAATGTTGCACAATTAAAGGTCCAATATGTAATAATTTTGTAATAAAATATCCAAAAATCACTTGCACAGTGTGATATATTTCCTGCAGTTGTGTACTTACAATATCCCAAAAGTCTCCAAAGATTTTTTATTTCAGAGAAATTCCAATTTTAAATAAGTGGCAGTCCCGGCCAACAAATGTCGCCTGTCAATGACGCAATATCCGCCTTAACCTCGGTTTCCGCTCGCACTGCCATGGCCATGACGTAACCATGGCGACAGACGTGGACAACTGCTAGTGCGTAACGTTTAGCGGCACGCAGTTCTTGTTTCGTTCAAACATAGACCATGGCAAGCAGACTTTGGGACAAACAAGGAGAACTAAAATGAGGATCAATATCAGCGTGGCGTTTTTGAGATGCCGAGAGCTAGCGTCCGCGACTAACTTGGACTCGCCAGAGCTTCACGAGTCACGACTTGACAGCTTTATTAGACAGGTGAGCAAATGTACTACAACAAATCAATGTTATAACGTTAGCTCAACATGATGAAATGTTAGAATATGGTCAGTATGTTATTCTAATGTTGATCTAGCTTACCTTGCTAGTTTCGTATAGCAAACGAACTAACACATAGAATAACGTTATAACTTTCAACACACATTTAAATGCAGTTTAGTGTGATAGTGTTACATAGACCAAGTGAAGCAGCGCTGCATTACCTCACAAGTTTAATTCGTCTAATAAACTGACCTGTGTGTGTAATCCAGCTCTAAATGTCCTTATTCCTTTCTATTCGCGGGACTCGCGTGTAAGTCCCGCGGATAGTATCACTTACAGTGTTATGAAGCAGGTCGCGATTGCTAAAGAGACGATATCTGTCTCTTTCGCAATCGCGACCTGCTTCATAACACTGTAATGTTAAAAAAACATGAAGGTTTGCACTCATCCATAAACATTATTATATCCATCAGCTTGACAGCAAGTCCCATCATTCAGCTGTTCACTGCGTCATACACATACGCCTTTGTTATTGTTGGAAACTGCGCCCTCTTGTGGCGAAAAAACTTACATATTGTATCTTTAAAATAAAAAATGGCACGCATAGTAGGCCTAGGCTAGCCTATCATGTAAGTCTAAATAAGCTGTTTTAATAAAGATAGACGTTTATTGTAAGGTTCAAATAAGTTTAATTTCTTTTCTAAACTGCGTCTGGTCATTATTTTCTGGCAGCCACGCGGGGAGACTGGGCGGGGATTTATTTGACGTCCACCTGTGAATGAATGCAGACACGATGGCTGGATTGCGTTTACATTACACTGAGATCCGATCACAATGCGTCCTCGACTACCTCCGAACCTGGACACGCTGATCGGATAACATTCCGATCAGAAGTGCGTTTACACTTGTCTTTTCGATGTGTATGGACAACATCCGGATACAGGTCGGATGTTAATTGCCAAGTGTAAACGCAGGGCATTTAAGTAACTTTTTTAAACGTGCCTTAGAAAAAAAAAAAACGTTACTGGTGTGCATCTGACAAAACAAGCCATATTTTGAGATAGGCTATGCCAGTGCAAGTATCTTTCAGTTAAAACTGCTCACACATGCATTTAGTCTCGGACTAGCTTAAGCCTTGTATGTGACCGGGAGCTGAACTCTGCAGGAAAGCATTGAATATCGAGAGACAGCATACACAGACATCTATGTATAGAATTTTTAATCAGGATTTGTAAATATTAGCGATTTGCAATGAGGATCCATTGGAGTAATTATGACTAATAAGTTTCTAGCAACTAGGGAATACACAGCCATGTTATATTAAAGCCACTTAAACAAAAAAAAAAAATTATGATGAACAGATTTCAGGCTTTTATTAACTTTTATTAAGTTAAAAAAGGGGAATGCAGAGGCATTATTTAACAGTCTCTGTCTCATGACACTTTGCAGACTCTGTGATTTGATAGGCGCTGCACAGACGGTAATTTGATGTCATTCACCGATCGGTCATTGCAGCGCCGGTTCAAGCCTAATGTGATTTGAAGGAGGTGTGGCTTTGGAGATGTGGTGAAGGGAGGGTGGGATCTCATGCTTTCAAAACTAGTCTCATTGCCTATACCCTACCTTTAAGCAAAAGGTTAAATAGTTATGAATTGCTGTCAGACTGTTAAATTCATACGTATTAACGTCTGGACAAAGATTTAATGTAATTTAAGTGCATAAACATAGCAAAAACACCAACTCTTCAAATAAATCAATTTTCATTGTTTTTCCACAAGTCATCTTGCTTAAATGTGAGATTTATTTGGTGATAAACAGGGAAGACATCCAAACATCCATTGGTTAAAACAGCACAGTTATGAATGGCCACATTCTTTATTACCTGCCTTACCGCCCAAACCCCCCAAACCTCAGCACAGGGCCAAGACATTGGCCATCAGCGTGAGTATGGTGACCATTTTCAGCACACACTGGAGGATTCTGCGGTTTGGCTGCAGGCGTCACTGAAGGATTCTGCGGTTTGGCTGCAGGCGTCACTGAAGGATTCTGCGGTTTGGCTGCAGGCGTTAACGGTTCGGCTGTAGTCTTCACTGCATGGATACAGATAATCAGCTTTAGTCAGTCCGTTTAGTGGCATTCAGTCTATACAGATATTCAGATATACAGCATAAAACACAAATTGGAAGTTTAACTTAAAGAATTAATCATTATTTATTCATTTTTTAAACCCATCCTGTGCTTGCAATACTTTTGAGATTGAGAACGATAAAATCAAACAAGACAAACTGAACAACAAGAAACCCAACCACTAATATAACAAATACCTGTATATGGAGCCATACACTGATGTCCACATCCATTGCTGCAGCATTTCTCATTGCTCGGACAGTCACTGTCATTGGAACAGATCTCAGCACACACTCCTGCTCCAGAGTTTGTGCTTGGACACTGTCCTGGCTTTGCTGCTATACAGACACATGACAGAAACCACATCTTTAAATAATGAATGTCTAATTCACTGTAACAAAAGGAAAAAAAAGAAAGTTTTCAAAGATGATTGGAGTAGTTTTTACAGGAATATTCAGTCTTTCTATTTTAGTTTCACGTTTAGTTGAATAGGTCACTTGCAATTATTTGTGCAAACCTAGCAATTTCTGATTGAATACTTATTTATACACCATTTGTTTAGGGTTTCCTTTGGAAGACCTTCTACAGCATCCATCATTAATTGAAACTCACTGAAAACAGGCGGCACTATATCTGCTTCAAATCAAAGAAGCTTAGAAATATACCATTTATTAATAAAATGCATCAATCAGTTTCAAAGACAGAGTGCTGTTACAACCTATAGTAGGGCGAGTAGTGTAATGCTGACAGAAAACATGGACATCAGTTAATTTTATTTACAATTACTAGTAGAACTAAGTGTATTTCTTTTAAAATTGTCAATTACTTTTAAAATCCCCATGGCCAGCCACATTTCATCTTAAGCATTTAAACAGGCTACACAACACAGAAGGTACAGATTATATTAGCTCCCAGTCTTTAGTGTAGGCTATAGTTAACATGGAGAAAACAAAACTTTAAATGAAAATAATTCAGAAATAAAACCTGGTAACAATTTTAGTCATATTATAACATTGTTGATTTACAGTAAACAAAAATGCAGTGATTGTATGGATTTTACTTGTACAATGAAATGAACGCATATTAATATTTTGCAGATTTATAGGCCTATTTTATTGAAACTAAAACAAAGTACGAAGTTCAATTTCCAATGGATGTCTGTATACTGAATTCTTGGTAAAAAAAAACAAGGTGCAGACTTGTGCCTATTAAAGTCCAATTTTGTAAGGCACCTATTTATGCATTTATTCAGGCTGTGTTAAAAGAGCTTTCCACCTACGACTCCAGCTTCTATTGTGTTCAAACATGCAGACAGACACAATAAAACAGCTCTCAACGAGCAGTACACTCGAGATGTCGTCATCCTCACGACCTGTGATCTCACAATCAACTCTGCTGGAAGATTAAGGAGTCGGGAAGGGCGGATAGCGAGCGAGGCACACAAAACTACAATGGAAAAACCCTGTCGCTGTATCATCTGCTGAATCACATAACAAACGCTGTAAAAACAGTTTAGATCGCTTTTTGCAAACGCGTTTTTAAAGATACTAGGAGGTCGGGGCAACTCCAACCTTAATGAAACTCACCTGCCTAATATTGAAGACCTCATTAGCTTGTTCAGGTGTGTTTGATCAGGGTCGAAGAAGCGCTGCGTTCACGCCTTGTGTCCTATAATTACCGAGATGATTCCCGGACAGCAACATGGTGTCGGCCCAGATGGATTCCACACACGGTCCAGATGTGGGCCGACACTATATTGCTGTCTGGATTATCAAAGTACTCTACTCAGGTGGTAGCGATCAAGTGGTACAAAGTCGGAGTAGTGTAAGTTATAAAACTGCCAAACCGACTGGAGTTTTTAGCACACCGACTGGAGGATTCTGCGGTTCGGCTGCAGGCGTTAACTTGTGGTATAGCCTACTACATTTCACATTGATAAACATGCTGAAACAATAAAAACATTCAACATTTAAAACATTAAAAAACTCTGATTATTCCGCTGCAAAGCAGCTCTTCATTAAGATCTCATGACTGATTGTACAGGCGATCAGCTAATGTTGCACAATTAAAATAAAAAATGACACGCATAGTAGCCTATCATGTAAGTCTAAATAAGCTGTTTTAATAAAGATTGACGTTTATTGTAAGGTTCAAATAAGTTTAATTTCTTTTGTAAACTGCGTCTGGTCATTATTTTCTGGCAGCCACGCGGGGAGACTGGGCGGGGATTTATTTGACGTCCACCTGTGAATGAATGCAGACACGATGGCTGGATTGCGTTTACATTACACTGAGATCCGATCACAATGCGTCCTCGACTAGCCTACCTCCGAACCTGGACACGCTGATCGGATAACATTCCGATCAGAAGTGCGTTTACACTTGTCTTTTCGATGTGTATGGACAACATCCGGATACAGGTCGGATGTTAATTGCCAAGTGTAAACGCAGGGCATTTAAGTAACTTTTTTAAACCTGCCTTAGAAAAAAAAAAAACATTACTGGTGTGTATCTGACAAAACAAGCCATATTTTGAGATAGGCTATGCCAGTGCAAGTATCTTTCAGTTAAAACTGCTCAAACATGCATTTAGTCTAGGACTAGCTTAAGCCTTGTCTGTGAAACTGGGAGCTAAACTCTGCAGGAAAGTGAATCTGTAGGCCTACTGGAGACTGTCACTGGCATAAATCGGCATTGAATATCAAGAGGCCTAGAATATCAAAATGTCTAGAATTTAAATCTGGATTTTTCAAAATGCTGATTGTTTTGCGTTGAGGATCCATGCAAGTAATTATGACTGAAAACAATGTTTCCAGCAACTATGGGAACACACAGCCATGGTTAAATTAAAGCCACTTTAATATAGCCTATACTGTAATATTTTCTAAGATGAACAGATTTTAGGCTTTTATTCACATATGAACATTTTGTTAAGTTACCAAAATGGGAATACAGAATCATAAAAACACTTAAATCTATAAAACATTGAAATCAAAATTTGCTAATCTAAAACGTCAAGTATTGCAAATGTGAATAAAGTCTGATCCTTTAGAAAAGCAACAGCCCACCTCTCATAAACAAATGGCATAATTTGAGGTATAATTCATGTCATTAACACAAACTGAATCCCATTAACCTACAGAATCGGAACCCTGGTTTGAATCATTTTGATGGAATATGCCCTTCATATTCATGGTAAATCCACTGAAGTCTCACTCCGTGCCGAGTCCAGTGGATGTCACCCTCATAAATGTCCTCGCGACACTGACTTTAAGAGAAGTGACCCGCTCTCACAGCGAGTGGTGCCTGAACTGCTGGAGCAGAAGAATCAGCAGTGAAAGTATTGGGCAACTTTAGCGTCCACCCTGCTGGGCCCTGCCATTTCACCCACGGGGCCAGAGCCCCAACCGGTCAGGGGCGCTTTATGTGGCTGCACTCATGGGGCTGTGGACAGGGAGTCATAGCAGGCACAACAAACAAAAGCAGAGGAAGGATTTCATGGGTTGTGGAGATGTCAGATGGGTGTCAGAGGTCTGTGGACTATAATAAACACTGCCACTATGGAAAAAGACGTTTTGTATCCACCCCAAAAAAACACAAAATAGCTTCATTCTCACATTGTAAGGTCTACATTCTTTATTTTTCTGCGTAAATATCATATATAATACATGTGTGTGTAATACGTAATATATTAGATGCGATTAATCAAATCATTTGCTAAATTATAAAATATTAATCTCACATATGTGATTTAGAGTTCAGGAGAGATCTTAACAATGTCTCAAATTGTGCTCAGATTTGCCAAGAGACACCACAAGTTTGTCATCAAAAATCAGAGATCACAATAGAAACTAAAACATTTCTCAAATTATTCCATCACCAAATCTTTATAAAATCATCATTACTACAAATGAAAAACAAATGCAACCATTATATTGATTTACAGTTAAAGTAATTTTAATAAAATAATTTTATGAGAAACATTTTAGACAAACATAACTGAGAATGTCATATTACTGTAACTTGAGCCAAGAAAGACATTTTCATTTAACATTTACATTTAATAATTTAGCAGACGCTTTTATCCAAACATTTATCCAATGTTTTATCCAAACATCCATAACAATATTTTTTAAACCACTCATGTCTCTATATTCACATTTGTATCACACTTTTAGGTTAACATGTTCCTCGTTTAAAAAAAAAATCCACCACTAAATAGAGTAACTCTGGCTTCACTCCAGGTATAGGTTATATTATGGGCATTACAAACATTCTGAGCCTATTAAAATGTTTTTCTCATCAGAGAACGAAAGGATTTATTTAAACAGCATGCACCTAGATTCCCTCTAATTATAAATTAACTGTCTGAAAGTCTAGGTGTGTGCACTGAGGGGAACATTAAAATGTAGGCTATAATAATTAAATCAATGCATGAGAGCAGAAATTAATGTGGGACAATCTCTCTGAATCTATTTTATTTATTTTAGTTAAGCACATTAAAAAAAGGGTGGCACTGATTAATGTTATGATGTTAGTGAAATACTAAAATAAATATTTTTATTATTATTCATTTATAATGTACACTGGCTATTGGTCATGTCCACGTTACTCAGTGAACAGTCCTCTAGCGCCGCCTACTGACCGACACTGTCATAGCAGCGTCACTTTGCTGGTCAAGCCTCAAGAAATGAAAGAGCATTTTTAAGCGGTTAAAAGAGAGAAGAGAAGACAAGAGAAGAGGAGTTGACTGTTTATTGAGTCTTCAACCTTGGTCTTCTTGATTCTGAGACTGGGGGAAATCGCTCTCCTTGGCGCGTTCATGAGAAAAGTAGCAACATCCGGTTTGTGAACGAATCGCTCTTGTGAGTGATATTTTTAATGAATCGTACATTGTTGTCCAATAATATGATAGTAAAACATTTTTTTAACTTGGAGCTTTTGAGTCTCGCAAAGCAAATTAAGCCAATTTCAAAAGGACTAAAAAAACAATCTCTTACCTATTTTAATGGATTGTATTAACATTCCCAGCATTATTTTTTTTTGTCAGTATAGGCCTGAGAAATTGTTTCATATCAAGTTAAATTCCACATCCAGTCCCTCTCTCCGATTCATTTTTTTGCTGTTTTGAGAGGAAAGCATGGTTCACCGTGACCCATCTGTGACACTTGTCATGTATAGGATGGTTTGACTTCCACTGCGACTCTGATCCTGAGTGAAAGGAGATGAAGAAGGGAGAATGTCTGCTCAGTCAGAAAATGTGTTGTGAAAACGCAGATCTTGTATCCTCTCTCTTTCTCTGATGTGTCCTGAAGACACCTTACATCTCTTGCAACAATTTGTTGACCTTGAATGCATTCAGAATGGCACATATATGGTCCATGTGAATATTGAATGTGTAGGCCCATAAAAGAGAAAATATGTTTAAAAATGATTTAATATTAAAAGGAATAGTTTACCTAGAAATGAAATCAGTCATCTCTTCATTTACTCCCCATCAACAAAGTCGTTTTAAACAAACAAGACTTTATTTTGTGGAACACAAAAGGGGATTTTAAGAGTATGGCTATTCTGCATGGTCATATTTTTCAATGCAATAAATGTGAATGAGGATTGACCCCAGCTAACAGAGAATGTGCATAACTTTCACTAACGTTCTTACAAAGGTATGTAAATGTTAGGAGAACATTCTTAAAATAATGTTTTTGGAACAGTCTTATAATGTTATAGTTGAGAGAAGAGAAAGCGTTCTTATATAATAACATTCTCGTAATGTACTTTTAATGTTATTTGCTTAATGTTTTCATAATGTTATCATAAAACTTTCTGAGTACAACGTTCATAGAACGTAATTACGATGTGATTTGAATCTTCTGATGTGAAGAGAAAACGTTGTGAGAACAACATTCAGTGAATGTCCTTAAATTATTTTTACTTCATGAAAATTGAGAGAAAGCATTCTACATATCTTTGTTAGCTAGGATCAAGCTCAAATCAAAAAAGCCCCATCAGAAAACTATTTAAAACTAAATCTACTTGAGTACGCGATTAGTTAATCAGACCTTTTTTATGAAACAGTTTATTCAATTCACAAAAATGGTCTAATGATTTATGATTTGGACTCATCTAGTTATTGAATAAGTGAATAAAAGATATATACATTTAGTTTATTTCAAAGCTTATGGCTTCAGAAGACTTGGAATATGGTGCATGAATCATAAGGACTATACACTATTATGTATTAAAGTTTTTATGATACTTTCGAATTGTTTCCTTAGGTCCCCCATTTTTATAATTGAGAAAAAGCTGCTAGTACATTTTATTGACAATTTTCTTTTGTTTTCAAAGGTCAAGACAGGTTTGGACCAACATAAACATGAGCAAATTATGCTTTATCATGGGAGTGTTTGGTAGAAATAATGGTTAATATTTAGTGTTGCAGCACCAGATTAAATTTGGTACTGTACCAGAGGACCTCTGGGAGACACTCTGGCGTGTCTGACCGGCAGGTTAGCATGGCAAATGCGATTAACGTTAATATCTGTGACTGATTACCCTCTCGGTGAACTGCGCAGGCATTAGCAGCACTAACTCAAACTGTCCCTGTGCAATCAACAGTCAGCGTGAATGGAAGATCAGTCATTAGCATTAGCAGGCCGGGTGTGAACCGTGATTATGGGAGTTCTCTCAGCCCATTGAGTGGCCTACTCTAGTGTAGTCGACTGTGTGAGATCAGGGCAAGACTCCTCACTGGTGCATATGCCTGCGTTTAACGCTCCAACCTGCTTCCACATGGTGAGTTTACACGTCCCCTGCAGTGAAGGTGCCGTGTCTATGTGGATATTGAATGTGTGTGTTTGATGATTGTGCGTTGGGGGTTAATATCAGTAATCAGTGTAGTGCAAACAGTCGGGGTATAACTAGGCCTGACGTGTGGAACTGTGTTTGATATAGTCTAGCGATGTTTTACACACTGTATGGATGTATTTGCTGATGTTTGGGGAAACTGATTCAAAACGTGCCATCAGGTAAAAACTTTAGGAAAATTTATGCTAGTGTTTATATATATATATTTAAAAATGTTATTGCATTTTTGGCATATATAGATGAATGTCATGCGACCTGTTTGAGTTTAAAGGGATGAAAAATGAAAATTCTGTCATCATCTACTCATCATTTACTCACCCTCATGTCGTTCCAAACCTGTATGACTTGCTTTCTTCTGTGGAACATAAAAGAATATAATCTGAAACTAAATGGGGCCCAAACAACATTTGACCCCACTGACTTTCATTTCAGGGACAAAAAAAACAACAGGAAAAAACAAACAAAAACAATCTTCTTTGGAAGAATGAAAGTCATGCAGGTTTGTAATAAATTATGAATAAATGATGACTGAATTTTCAGTTTTTGAGTGAACTATATATATATATATATATATATGTGTGTGTGTGTGTGTGTGTGTGTGTGTGTGTGTGTGTGTATATAGTATATACTGGAAAACAATACATAATCAAAGCATAATACATCTATGAATTGTAAATTGAGATTGTAAAATATAAATATTTTAAATGTTAAAGTGCAATGTTTAGTGTTGAGTTCATAACCCTTGACAGAAAAAATAACTAAGAACATTTTCCGTTTAGCCAATCCTTTAAGTTACTGTAAATGACTTAAAATAAATCCACAACCACTTTGACTTCAGTAGTTATTTAAAAAAAGAGAGAGAAAAAAGGTATTATAGACATTTACCAATGCAAAACAAAATATTTAAAGCAAATCTGAGATCTTTTTAAAATAGGTTTATTGCAAGGTTATGATTAAATCTTAAATGGATTGTTCACCCAAAAAACGAAAATTGTATAATTAACCCACCTATCATAAAAAAGTTAATTAATAATTTTTATTCAATCAAAGTCAATTATGAAAACTTATATTAAACTTGTTTAAAAAAAAAACTTTTGATATTCCTCAAAATATATTCTTTTGTGTTCCTCAGAAGAAAGAAAGTCATACAGGTTTGGAATGACATGAAGGCGAATAAATTATGACTGTGAACTATAGTGAACTATCCCTTTAAGACTTCTTTTCTGTTACCACTTTCAATACTTTTAATTGTTCCTGAAACCTTTTTTATTTCTTTTTCTTTTCGAACAGGAACTCTGATGAATGACTCTGATCTATCTGCACACAATTGGTGTTTCCTAAAAAGGCCCAGTGGACACATCTAATCGCCCTTAGTGGACAAACATGTGGGTTTGAATTACAGATTTTACAAAACAGTGCACTTCTATATTAATGCTGGATAAATTCACATGCTCTGGAAATGCTCGATCCGATTTTCACAGTAATGTGGACACATAATGGCTGCTCCTTCACTTCTCGCATGGGAAAATCACGTTGAACTCATATCGGTGGAGATTCCAGCGCCGTGTTCATCATTTGCACATAACAACTGCGTCCTCATTACTGCCTATAACATCGGAGAGTTGTGCCGTATGGAAAGCTGGAGAAATGTTCACACTTTGGTTGACTTAATTTCCACTCACTGGATTTAGCTTTCAGCATCCATGACAGGAAATAATTTGAGCCCCGGCTCGTTCATTTATGTTAAGTTATTATCGAATCACTTTGCCATGTGATTTTCCTAATGTGACACAAATTATATTGCTGGATATATAATTGGCAGTTAGTTCTGCCAAGGCCCCGGTGCAGAAGGCGATCTTCAAATTGAGTTGCTTACAGTTTGCGGAGCATTCGCACAAGCCAAGTGTGAAATCCATAAACACTCCGCCTTGGAGACTATACAACACACACACTGGGTGCGACATGAGCCGTGCTTGTGTTCAGTCTTCTCGAGTGTGTTAAATGTTCTTCCTGGCCAGTGCACGGCCTAAGGGTCCAGTAATCATATCTGAGGCTGTAACCCAGCAGTTGATTATTCGTCTTGTTTGTGTCGAGTGATATTGCGGAGAAAATTTGCATAATATGATCCTCCACCGATATGCTCATTGGTTTTGGGGGGCTGAACGTGTGCTTGTTTATGGGATTCAAACACTTCTTAATCCAAGGATTTATATTTGTCAGGAGTTAAAGAATATAATGAGATATGTGTGGATGGGGCACGAGGAAAAACAGGACGTCAAAACGGTTTTGTATTCAACATTCTGTCTCTTAGTGTTTAAGCATAATGTTTGTGATTCTATTTATATGTCAAAATAGGAAGCCACAGCTGATTCCTCTGAAACACAGTGCTATGAAAGTGTGACATCTTACTTTCCGAACAGGACTTGATTAATTTGATTATTTGGTGACTTTATCCATTATGAACTTTTCCGAATTCACAGTAAAAGTAGGCAAAAAGTACCTGGATGACCTACTACTTCCGGCAATATTCTGACGTGTGCATTCGATGGACACTTTACTATCCCATGAGGCCACGGGACAGGATTTGTGAATGTCAATGAAGCGACAACTGACTCTGGTAGGTCACATGATAATGACAGCATGATGAATGTAGTACGTCCGGATTACTTTCATACTACACACATTCATACTATTTAGAACATACTTTTTTAGCAGGCGTGAAGTACTGTAATTACTTATTCAAAATAAGTACCTATGAGAATGCGATTTCGGACACATTTAGAGTTTTTACAAGTCTAGTGTGACAAAATTAAACACTTTTGTAAAATAATTTAAATGTCAAATGGAAAATCCACCAAATAAGACTCTCGCCCCTTCACACATGGAGTTGTCTGGAAATGCTGAAGAAAAGAGCAGCTGTGCATGTGTGTGTGAGTCTCATGATAAGACCGAGAGGTCAAACACACCCTAGGCTCTCGCTCTGAGGTTAGTCGTTGACAGGAGAGAGTTATTGCTCAATGACATTAGATGTTTTCCTTCAGTTTCATGTTGGATTGATTTCTCTGATTTTTCTGAAATACCTCCAGAGCCCCTGAGCACTGTGACTGCCGTTACAGAAACAAAACAGTGACAAGGACAGAAAGATGGAGAAGGAAGATGACAGAATGGAGGGGATTATAAGGTAACGGAGATATATAAGAATTCATTTTACGAAGACCTAAGTATTAAAGTTTCATGTGTAATTTGTCTTGCACCGCTTGTTCTACGGACAAGAATGATTCCTCAAATGATGTACTTTGTCATTTCGTTTCAAAGTAACCGGTCCAGACACACTCTTAGAAGAAAAGGTTCTATATAGAACCTTAAAGGGTTCTGTTAAATGGTTAGTTCACCCAAAAATAAAAATTATCCCATAATTTACTCACCCTGAAGCCATCCTAGGTATATATGACCCTTTTTTTTTTGAGCCAAACTCAATCAGAGTTATATTAAAAAATATCCTGGCTCTTCCAAGCTTTATGATAGGAGTGAATAGAGCCTGAGATTTTGAAGGTCAAAAAAGTGCATCCATCCATCATACGAGTAATCCATATGGCAGGGGTTAATAAAGGCCTTCTGAAGAGAAGCGATTCATTTTTGTTTGAAAAATATCCATATTTATAAACTAATCACTGGCTTCCGGTAACTAAAAATCTAGTTCCGTCGGAAGAGTGACCTCTGGGTTATTAACTCCCTGGAGCCGTATGGATCACTTGATGATGGGTGGATGCACTTTTTTAAGCTTCAAAATCTAAGGAACCATTCTATCCAATTATAAATCTCAGAAAAGCAAGAATATTTTTTAATATAACACTGTGTTGTTATAATATTGTAATATTGTGTTTGGCTGAAAGAAGAAAGTCATATACACCTAATATGGCGTGAGGGTGAGTAAATTATGGGATCATTTTCATTTTTGGGTGAACTAACCCTTTAAGCACTTCAAGAATTTAGTTTTAATTACTTATGTTTTAAATAATTTTGAGTAAATTTTATGAAGTAAACATGCTTTCAATAGACATTTTTTATTTATTTAATTAAATATGAAAAGTATCATTAAAGATGTTTCTCCTTATATAGAACTTGTTTGGCATAAAGAGCACTTTAAAATTGAGTCAAGAAACGTAGGGTTCTATATTGAACTCCATTGAATCTTTTTTTTTTTTTAGGTAAAATTTTGCAATTACCCCAATATAATTGCAACCAAACCATATATTGGGGTAAGAATATCATAAGCTGTTTCCATTCCATCCACCTATTTTTATGTGCATTTTGGAATATCGCTTAAAACAAATGCTGAAAACACCAAGATTCAGGTAAATTCTAAAAATGTACAAAAAAAAAACAATGCGCTGAATTCAGGCAGATAATTTTTTTTTATCTGATAAGACATGCGCATAAACTACGATGGAAACACAATTACAGCATAAAGGTGCATTCACGTCACATCGTAATTGCAAGATTTCAACTTGTAAAAAAACCTTCTCGTTCTCAAATAGCTCGTAATTACAACTTGCGGAGCTCCTTCTTGTGTCACATGACTGCAGTACCACCTGACTGCTGCCTTAAAGCAACAAACACTAAGTAAGATTTTTTACCTAAAAATAATGTTTTCAAAATCGTTTCAGTGGTTCATCAAGTCTTGACATGGTGAAATGCACATATGCCACCGCTTTGCGGTCCTTTATCTGATATATCCACGCTATGTAAGATTGCCAGATCGGGTCGCGTTTCTGTAGTCCGAATGAGACATAAAAAACCTACAAATTTGACTTGCTTTACGGCAAGCGTTACAATTGCCGATAGGTGGAGCGTACTCGACAGAAGACTACAACTACATGTAAGATACCTAGCAGCCGGGTAGCTTTTGAATTGTCATCATGATTCCAAAGCCGGTGCTGGATAAACAGAGAGCATGCGCATGCGACAGTAGGATGCGGTAGGCTAAATTATTTACGACAGCAGTAATGGACAATTCCGCTTCCAACCTGTAGAGCGACCGCAGAGGAAAAGTTACTTGGTGTTGCTTTAATTAGGCGTTGATAGTGTTGATGATAGAAATGCATAATTTCCAGTCTGAGGATGTAAACAGCTCTTAGCAGAGCGTTGTGTGTTTTCATCTCGAAATTACGGTAATGACATGAATGCAACATA
The DNA here is from genome assembly GCA_029959095.1 of Rhinichthys osculus. NCBI lineage: Eukaryota > Metazoa > Chordata > Actinopteri > Cypriniformes > Leuciscidae > Rhinichthys > Rhinichthys osculus. The sequence goes on from JARWKJ010000003.1 coordinate 53,616,475, forward strand.
AATCCCTTGATGTGCAACAAAAAAAAATCTCACATGACTTTGCCTCAACAAAAATTGTGATTGGATACCCGGACTAACCAGCGGACCAATTTCTTTGCATGAGTCAAAGTCTGTCATCAAACTGATTTGGTTTAATTCCCTCTCAGAAGTGTCTGACATTAAAGCAGTTACCAAACACCAGGCATCCGAACGCAAGATAACACGACAGCGTTTGTTGTATTTCATCTGCTTGATGTAGGAAAAACGAGCCACAGTGGCTTCAAGGATTGCAGAAACTTCCATTTTTATTACAGATATATTGCACCAATTTGCCAGGAAGTGACCATATTTGTTCTCATTAATACATGCGATGGTAACGGTACTTTATTCGCAAATGTTTTATGCGATATTCCAACCTTGCGCATAATTTAATTTAGCAACTTTGGATGCAAACAGCCATTGAGACGTGGATGGTGGACTTTACTGACCTAAACACAATACACTTTAGCACTTTAAGCAATGCCCTAGCAGTGAGATTTGCTCTCATATTTTCATCAGGAAATGTAAAAATCTAGTTCAAAGTTTACTGTAACGCTTTAAAATGTTGTATGTAGTGCTCCATTACTTGTTTATTTAAAAAAAAAAAAACAGCACAACCGCTGTTTGCCGCTGTATTACTCAATTATCCTTTTGCATGCCCTGGCGTTTAATGCAATTTCACAATAACACTCACTCTACAACTCATTAGCAGCTCGTGTTAAATCACAAGGTTCAAGTTGCAATGTGACACAAAGTCCCAGATCCCTACCTCTTACTCCAGATGTGGTACTACGAGCCAGAATAATCGCTTAACAATGTTCATTGTGTGAATGCACACCTTGACTAACACACCCTGTTCTCGGATCAGAAATGTATTCTGCACAGCTGAAGCAAATTACATTGAGTTTAATCAGAGGATCTCGCCCTGATTTACATGCTCTGCTTGTGATGTGTCGTGGCGTGAAAGTGAAAAAGCAATTCATTTACATAAGAGCAAACAATACATGAGCTTTAAGACAAAGGATGGAGTTGAATTGCAAAGAAATAACATTAATGGGAGTCCTCTAATGAGCCTCAGCATGTTACACAATTGATTAAGATAATTAGAGGTGGTATACTGAAGACATGACAAGAAAAATAAACAGGGATATCAGGCCAGTTTAATGTGAAACTAATCTTGAACTCAATTAAAGCTTATAATAAATTGGTAACTGACTAAAAAGAAAAAAAGATTTGCATATACATATATAGGCCTATATATTATACTGTATATTGTCTCAAATTCAGACATTCAATTTTAAACTATAAAAATCCATTAAAAATTAATTATTACAACTTTGATGATCTAAACACAATAAAATAAAGTAAAACACATAACATTTACTTTTTATACATCAGTTGACTTTCATCATACGCTCTGAAACTGATGGTAACAAAGTACACACATGTTTGATCAAAGTAAATGAATTGCTGTGGTGGAAATTATATAATGTGTAATTCTCACAATATAATATCAAAATGGTTTGTTTATTTCACTGCATTTGGATAATCGGAGTAATAATAATTCAGACTTTTATAATGGACTTTCATAGTTTAGGATTGAAAGTCTGAGAGAAGAGAAAAACAACAATATCTATACATAAAGACCATTTGGAAAGTTTAAAATAATGGATGAAAAACTCTCTAAGAATTCATGTGACCAAAAAAAACCCTGAACCATAAAACTGTAATATTGATGAAACACCCATGTTAACATTCGGCATGCAGGTCAATTTAGTTAATTATTGTTTTAATTACTGGTGTTTACTATAGGTAATCATTTTAAAATCTGGATATGGATGAAAACAATTAGGTTTAGATAACTAAAAAAAAGGTTACATTTGTCTTGAGTGCACTTGTGTGTGTCACTGTGTTTTAGAAGTCTTTTGGCCTTTATGACGGGAGGCAGTTTGTGACAGTGATATTAGGAGGAGCGTAACAATATGTTGTTTTAATACAGGCGGGGGTGACAGTCTTACAGTTAGCTGGGGTGTATGTGTGCGGGGCGATGCCCTGGGGTGGGTCGGCCCAGCGGTGCGCATTGACCTGGCTTGTCGCTCACTGACCTGTGAGACGGACATAATGAAGTGTGAGTGGCCGTCACCTTAACCGTCTGTGACAAGCCATCCCAGCCCGGAGCACATCTGTGACAGGCAACTCCGCCATCAGAGCCCGAGCCTGATGTGGGCTCTCACTGGCGACTCCGCATCCGTCCACACTGCGCTCCTGGGATCGCCCTGCACCCCACTGGTGCTATATGGCCCTGTTATCCAGCGGGGTCACAGGGGAAGAAGGAGGCAGAGCGCAGCCAAAGACCAGCTGTCACACACCAGGGCCAGAGATTTTTTCCCCCCAATTTTCACTAGTCCTACCTACATTTGTCAGTCACTTTGTATAAAAGCAAAATGAAAAGATTGTTTAAAAAAAGAAAAAAGAAATCTCAATCTCAATTCTGGCTGTCCTTTGATAAATGGTCACGGCTTCCAATTATAAAGCATTCCTGTATCTCAAACAGTAGAGCCTGGTGCTAACATCGCCACGGTCATTGGTTTGATTCCCTGGCATGAACTGATAACTGATAAGTATGTTACATACAAGCCACTTTGGATGGAGCTATGAATACTAATGAGATCATGCTGGATTAACTAATCCCATGTATTAAATTCAACATGAAATGTTTTTGTTTTTTTCAAGTTCCCCTGACTCCTCCCAGCTGGCATGGGTTGGCTTAGTTGTGCCAAATATACTGGTGCATGGTGTTCTTCTGGATATGCAGGGTGTCTGCAATATGTCAATAGAAACGCACACATTGACACACCAGTGATTATGAATCCATGACATTATTGTACTGTAGTTGGCGATCTAGTGTAGCATATACCCACCAGTAGATCTGGAGATAAAAAAAAAAAAAAATTATTCAGATGAGAAACTCACAACGTGGCACAGGAAATGATGATTACAGAAAATTCTCTTTTTATATTAAATATAAAAATAACAGAATAACAGAATTGAAACACCCAACAAAGATCCTGTTGCATGTTAATTTTTAGGTTGGCACAATTTAATGCATTTTATCAATTGTGCTCCATAAATCAATGTAGAAAAGGTGTGAAAGGTCTGAACATAATCTGTATCTCTATCATAATCCACTCAAGAAATAAATTTTCCTGGATGAACATCCTTGTTATGACTAGTTTGGACTATCATTGTTTAGGAATGTGATTCCAGAACTAGCAAAGGAAAAGTCCAGGTTCATTTGGGTAATAAGATGCAGGTACACAGAAAGGAAAAATCTGTGTGTAAAGTGATGAGTGGCCTATAGGAAAATTGATCTCCACCCTTTATTCAAATATGATTAAGAATAAAGATTTTGTAAGCATATTGCAGTTGTGTTTTGGATCAATTGTTTTGTTTGTGAGAATGCAATAAAACATGCCAAATTGTGCAGAAATCATTTTTGGCCAGGCTGTGATACAAAGGCATGCAAAAACAAGAGAGAACCAACAAAATATTAATAAATCTGCTTTTCCCTGTGAGCTTTTTTCTTTTTGCAATGGAAATTTATATATATATATATATATATGGTTTCATCGAGCTTGTAAGGTCATTAAAAACAAACATCCCCTCCAGATTTCACTTTTGGCCACTACTTTAGGTTATCATAGAGTAGGCCCAGTATTTATGCTTATTTCGGCTGAATTTACATTTATTCATTCACATACTTTTATCCAAAGTGACTTTCATTGCACTAAATGTATACATTTGATCAGTCCATGCATTTCCTAGGAATCAAACACTTGACCTCAGTGTCGATAATGCCATGTTGTATAGAGCTAGAAATCACAATAGGCTACTATATATGATGAAGCACAATCATCTTCATCTTCAGGTGGACACCATAAATACATCAGATCTCTTTCGCTGGTTGTGCAGTTCATTATTGTGTGATTTCATTTGGCTGCAAGGAGCACAATGGTGATGAAGTGTGTGGAGGTGCCACTGTCGCATCTGAGCTTTTGGCGTGTGCTAATAAAGAGTTTTACAGTGATGAACAAAGTCAAAAGTGCAAAAACACACACAAACGTTTCCCAGTCCACCCAGCAGTGTGTTACAATGGAATACAGCAAAGACCAATGAAGCACATGTCACATGCTCAGTGGCATTTTCTCAAGTCAGAGCTTCTCGGGATGTCCACCTGGACGCTATTCATGTCTAGGCTTTGAAATCATGTACATCAATTAAGAACAAGACAAAATGAAGACAAGACCAGCTTGGCTGCATTATTTATGTTCAATCAACCATCTGATCTGACTTCATCACATCTGTCTCTGGGTAATTTTGAAAGCACATCACAGAGGATTATTATCTGAGTGATGAGAATTATAGTGTAGGAAATAATTATGTGAAACTTGAAATAACCTAAATGATATTTTTGTGTGATATTAAAAGTGACTACTTTCAAAAACATTAAAAAAAATCTTAATGTTTCCAAACTTTTGTCTGATACTGTTTATCTTTTCATAAAGAATTGTAGCCAAAGCAAAAATGGATAGGCTAATTGCCGATTTCGTGTTACATTGAAAGTGTTTTAATGGATTTTATTTTCTAAAGGTCTGTTCAAGTAAATAAGTAAGAACATACTTTTATAATGCATTTACAAAAACTCAGAAAGGCTTTAAAGTAAAGTGTTACCAGATCTTTTAAGAACTGTTCACTATAGGTCCTATGGGGAACCAAAAATGGTTCTTAACATTGATAAGAAAAAACCCTTTTGAAATATGTTTTATTTGTATGTTGATTTATTACTGTTTTTTTTTTATGTTTAGCACATTGGTCAACATTAGTGTACGTACACACACACACACACACACACACACACACACACACACACACACAAACACACACACACACACACACACACACACACACACACACACACACACACACACACACACACACACACACACACACACACACACACACACACACACACACACACACACACACACACACACACACACACACACACACACACACACACACGATGTAACGCAGCTGTATAACAGTAATTCTTCTGTCAGGAACAGTCTGTTAGAGATTTGTCTGTCTCTCTCACTCAGTGTCAGCATGGCTGAACCTTCTGTGTTGCCCACAGAGACATAGCCTTCTTCTCCTGTCAGAGGATATTTTGCTGCGTGTGTGTGTGTGTGTGTGTGTGTATACGGGACCCTGGGGCAGGACAGCCACATCTCTGTTTGTCAATAGCCAGAAAAGAGAGGACACGGTGACAAAGGCTGAGATGACTCAAGCAGATGGTAGTACTCTTAACCTGCACTTAGATACTGTATTAAAAACAAAACAAATTTCAGCAGTAAAGGGATCACTTTATATAGCCTATAGAGTGTTCAAGATATTGCAGAACTGCCAACAGCATGATAAATGTTTTTATTGATTTAGCCTTGTATGAAGTCGAAGCTTAACATAGATGAGAAGGACTGTAAAGGGTAAAACTACAGCTGGTGTAACTATTAAACAGTAAGCTAACCTGTTGTAATTTTGAGAGTCATTCACACATACTATTATTTAGCACAGAGCATTTACTTCTTTACTTTTATTCACACCTGCCTTGTTTGGTTCGATTGAATCGAACTCTAGTTCATTTCCCCCCCTTGGTGCGGACCTTTTGGGCAGGTGTGAATGCAGCAATCTAACTCGGGTGCGGACCAAACAACCGAACCGAGACCCAGCTGAAGAGGTGGTCTCGGTACAGTTCCAAACAAACTCTGAATGGTTCGTTTACGGTGTGAACATGAACCGACCCAATTGCAAGAAAGCACTGCGCCTTTGAGTTAACAGGCTTCCGTAGTCGGAGTTGGGTTATGGGAAAGTGATCTGTTGTAGCCTACTAGATTACATCTGTTGCGCGTCTTTCTGCGCCTCGTGTGTGCATCATTGGAATGGAATGAATGAATGAGTGTGTGCATTAGGACATTCACATACAGAGCGTTCTCTTTAGTCTAATCGCGCATAGATGCAAAAAAAGCATTTGCAGTTCATATAATGTAACGATAATTACAATACAAGGATGATGCGGCGTTAATTTACGTTAAAGGAACACTCCGACTTTTTGGGACTTTAGCCTATTCACCTTATCCCCCAGAGTTAGATAAGTCCATACATACCTTTTTCATCTCCGTGCGTGCTATAAGTCTGTTTGACGCACCCTCCGCTAGCCTAGCTTAGCACAAAGACTGGATGTAAATGGTTGCAGCTAGCATACTAATCCAAATAAGTGACAAAATAACGCAAACATTTTCCTATTTACATGTTGTGATTTGTATAGTCACAGAGTGTACAAAAAAACAAAGTCACATGAGACACAGACATATTTTAACCGTATAAATACTGGTAACTATATTCTCTGAAGGCGAAGCACTGCTACTTGGGCGGAGTGATAACCGCAGCAGACAAGTGATAAGTAGCAGTGCTTCGCCTTCAGAGAATATAGCCCTCCAGGCCCCCATGTCAAACGTTTCTGAAAGTGTTCAGGTGTTGAGGAAATGCCAAACGGAAGGCGGAGAAAACAGTATCTTCCAAAAGGCGTAATGAAGGTAGTGAGTGGGGCCGAATCTTTATGCAAAGTAATCTGCCAGAATCCAGCAGTAGCATCCAACTTAGAGAACACTGTTGCGCCTGACAGTTTAGCCAGTGTTTCATCAACTGCAGGAAGAATATGCCTCTCTCTGCAGACATTGTTGTTTAGATGTGTTAAATCAATGCAGATGCATATCTTGCCATTTGGTTTCGGCATATAACCATACCTGAACACCACTCAGTTGCTTCTTCAATGGGCACTTAACTCCTATTTCTTCCATTCTTTCCAGCTCCTCTTTGACTCTGTTCATCATGGGCAAAGGCACTCGACGAGGGACAGACAGAGCAAATGGAGTGGTTAACTCTTTGAGTTTGATTTTGTACTTTCCTTCCAGTTTTCCAAGTCCTGTGAAGACTTTTGGGAACAGCTCTTTGTAGTTCGGGTCTGATGTTTGAATCGCATCCACTGTGTAAAGTAAGTCCAGCTCTTTTATGGCAGGTAGTCCAAGGAGAGGGGACACAAGTCTTGGTATCACAAACACTGGGTGTTTTATCACTCTTCCCTGATGACAAAGTGATGCTTCAAACTGCCCTCTCACCTGTCTTGACATGTTGCTTGGTCCACACAGCTTTTTGTTAGGCGGGCTGAGAACACCATGACTCGTCTTTGAGTACATGCTCTTTGGGATGGCTGTTACTGCTGCTCCTGTGTCCAGTTTGAAAAGAATTTGCTCACCGTTCACTGCAATGGACTTTTGCCAGACATCAGTCGAATTCTCAGACTTTACAACTCCCAGGAACACATTCTCTATGCTCTCTGTCTCATCACAATGATATATTTCCTCTAGTCTTTTCTGTGTTTTGCAGACTGCAGCGAAGTGGCTTTTTTTCTTGCACTTCCTGCACTCAGCCTCCCTCGCTGGACAGCTGTTAAGTGAGTGTGCTTGTGGCCTTCCACATCTGCCACATCCCTTGCTGGCTTCATTGTGTTTTGTACTGTCTGGTCGTCTTTGCGGTCCTTTTTGTAGAAATTTTGGTTTCATTTAGTATTTTAACATGTCCATGTTTGTCCCATTTGAGTCACCGTTTGCTTGTATCATCTGCTGCTTTTCATTTCCTCTTGAAGGACTCCATACTGACAATTTTCTGCTAGTTCGTGATGAACATTTCAGCTGACTCGCCCGGTTCTTGGCACTTCCTGTTGAATTTATCCCTCTCGTAGATCACGTACATGTTGTGTTTACATATGAAGTGTTTCTCGAACGTTTCTTTAACTTTGTCATATTTCTTCCTGTCTTCTTCAGAAAGACCCAGCGTGCACAATCACATGATATCATCAGCTTTATCTCCCATTGTGTAGATAAGCAAATTAACTTGATATTCTTGACTTCTTTCACTAATTCCCGCTGCTAATCCAATTTGGCCAGCTGCCAAACCCAGATAGCATGGTGACATTGATACAATGTTGAGTTTTGATCTAAACCATCATTTTGGTTGAGATTGACATTTCAATGTTTAAAGTGTGCTGGATCAGCATTGAAATTTTGATGAAAGCCAACAACACACATGGGTGGAGACAGTGACATTGAACTAACAGTGATTTGTAGTTGATGAGCACAAGATCATTCAGGCGTATCTCTGCAGAACACTAGTGGGTGTTTCTCGATCAATGGGGCGGTTTCAAACCACAATGGGCATTTTCAACCGCTTTACCCGATTTGCTGTAATCCACTGTGGGCTTGGTTTAGGGGTGGGCCTTCATGATTTTAGCAAGTCTGTTGAAAAATGGTTGAAAAACATTTACCTGTATTGTAGTTTGAAATTGGCCACTGATTGGTAAACGCCCATTTTGTCTTTGCATGTGCACTTCTCAGTAGTCTAATGCTTCCTCATTAGAGTGAAAACATGTGCATCCTATACAGAAGTCTTGTTTGTTGAATCACCTGACATACATGACTTCTCTAGCACAGTTTCAAACAATGGTGCATCTACCTTATTTCTCTGTTCCTTTGTTTTGCATGCTTATTTGCGTTTGATTTGTGTTGTTACTCACTGTAATTAGATTACAAAGTTATTAAAGTGTTTGAATAAAGCATCTATTTTTCTACATTCTTAAAAAATGCATCTTGCTATAGTAAAGTTTATTAGGAATTTCCTGAATAAAGTTATGTCATTTAACAGATTTCTTAAGGTGCAAGAGACATGAACATGAGCAAGAATGTTAACATAGCCCATGTCTTGTCTCGGTCAGTGCTTGCATGCAAACACATTGCTCCTTTAGTAGGAGTGAAGGCAGATGAAGATGGACAATTAAAAAAGCACCCTCCTGATAATGCTGACATTGATCATACATTGAGTTGTTGTCGACAGCATAATCACCTGACCTGGGACTTGATGATATCCTGTATCTTATCACTGCTTAATCAGGTAATCATTCATATTCCTGAATCTGTATTCAATTTGAGAAATAACTGATTTCCATTCAGTTTAGCTTGTTTCCACTGAAACACAATAACAAAAAAAACATCTAGTGTTTATTAAGAAACTGACTGACATGGCTATTTTGTGATAATTAAAGAGATTGGGGTCTACATAAGGTGAATCTGCAGCTTTAAAGAGATAGTTCAGCCTGAAATTAAAATTATGTCATCATTTATTTACCCTCAAGTTGTTCCAAACCTGTATGAATGTCTTTCTTCTGCTGCACACAAAAGAATATAGAGTGAATAATGCCGGTAACCAGACAGTTGATGTTAGCCATTGACTTCCATTATTTCCTACTATGGAAATCAATGGCCACCGTCAACTTTCTGGTTACCGACATTCTTTAAAATATTTTATTTTGTGTTCAAAAGAATAAAGAAACTCATACAGGCTTGGAACAACTTGAGGGTGAGTAAATGATTACAGAATTTTCATTTCGGGCTGAACTATCTCTTTAAAGAAGTTTTCTAAGATCTTTTTTATTCTACAAGATAAAAGTGTTATTTGAATGCTGTAGTTTCACAGAAAATGAAATGAATGGCTATAGCTCAGAGGTGTTTGTTCCTCTTCATGAAGAGTTTAGCTCCAGCGCCTGGAAGTGTTCATTGATCTGATGACCTCGATTATCTGCCTCAGGTGTTTAATTAGGGCTGGAGATAAATCCGACACCCCTGCTAGTGTTTTCTTTTAATATTAAAGCATTCATAGAAATAAATAAACAGAATTTTACGATACTATAATCGTAGTTAGAATATTTTGTTTTCAGTGGCTTTAAAAAAAAAAGTGAATCATATTGTGTTTAGTATATTAACATTATTGAATGTGACTGTATGTATGACAACTGAATTGATTCGTTCTTGAGTAACATCATGCTTTCTTTTTCAGATTTCAGAGAACCCAAAGGAAAAGAGGCAGTATCTGAGGCAGTATCTGATGCAAGACAGATTTTTAAAAACCTGAACCGCTGGACCTGTAGTTATGATGACATCAGACTTCTGAAGCCAATTTTATTTTTAAAGGTTGAAATGCTTTTGTCCTATTTCTCCCCCTTTCTTTTAAAAAAATGATATTTTAATATATTTGTTGTCATTGATTGATTGAATAAAATAAATTGACTCAACTGCTGGAAAGGTGTCATTTATATTTGAAAAGGTTTTCGACAAATTTTGAAATGGTCAGGAATTTGTTGACGCACCATTGAAGTGTGATTGAAATATTAATGTTGTTTCAACATTAATTGGTACATCAGATGGCAACATTGTTTGACATTCCTTTTCAGTCTTTCAACAAAATGTATTTAGAATCAACATCACATTGTAACATTGATCAAACCATATTACCAAAGATTATTTTTTGTTAATTTCAGTGTTAATTCAACAGCAGTGATTTAGATTCAACATCATAGTGTAGCGTTGATTCAACAATATTACCATTGATTATTTTTGTTAAAGTGTAGCTTTGATTCAACAATATTACCATTGATTATTTTTGTTAATTTCAATATTGATTCAGCATCAGTGATATAGAATCAATCATAGTGTAACGTTGATTCAACAATATTGCCATTGGTTATTTTTGTTAATTTCAATATTGATTCCGCATCAGTGATATAGAATCAATCATAGTGCAACGTTGATTCAACAATATTACCATTGGTTATTTTTGTTAATTTCAGAGCTGATTCAACAGCAGTGATGTAGATTCAACATCATTGTGTAACGTTGATTCAACAATATTACCATTGATTATTTTTGTTAATTTCAATATTGATTCAACAGCAGTGATGTATAATCAATCATAGTGTAACATTGATTCAATAGCATTACCATTGATTTTTTGTTCAACATAGTTTCAACATTAACTGAGGGTGCAAAAGTGATGTTGATAAAATATCACTTTGTAATGTTGAATCAATACTATTACCGTTGATTTTTGGTTGAATTGCCAACATTATTTCAACATTAACTGAGGGTGCAAAAGTGATGTTGATAAAATATCACTTTGTAATGTTGAATCAATACTATTACCATTGATTTTTGGTTGAATTCCAAACATTATTTCAACATTAACTGAGGGTGCAAGAGTGATATTAAAGCAACATTACTTTGTAACGTTAATTCAATGCAATTAGCGTTGACGCATCAACACTGAGTCAACATTGTTTCAATGATTACATGCTATCTGGGAAAATCATTGAAGTCGAAATGTTCAGGCTGGGCTTATTGAGAACAAAGTATCCATTTACCTTGGTGCTGTTTTCTATTGAATTTTGTATTTGTATATGTGAATATGTGTCTCTCTCTCGCAGCTGCAGCGGTGCCGATCGCGTGATCTTGTTTGTTTCATTGAAACTTCACTTATAAACTCTTATTCTTGCCGCGCTGGTGCGGATGACTGTCATCTCTTAGAAAGCGAGGTAAATCTGCTTCTGACACCATGTTAGGTTATTAGTAATGAACCGACAGGAGACAAAGCTTCCTAACATGGAACACATTACACACATTACACATCCAAAACATCCTAGCGGTACAAAGGGAATAAAGTCACCACCTATTAAGCCACTACATGAACTACTCATCATGGGTGTGGGGGAACGGATTCTGACAGCTGGATTATTTGCCGTCGGATTCTTTTCCCCATGTTTCTTACATAATGAGGTTCTAATATTTACAAAACTGACAGCAGCTACTTGGTGCCGATAGCATCGTGGGCAGCTCACTGACATCTAGCACTGTTGTGTTTTGGGTGATCCAAGTTCAAGTCCTGGCTCTCGGACTTTTCCTGTTCCTGTCTCCCACTTCGCTTCCTGTCTATATACATAAATATAAGGCAAAAACGTTAAACGGTTGCTGGTTAATCTCCATCTTTTAACTGTGCTAGATATCAGCGAGCTGCCCACGAGGCTATCGGTGCCAAGCTGGTGTCAGTTTTGTACATATTTAGCCTGGAACACACCAAGCCGATGTCGACGAACTATGAAAGCCGACTTTGTTGTCGCCTCTCGTCGCCTCTCGTCGGGTAAACACACCGAGAGAACTACAGGCGACTGTCAGCTAGAATGCGCGTTCTGCGTCGGCTTGGTGTGTTCCAGGCTTTAGAACCTCAATTTGTAAGAAACATGGGGGGAACAGAATCTGACGGCAAACAATCCAGCTGTCGGAATCCGTTCCCCCACTCATATGATGAGAGATGTTGATGTAGTGGCTTAAAAGATGCTGATTCAATTCTGTGTGTAGATGGTGCTTAATCAGCAACAGTTTAAAGATTTATTTTTTGGCTTTCATCATAATAGACCAGTATGTAGACTGGAAGCGACCCAGCTAACAAAAATATTTTCCTTAGAATGTTTTGCTAAGATTCCCATTAGGTTATAAAAACGTTGTTTTTTAAACATTGAAAACGTCCAGTTTTTTTAATGTATTAACGTTTTTTTTTCTTGGTTTATGTGAACTTTAGAGGAGCATTCTATCAGAAATAATGTTTTAATAATATTTCCAAAATGATAGAATGGAATGTTCCTCTAAAATTCACATAAACCAAGAAAAAAACGTTCTTAATACTTAAATTAACGGATGTTTTGAACGTTCAGAAAACATTCAGAAATAACGTTTAAACTTAATTGGAATGTTAGCTAAACATTCAAAGAATATATTTTTGTTATCTGGGAATGTTGGTCTCTCAATATTATGAAAACAACAGTCAAGTACAAATAGTATGATAAAACCGTTCCAAGAACGTCGATCTAAGAACATTTTCACTGGACGTTATGAGAATGTATTTTAACTATGAAAATATTATAAGACTGTTCCAGAAACATTATTTTAGGAACGTTTTTTTACTAACATTCAAATAACGTTAGGGAAAGTTCCCTGTTAGCTGGAAGTGGGAGACAGGATCAGGAAAATTCAGAAAGCCAGGATTCAAACTCGGGTTACCCAAAGCACAACAGTGAGTGCTAGATGTCAGCGAGCTGCCCATGAGGCTATCCGCAACACCTAGCATAGCAAGCATCAGTTTTGTAAATATTAGAACCTCATTTTGTAAGAAACATTGAGGGAACACTATCTGACGGCAAATAATACAGCTGTTAGAATCCGTTCCCCCACCCATATGATGAGAGATGTTGATGTAGTGTCTTAATAAGGAGCTGTTTTTTTAACCTGTTAACTGTCACCCTTTTTGAATATACATGAAAATGCACATTCCGAACTTAAATGGTTGTAATTCAAGAATGCTTTGGAATAAAGACGTAAGATTGGTCTCGTTTTAAAGAAGACATTTTGGCAGATTTTTGTTGAAGTGAAATAAATTAAGAAAGTGAAACAGAAAAAAAGTTATAGAAGTTTGAGTTTATGAGAATGTACAATGTAAAAAAAATAATTATTCATATTTTATATAAATATATTTTTTAATTCATTATATATTAGGGCGACTCTAAAACTGCAACAAAAAAAATCAAAGCCAAAAATCTGAACAAGTTGTGTTTCAAATTTTAGGTTGATATCTCAAAAAATGAGCTTTCAGTAAGATTTTGTGTGGGCGCAGTACCAAACTTTTTCACTAGATGACAACCAGACTCCATTACTGCCCATATAAGGGCGCCTCTATTTCCATATGTGTTTTGAGTGATCTGAACCATTATTTCCACAATTTTCATACAATTTATGAAGTAGACATCCTATTCAGAAGTAGTATGGGAAGTTTGGCAGATTTTGATATGAATTCAACCTCTAAGAAACACTCAAAAAGAACAAGTATGTCCGTTATAGCTTCCTCCCACCTCACAAATGGTGAATCTATCATTTTTTTTCTTTATAATTTAAAAAAAATTCTGATCTTTTTTTCTAAAATAATTGAATGGATGCTATCTTTTGAACTCTTGCCATGAAAACAAACTGAGGTTATACCCTTCTTTCATGATTTTTCATGTTCATCACTATTTCAAAATAAAGGTCTAAACACGCCTTAGGAGTATGAAAATATTCTTGTTGCAAATTGATAAATTACGGCTCCAAATATGGAAACTAGAGATTGTAAGCTTTCAAATGATATATAGTTTGTCAAGATTAGTTTAGGTTTAGTATTTTACTGTTGAATACTGTTTGACTGTTTAAAAATGTAATAGATTTGGGCCCACCGGTGGGCCGGTGACAGTTAAGAGGTGTTTTTGATTAGCTGCACTTTCACTGAATCTCACTGACCTTCAGTCATGTCAAAGTTCCTCCAGTATTTTCTGAAACACACCAGACTTCGTCCTTGTATTGGGTGTGTTGTGTATCTGCACAGCTCTAATGGCATTATATAAAGCATATTCATTTTAACTGCTTCTATCTCAGCAGGGCATTATAATTAAAATACTCATTCTAAAAGTTCCATGTGAATCTTTAAATATGACTCATAATTATTAATTATTTGGAGCTCCATATCTTTGCAGAAGTCTCCATGCTTTTGAAGCTTCAATATTTAGTATGCTGTCTCCATCTTGTGGACAAAGAATAAACTTCAAGAGAAAGTATGGAAAATTACAGACTACGCCACCCTGTAACTAATCAATCAAACAATAAAAAAACAATTATTTGCTTAATTAATTGTATAATACATTCTAATAAAATTGTTTATTCTCAATAATAATATTATACTGCTGAAGTCACTAATAAATAAGTAATTTATTTGTGCTTATTATTATGCATTTGATATTGACAAATTTGATTAAAAAAAAAGTAAGGGAGCAAGAAAAGGAATGTTACACAGAAGAGAAAACACACTCAATTCATAACTATCTTGATTGGATGTTTCATGTAAGAATGCTTTGTAGATCAGAAGCTCTAAAAGGCTATTCACACTTACAAGTTGTGTACATTTACAATGATTACAATGTATAGAAAAATTGGCAGTGGTCCACGTTGATTCAGAGTTTGCATCATCTGAAGTCCTCACAGGAGTTGGACTCATCTCTTCACCGGGTCATCTGAAGTCTTCATAAGAGGCTGGATCCAAACTGGATCATAGATAATCATGTGCATTTTATCTGATATGGAGTGCATTATGTGAATGCTTGGCTAAAGAGATGTGTCTTTAATCTAGATTTAAACTGGGAGAGTGAGTCTGAGCCCCGAACATTATCAGGAAGGCTATTGCAGAGTTTAGGAGCCAAATGTGAAAACGCTCCCCCTCCTTTAGTGGACTTAAAGGTACCACCAAATTCCGGAGGTTTGTGACCTTAAAGAGCGTGATGGCCGATATAAGATCAGTTAAATACACAGGAGCTAAACCGTTTAGGGCCTTAATGTGAGTAGCAATACTTTGTTTGATACAGAACTTAATATGTAAGCAGTGAAGAGATGATAAAATTGGTGTTATATGATCATATTTTATTGACCTGGTAAGAACTCTGCATTTTGGACTAATTGTAGCTTGTTTATTGAGGATGCAGGAGAACCAGCTAGTAATGTAATGCATACAGTAATCTAGTCTAGAAGTCATGAATGCATGAACTAACTTGATGCATTCATTCATTTTGTTTCAACCACTCTTCAAAGTTCTTTTTCATCATGTGAAAGTTATCAGAAAGGGCTAGAAAGAAAGAAAGAAAGAAAGACATTTTATGTTTTCTTTAAAAAAAAAAAAAGATTTATCTATTGTGGCCTATTTAGAAGCGAGTAACTATGGTAACTAAACTTTGTTTTCCCATATGAATAGGGAAAAAATCTCTAAAATCTTAGAGAGACACCGTGGAGGTCCCCGTGAAGGTGTCGTTTCCAATCAGATTTTAGAGCCGATCCTTTTGTAATCATTTTCATTCTATTGGAACAGAGTAACAGACACATATTGCAGAAATATTTGATAAGCTTGGCTTTTTCATTACGGGAATTGTACAATTATACTCAGAAGCTTTTACGAACAGGGCCACATGATTTGTTTAGCGCAAGGGTTAGCAGCACAAAGGTTTTCAAACAATGTGTAAGGTTCCATTAGACAATGTAATGGCGTTTTACATTAGGGGTGTCTAAGTTGGCAGAGTGTGTTTGGGTTGTAAAAACCCTTGGCTGGCACATTCCTTCTTTTAACTGCACAGACATAGATAAACAACGAGGCAAACAAATCTGTGCAGTTTGAGGAGTAATGTATAAAATATTATAGTACAAACACATCTTTTTATTTGGTCCCTTTTGACAGCAGGTGGCGCTGGAGTGTGTTTTATGTGCTGAACTGCAAACCATTGTAAACTGACTTTTGTATGTGAACAAGGCTACTTCTGTATATCTAGAAAGTGTAGGACCCAGTATTAACATGTTTCACTTGAATCATTGTTTTGTTTGTTTTTATATGCAAATTCACCAAAAATATCTAAGTAGGGCAAACATGAAATTAAATGCAGGCTACATATATTTTAAATATAATGCAATTTTAAGATTTTATATGGTGTTTTATTCAACACAGTTCGGGATGAGCACGTTCAGGTAATCAACCAATCAGCGCAAGAGGAAACCGGTATATAGCCATCTCTCACCTCTGTCCCGCTACAGTTTCACATCCCTCCATCCATGCACCCTCACTCTTGGCAGGTTTCTATCCCAGACATGGAGGGGAGTACTCTGGGTTCGGGCCAAATTCTGAACTCGGAGCCCTCCCCCGGACAGCACGCCAATACGCATAAATTACTATATTTGATTTCATGTAGCCTACTTGTAAACTCGTGAAATGCTATAAATTAAGTGTTGCACTGCTGTTATAAAAATCATTATTTATTCATTGTAACTGAAACATTAAAGATAGTGATCATTTACTCAACCCCATGTTGTTCCAAACCTGTATGCATTTCTTTCATCTGTTGAACACAAAAGAAGATATTTTAAAGAATGTTGGGAACCAGACAGTTGACGGCACCCATTGACTTCCATAGTAGGAAAACAATTACAACGGAAGTCAATGGGTGCCATCAATTGTGAGTAAAGTGTGAATAAATGATGAAAAAAATATATCTTTTTGGATGAACTTTCCCTTTAACACAGTTGATGCTGGATAGTTTTTTTTCTCGAGATTTTCAGAGGATAATCCCTTTTAATCTGCATTTTATCTGAAGACCAGGCCTAGTTTGTGTTGGTATCAAGCACTTTGATACTATTGGCTGTTTAATAATGCAGTGGAAAATATGTAGACAGCATGTGCTTTTCCCTGTAAGGCTACATTATTTTAACTGAAGAGGACTATGCTTAACTTACCTGAGAGTTCATCTACCATTCGAATTGAAGAGCCCTGCAACTACACACTCATACACACTCGACTCGCGCAAACAGCTAGCAGCAGCTCACACACATGGCTGCGCTTGGGGTGAATTAAAATAGTGAGGACGCAGCATTATGTAAATGCAGGCCCATTCCCCTCTCCAGCTCTCGGAAAATTGGATGATGTGTTACAATGATACTGGAGTGAATGGAAGGGCACCGTCTCAGGTTCCCATCAGCAGCATTTCCTCCTCTTCCAACGCATTCTCATCCCAAAGCGTAATATTTTGACTCTTTTGCCAAAGCGTCTATATCCAGCGCATATGGCACCCTTTAGCCATCTTACTATCCTCTTCTCTCTTCCCCTATATGCTTTCCTCTATTAGATGTGCTTGCCAAACCCAACAACCATAAGTAGTGCTTACACAAGAGAGAAGGCTCTGAGCCTCTGAGCATTTGACACACCGAGATGTGTAAGATGCGTTTTGAGGGTGTGGAAAGAGCCAAGTTAAAAATTAAAGTAAGCTTGGAGAAGAAATAGAAAAAAAAACTATCTATTTACTTTCTTCATGCATTTTATCTGCGATTAGAGACAATTTCCTTGCCATCCTAAATGTTATCTGGGTACATTCAATATAATACAAGTTATGTTGTGTTTATAATTTTTGCAGCAAAGGCAGTTTAAACTGACATTCCTAAAGGACAATGATTCATTTGAACGGATAATGATTCGTTTATATAGTTCATGTTGAATAATGAAGTTAACTGATGTTCATACAAAAAAATGTTCTTTTAACTTCCACATAAGAATGTAAGTCATACCGGTTTGGAAAAACACAGCATGAGTAAATGACAATTCAATCTCAGGATTTTCCTCACGAAGATGAAAGAAATAGGCTGTTGACTTGATGCCTCGTTGCCTTATCAGGCAATGACTTTGTAGGCAGCGTTTGCACACAAAGGTACCTCATGAAACTGAGGCAGCGTAACGCTTTAATGACCTACTGCAAAATAGACCGGGCTTTGGTAAAAAACTAAGCGAATATTTAATTACTACAATAGTCATTTCTGACTAGAAATGAAATCAGAAGTGGAAAACATTGTTCAAAAACATTTTCACACAAACTGATGACCAACCGCAACTTTCAGACGCCATCTTTATGTTTTGGCCCAACTGTCACAGAATGGAAAGCACAGAATTGTGGGATATAAAAGGCAGCGAAGGTAGGAAGAGAAGCCAACATTGGTTTCGGACGTGCCTTGATGCCGTCCTACTTTGGTATGCATCCAAAGGCAACATTTGTAAGCTTTCGGACGCAACATTGGTCTACATCGATAAGAGTGCAACTCAAGTCACAGTGGGTCTCTATCAGCTCCCTAGGTCATGAATCAGTATATCGTGTACACAAATTTGTGCACTGGTAAGGACATGGGATCCTGGCTCACTACACATTGATGGTGACATGACAACAACCTCATTGTACATATTCACTACTATGACCAAAAGCAGAACTGATAGTTTTCTGCCATGATTTTTTTTAATGTTATTTAAAGTACATTATGAAATGGCCTTAAAATGTCCGACTCCCTGATCAGTGCCCTGACTACTGAACTAGGGTGCTGATTGAGACGCATCCTCTATCAGTGTTGTAGACGAAGTCTATTTTTTTTCATCTGTCAGTTGAAAATCTAGTGACCGGAATAACATGGCTTTGGGTATGTTGGCTTGGCCAGTAAGCCTTATAGAAAACTTTCAGAAAACCTGAGCAACCATCTATCAACACCCTAGCATCTTGTTGGGGGGTTTTTGCATAGGCAATCATCACTCAAATTTCCTTCAATTTCTCAATTCCTCAAATTCTCCTGTTTTCTCTAATTTAGATACTTAATTTCAAGACCTCTTTAAGTTCAGTACTGTCATCTCTCTTTGATCACCCATTCAGATGCTCTGAGAGCGAATGATAGAGGTGCACTTCTCCAAGCATGTTCCTCTCTGCACAATCCTATTGTTCTAAATTGGCTACACTGGGAAGGCAGTGCAATGAAGTTATGAGAGTAAGTGAGGTCAAAATCCTGGCAATAAACAAGAACTTAATCCTGTTATCTGTAGAGGGCATAGTTAGAGGAAGAGAGGTACAATACAGTAGAAAGGGAGCCACTTGCTTTTATTCGTACACACACACACACACACCTGGGCTTTGTTCTGCGGTGGCCGGTCATACATCTAACAGCCCCCAGTTTCCATTTACCTCCAGATTGCTGGCGAGCGCTGACCCGGCGACCCCAATCCGCAGAGGGCCCTGAGGAGGGCCCATCAATACTGGCAGCAGCTTGTTTTTGTCTGCCCTGCTGGATAAATGATGCCATTGGCTGGCACACACACTCACACACATCATCTCGATTCGCAGACTTGATAGAGTGGGGCCTTGTGGTAAAGAGGCCTTGTATTCGGGATGTCGGCCAATTTTGCAGACCTTGCTCGAGTGCGGCGAGATGCCATAGTGGGCTCTGGAGGACAACCCCCCGCCCTCTCCGTTTCTCTCTCGCTCCCTCCTTCTCTACATGCTCCGTGCCCTCTTTTCCCTCGGCCCTTCTTGTTACAGATGCAGCAGATTTAGTTAAGGGCGCCCTGGATCTTGAACCGCATTGACCCAGGTCCCCCGTCTCTGTCTGAGTAATGTATTCATCTCATCCTCCGGCCGGCCCTTAGGTCGCAGCCTTATCTATCCACCGTTTGTA
The DNA here is from genome assembly GCA_029959095.1 of Rhinichthys osculus. Taxonomy (NCBI): domain Eukaryota; kingdom Metazoa; phylum Chordata; class Actinopteri; order Cypriniformes; family Leuciscidae; genus Rhinichthys; species Rhinichthys osculus. The sequence continues at coordinate 53,636,574 of JARWKJ010000003.1, forward strand.
CCGCTGTCATCTTGCTGGCCAGAACCCATAAGTTCTCACTCTGCTGAGAAAAAGAGATGAGGGTAGTGGAGAAAGCGAGCAGATGTTGTCCATGTAAGCTCTGTGTAGGGGTCGATTTTGCTTACAGGATCTTATTGAAAATTTCGTAAAATCTTGGAGTAGTGGGTTCTGTTTGAAATGGCATACTACCATGCTAGCCTTATTATTTCCTCCTTTAGTCTTTGGTTGATCAGATCAGATAAGTGGACTACGTAAAATGCAGGTGTAAAGTAAATGGGGTCTAAAACGTTTTGAGCTTGTCCTCTTTCATCCACTTCCAGACTAAAACGCATTTGACCGAATTGCTTTCGTCGTGTAAACGCTTATGTGATCGAATGCATTTGAACAGCCACACAAGACCGCCTATTTATGCGTAAACATTATGGGAAGTGCGCTAGCCAGATGGGTTTTAAACTTTTTGGCTGAAGACCCATGTTTGGTTTGAAAACGAAAAACGTACCAAGCATAATGTTTTCTCACCATTCCTGGTTTCTAACACTCGCTCACAGCATTTTTTTTAGAGAATTCGGCTGGTCTTGCGGCTGTCAGTGCAGAAACGAAACCTGCTGCTCTCCGTATGTTTTTCTGTTTTCTCCTGTCGTGTTCCTGTACATTCTGTGATCTTATTGCGTCCATTAGATCGAAAGATCTGAAAAAGCCCATATATTTACCCGTCCATAGACCTTCCCCTCGAAGAAATTCAGACAGAACTTGTTGAAAGTGGACAAAAGAGACCACTATCATTTATAGAACTGTGCGTAGGATCCTTACTAAAAGTGTACGTTTGCCCGAAAGCCAAAAATGGTGTACGCCAAAAAAATATTCAGATTTATAAAACCGTGCGTACGCCAGAACCTGTGCAGAATTCACTTTATAAATCCCGATAAATCTCAGTCAGCGGAAGATTGTGCACACACGCGTCTCCTCCCCGAAATAACCATATATGGAGCTTACAACGCCTAGTTTTACTATGCATATCCTCATCTGCATATCATTTGCATATGATTATTCATCCACGTGATAACATGTTTAACGGTACAAGACATTAGGAAAATATGAAATAGCCTAATACGGATGTGCCGTACATTAGCCTATTTAGTAGCCTATCCTTGCCTTGTTTTTGAATAAATAAATCAAATAGTGTAAAATACATTTCAGAGAAAGATTTCACAATCTTTTCCACTGACCAAATAGTATTTTTTATTGATTTATATTTTTAAAGGAAACAGATAGACTGTTGTGCATTATTTGCACGAAACTATTTTCTCAGACAATCTTATAAGCAATTATCTCTTTAGTTAAAACATTAAAACACAGTATGCCAGAGGAAAAGTGTTCAAAAGCATTACATCCACACCAAATATGTATATTTATTGAATATAAAAAATGTTGTAACTTCTCAGTAATGATTTCATGTTTAAGTGTTTAACTCCATCAATGACAATGGCATGTTTAATCTAAATGTTTATATCAGAAGTAAAACAGTTTAAATCATTATTTTATATTTATTTAAACTGTTATTGTGAACATGCACTGTTTTTATGATTAGGACTCTGTCGTTAGATAGGCGTTAGTTTCACTAAACGGCACAACGCGCTCGCTGGCGCGGACATTTAAGAAGGGATGAATATTTGCCTCAAGTGATATGCTTGGTGAGTGAAATTATATTTGTATTATCTTTCTGTATAGCCTATGTATAATTTTCTTTAGATTTTCTGTCTAAAATTGACCAAAAAGACATTTAACTCCATCTCCAAAACGTTCGTAGGCCTACGCATGGGTCAGAGTTTGCGTGCAGGTGCGCATATTTTTCCGTCAAGTTTGTTTTGTGCGTATGCAACGGTTATAAATGAGGCCCCAGGTGTAAAAGGGAATGTTTCTCCCTCGTCTACTTGAGATCTAATTGACCAAAACACATCTTAATACCAGGTGTAAACAGGGACTAAGGGTGTTTTCACACCTTGCTCGCTTGGAGTGTTTGTTTCAGATCCTGGCACTTTTCCCCTTAGTTCGGTTCATTTAGTCATATTTTAAAAATAAAGGTTATTTTTTGGCATCATGAAGTTCTTTAACCCTTTGATGCGCAAGTTATGGATACCCCTTCTAATGCACAACATGGGTCTAAAAAGACCCGTATTCATTTCCTATGTTATTTCATGCATGGCTTGGCATTTTTTTTGTTTCACCTTTTGAAATCACTTTATTTGAGCATTTAATATTTCATGATCTATAAATTTCATGATTTATGAATATTCAAAATATCTTGTTTTCAATGATCACAAATTCATATTTTAATATTTCCTAGGTTTTGTGTTAATACATCAAATTTACACACATGGGTCTAAAATGACCCATCTATGCAAGCGTGATAAAACAAAAGAATAAAGAAAACTTTTTGTTAAAATAGCCAATGTCACAGTTGTTTAGATCAACACATTTACTGTAACACTTGAAATATTTTTTATAATTTTTATATTTTATATATTTTTATATACACTTGAAAATAAATTGAACTGTAGTGTAGTGCAACTGTAGGGGGATCTGCCCACCACCAATGTGCAGCATCCACCCTCAATGATGCGACAGCAGCCATAGTGCACCAGAACACCACCACACGACGGCTTATGTGAGCGATAGCATTGGTTTATGACCACAAATAAAAATGAATATGGAGGTACAAGGTTTCTGCCCAACAGCGACAATATATACTTGCTAGCTAATAGTAGCTAGCAAGTAAGCTAATGGACATGTTTCTCTTTTGCACTAATGGATTTCAAGGTCAAGGTAACCTTAGCCTAAACGTTCAAATAGGCTATATAGATGTCTTTCACAAAATATCAAATATTTTCTGTGACAAAAAATTTATTAAATAAAACTTACTTGCCTGAAATATACAAAAGCAGTCGTGTTGAATTGTGAAATGTGTGGCAGGTGAACAGTTTTCTGCAGTAAATATATTTATACTATTTATAAATATCAAAGGTTATATGGGTCATTTTTGACCCATGTGCGTGAAATTGATACAGAAATACAAAAACCGTGTTTGTTTATAAAGTAAGAAAGGAAAAATAAATATAATGATTTGTGGAAATCAAAAACAAGATATTTAATGAATACCTGGATTAATAAATGATAAAATACATTTCTTTCAAATATTCAGCAAAGAAACATGAACACGGTCTTTTTAGGCCCATGTTGCGCATTAGAAGGGTATAGTGACACAAAAACGTCTCAGGTTACGACTGTAACCATAGTTCCCTGAGAAAGGGAACGAGACGATGCGTCATCGACGCTTTGGGAACGCCCCCAGCGTGAATGCGTCTGAGCATCAATGTCAACTAGTCCAATGGAAAGAATGAGCGTCACGGGCGGGTGACGTCATGACCAGGAAGGCATAAGAGCACATCCGGTGAAACGCGGCATTAGCTTCAAAAAGTCGAAGCAAGCCGATCACAGGGATGCAGGAAGTATGGCAGGGTGACGCATCGTCTCGTTCCCTTTCTCAGGGAACTATGGTTACAGTCGTAACCTGAGACGTTCCCTTTCGAGGGAACTCGCGATGCGTCATCGACGCTTTGGGAACGAGAATACCCAAAACGCCAGAATTCCAAGTACCTGAGTGTTAGTCTGTTGGAACTAAGCACTAAGCACCTGAGAACCTGGGGCAGCATCCAGGTCCAAACTGTAAAACCTGACGAACGTGAGCGGTGAGGACCAGCCTGCAGCATCACATACGTCTTGAAGAGAAACTCCAAATAATAAGGCTTTAGAGGCCGCCATACCCCTCGTAGAGTGAGCTCTGACCACCAAAGGACACGGCTGGTCAGAGTACTCGTATGCAAGTGAAATAGCCTCAACTATCCACTTACTAACCGTCTGTTTAGAAGCAGGAAGACCCTTCTTAGGTGATCCAAAGCAAATAAATAACTGGTCGGACTTCCTCATTGAAGATGTCCGATGAACATAAGTATCCAGTGCTTGTACTGGACACAAGAGGTTCAGCCTTTCCTGGTCCGCAGATGTAAAAGGAGGACAGAAACCTGCAGCACAATAGGCCTCGGAATAATGGTAGGCACCTTTGGAACATATCCATGTTTCGGGTAAGAATGCCTTGGCCATCCCCGGTGCACTCAAGGCAGGTGGGGACCGAAAGGGCCTGAAGGTCTGACTCTAATAGGGATGAAATAGTTAGCAGAAAATAGTCTTAAAAGAAAGGAACTTCTCTGAGACCAAATCTAAGGGCTCGAAGGGAGCCCCAGATAGGCCTTCTAGAACTATTGAAAGGTCCCAAGCCAGCACCCTAGTGCAAGTTGCAGGCCTCAGCCTCAAAGTGCCACGAAGGAAACGAGTGATCAGGGGGTCTCGACCCAAAAATGTACTACCCACCAGGGCGTGGAAAGCCGCAATGGCCGCCACGTATACCTTAAGCGTGGAAGGACATAGACCTGATACAAAGCGTTCTTGCAGAAACTCGAATACTGTGTTTACTGAACAGTTAACCGGATCCCACTGACGCTGGTAACACCAAAAAGTGAAAAACTCTCGAAATAGTGAATATAGTTTCCTCGTAGCGGGAGCTCTGGAGCTTAGAATGGTCTCAACAACCTCGGCTGAGAGACCACTCTCTATGAGTTGGGCCCCCTCAGAGCCCAAACCCACAGTTTCCAAATCCCCTGCCGGGGGTGCAATATTGCATCCCCTGCCTGAGACGGAAGGTCTCTCCTGATCGGGACTTCCAAGGGAGGTCCGTCGAGGAGAAAAATTAGGTCCGCAAACCAAATTCAGCTCGGCCAGGGTGGTGCTACTAAATAGGCTTATTCCATCCTGGCGGAATCACTCCAGAACTCCTGGGAGCAGAGCAACAGGGGGAAATGCGTACAGACGTAGCCTCAGCCACGTCTGCACCATAGCAACCAGCCCCGAGGGGACTGGTTGAGGTGAGGGATAACCAGAGTGGACAGTGCGTCGTATGCTGAGACGAGAACAAATCCACTTCTGCCTGGCCATAAAACTCCCATATTTGCTCCACCGCCTCGGGTGGAGTCCCCTGGCATCAGCCCCTGCCTCGATAGGGTGTCTGCTCCAATATTCTGGCCCCCCTGGAATATACACTGCCCTCAGACAGCGTAATTTCCTGAGGGACCAAAATAATAGGCCACCAACGTGTTTTCTGTGGGTCAAGAACCAGAGTTTCCTCCATATAACCAAAGCGCGGGGATACTGCCGCGTGATCTTGATCGTATGGAGTGGGTTTCCCCTCAGGGAGAACCCTCTGGTCCTGAGCCACCACTGTAAAGGTCTCACGTACAGCAGGTCAAAGGGTATCACATTGAACGCTGCTGCCCTGAGGCCTAACAGTCACTGTTTCAGAACAACACATGATGGCCCCTCAGGTCTGGGAGGAGATGTCTCAACGCATTGAAGACGACCATCATCTCTAGGCAATTCATGTGCCAAGCGAGATGATGACTCCTCCCAAGCCCTGAGCTGAGCGGCCTTCCAATCCGCTCCCCAGCCGGTGAGGGAAGCATCTGTCGAGATAGCAACTCGATGGCAAAGAGCTCCCACCACCGAACCCTGGGTTAAGAACCAGTGTTTCCTCCATAAAGCCAAGGCACGAAGGCACGGCCGCGTGATCTTGATCATACGAAGTGGGTTTCCCCTCGGGGAGAACCCTCTGGTCCTGCGCCACCACTGCAAATGTCTCATGTACAGCAGGCCAAAAGGTATCCCGTTGGACGCTCTCTCGAACTGTTTTACAGTGCGTGACTGGCCTAGCCTCAGCTCTTTTGTGGCTGTTAGGATAGCAGCTACACGAACGGGCCAGAGTGGCCCGCATCGTCACTGAATCCCATACCACACCAAGGAAAGTGGTTCTCTGTACTGGAGAAAGCACACTCTTCTTGGCATTGAGCCTCAACCCCAACATCTGCATATGAGCGAGAACGACACCTCGGTGCCGAACCGCTAACTGTTCTGATTCCGCTAGAATCAGCCAGTCATCTATGCAATTCAGAATGCGTATACACTGCAGCCTGGCGGGGCCAGAGCTGAGTCTACACACTTCGTGAATGTGCGGGGTGATAGAGCTAGACCGAAAGGAAGTGCCTGATACTGGTGTTCTTTGCCCCAAAGAAAACCTCAGGAACCTCCTGTGCTGAGGGAGGATGGAGATATGGAAGTATACGTCTTTTAGATCTATCGTGACAAACCAGTCCTCGGATCTGATTTGAGTCACAATCTGTTTGAGTGTCTGCATCTTGGACTTGAGTTCCAGCATCAAACACTCCAACAGACGAAGATCTAGTATGTGACGCAGCTCTCCATCCTTTTTTGGAACAATGAGATAACGAGTGTAAAGACCCGACGCAATGTCGGGTGAGTACACCTGCTCTATAGCTTTCTTTGCTAACAGGGCCTTTACCCCTTGCTCCATTACCAGAGAGATTACCATTACCCATAGAGATATATTTGGCAGTAGCTTCCGCGCTGCCAGAAAATCTACCAAGGGAACCAGCCCCTCAAAGCTGGCCTCTGGTGTAATAAAGACAGCCAGTTCGGGGACCTGAAACATACTGGCAGGAACCACCCGAACTGACTGTTTTCGAACCCCCCTCAGAGGGCACGAGTCCGACGCAATGTCGAGTTGACGCTGCGCCAGAAGCTGGCTGGAGAAAGCTGCGCCCCGAAGCACCAAGGGTGGCGGGGTTGGCAGAACGGTCCCCTGAGGGCACAGAGATGGAAAGGGCACCGTATAATGAGGTGAACACCATTCCACCCCGGTTGGGGCTGCCCTCACCGGTCTGACGCCGTGGCGCCAGACCCTTTCTTTTGAGCCACAGCCTTCTCAGCATGAAGAACCGTCCTCGGATCCGGCTTCTGCTTTGAAGGCTTTGGCTGCTGTGTTGTGTATGAGAAACTAGCTTTTTTTATATATACACATTCTTTATATATATATACACTTTATTTTATATATAATATATAAACTATCATATATAGGCTATATATAATTCTCATACGCTGGGGAAGAGATGTCAAATCCACTTCCCCCATGATTGTGTCACTTTCAATGTCCAGCACATCTACATCCTCGGAGGTAGAGCACTGAAGCATTGATTTCTCTCCCCGGGCGGAAGAGACCGCAGCGCGGGCTTCCGAGACCGGAGAGAGAGCACTGGATCCCTCGTGGAAAGGGAGGAGATAAGATCCGCGGACCCGTCTCCAACCCCGTAAAGAGATCCTATTCGCGATCCACAGGAATGCATTCTCCGCGCTGCCTCGGCAGACGCGTGTCCTGCACCCTGAGGATCGCGAGCCTGGCCACTTTCCTCGAAAAGTGACAGGCGGGAGTGGAGCATGCGAAGCGAAAGCTTCTCACAATGTTGCAATCAGCCCCCTCGGAGGCTGATACCGCATGCTCCACTCCCAAACAAACTACACAAAGCTCGTGTGTGTCCCCACCCGTTAAATAACGCGGGCAGGGAGAAGCACAGAGTTTGTAAAGTTGTTTCGCCATAACTCTTCCCAATAATATCGAACAGACAACAATAAATAGACAGAGACAGAGTAACACAGATCGCTTGCTGAGACACAGAAGCTAATGCCGCGTTTCACCGGATGTGCTCTTATGCCTTCCTGTCATGACCTCACCCGCCCGTGACGCTCATTCTTTCCATTGGACTAGTTGACATTGATGCTCAGACGCATTCACGCTGGGGGCGTTCCCAAAGCGTCGATGACGCATCGCGAGTTCCCTCGAAAGGGAACGATTTTTATTCGAAAAGTAAGAAAGGAAAAATTTAAATAAGGATTTGTAATTATCTAAAACAAGTTAATTGAGGAATACCTGGAATACTGAATGATGAAATTAATTTCTTGCAAAGATATAGAAAATGAAAACTGTGCATCAAAGGGTTAAAAAAAATTCTTCAGATTTTTTTAAATGTTCTTCACACTGAGAAAAAAAGAGGTTATTTTAAGAACTTTTGCCTGAAAGGTTTTTTGCTGGCATCGCATTCTGGAACCCTTATTATTGAGACTGAGCATGAGCATGGAATTGTTAAGAGCGAATATAAGCCTATTCAGTGGCAGTGACCAAAAATAGACAAAGACCTGTCATTTGTGACCTATAGGCTTTTTGAGGTAGCATATTATTTATTTAAATGTTTACTGTTGCATAACATGTTCTGTTTCGCATACTATATTAAAATTTGTAGGTAGTGCAGTGAAAACTGTGCAATGCTATTCCCTTTTGAACATAGTTGAGTTGAGATTTTTAGTGAGTTGACAAAGGATAATTGGTCTAGAGCAGAGATTTACAAACTTTATTGTCAGTGGAACCCTTTTGATTTAAAACATTTAATTACCGGTACTTGAAAACCCCCTCTGAGATTTTAAGTTAATGTTTAAATAATGAACACATTTGCATGTGACTAGCTCTCTGATATTTGCTAGCGGTCACATCAGATGCAGGTAGATTAATATAATTTGTGTAAAACATTTTTATGATTTAATTAATTAATTCGCTTTTTATCAGCTTGTGGACCCCCTGCAGTTCCATTGCAAATCCCAGTTTAGGAGACCTTGGTCTAGAGCTGAAAAATCATATAGAATTCTATTCAAAGTCATCCATTGAGTTTTTAGATGAACTTCTTTACTCAATCCTTTCCTTTGTCAAAGTTGATGCCTTTTTACCATTGTGTGATATAATGGCCACTTTTTTTCTACAGTCTTAAAGTCACAATGGCCTACACTAAAAAGTTTTGAGAGAGATTTAAATGCAAGAGTGGATTCTGCCCTATGGAACAAATTAGTTCAGAAATGCAATGCCAATTCATAATGAAAACCATAGAAACATGAATGCAGTTTAACCAATGCGGTGACCAAAGTGACTTGCGACCAATGACATACAGTAGCCTATATCTCTGGCAAGTAAACCACCATAACAGAGGTGGTGTGTTTTTTGTGCTCTTAAAGCTGCTGTTTCTTATCACCACAATCTCTTTGCTTTGTTGCCATTTCTACTTATAAGAGCCTTTTTTTTTCTTTTTTTTTTCTTTCTTTTTTTTGCATAAATTTGCTTAAAAAATTGCCATTCATTGGTTATCTTTGTTTTGGTTTTCAAAAATGAAAAAGACCAGTTGCGTAAGTAGCAGCAGGAGATTTTTGCATGAATACTGCATATATTTAAACATACGATTTATTAGACCTAATTGCTTTATTATATAGTATACTACATACATAGTAGGGAAATATCCACATTCGGACACAGGGAGACTGTCAAAATTTGTGAATTAGTCGTTCCTCTTTCCTTCCCTCTGATGCGTGATTTGTACACACAATGTGGATTTAGTGTTGGATTGAAAGTGTCACTACCTAAGTAAATTTGGTTGTAGAAAGTGTTAATCGTGTCAATGACCAAACTCTGTGTGTTAAAAAAACTGGATTAAGATTGCAGTAGAGGAAAGAAAAACATTAATTGCAGTGTGCATGTGACCACCAAGGATGAAAACCATTGTCAGGTTTTGTTTGTGATGTTTTCGAATCGTCATACATGTACAGCAGTGAATTGTCACTTGCGGTCTTGCACTAAGCAAATATACACAAAGCAATGGTGAAAGAAGTCAAAATGCATCTACAGTTAGACACTAACTCAAATCCCTATACCTCACCTGCACTCCTACTTATGCCCTCACCTTTCACGGTCAGGTGTACTACAATGCCTCTGTCAGTTGTAGCAGAATGGACTGCAGTTAATTAAGCACATGAGTCCCTTAATATAATCAATTTTAATTAAACTGAATTTTAATCGGAGTGGGGGGAGGCGGTGTGGCGTCCGGCAAGGGAGGTTGTTAGCGCAGCGTTATCCTTGTGCTGTCAGTGCACCATCTCTCCTTCTTTTTTTCCCATCCCCCAAATCTGTTCTCTCTATCCTTTTCTTTTTCAGTTTGGATTTGCTGGCCCCTAATTAATATGGATAGGGCATTAAGCCTTTTGGACTCTAGTCACTCTCATTTCATGACTATTAATGATTTTAATGAACTGCACTAATAAGACAGTTTTTCTCGGCCTTGCTTTCAAAAGCAATCCACTGTGTATTCAGAGAGGAATGAGGTTTATTGGAATGAAATTATCAGGATAAATCATTTTGTACACATATAGGGACATACTTGCACACAAATAGCCTCCAGACACAATAGAAAAGAAATTGGTAATAAACAGTCATTTGATGAGATTCTAAATATAGGAGAATTTAAATTGTACATTATGGGGGAGACCGCGGCTAGTTGTCACATGGGAAGTTGTCAGAAGGGATATATTAAAGAAACCCTCTTAAATTAGAATACTTTGAGTGTATTCTGTCCTCCAAAATCCATCATATGTTTTGTTATAGCTGTTGGGTAAAAAAAAAGTGAACAGATCTTCTTTTTTTTATCTTATCTTTTGTTTTATGCCATTTATTAATTACAATTTATATTGGGCGAAACAATGGTTTGATAATTTGTTTGAAAGATATTTTAACATTTTGAGTGTTTCATAATCTTTTACTCTTTAAAATTTGCTGAAAGGTATTCTATCACAACGTTCCCAGTGTGACAATTTAAAAAAAAAAAAAACATTGCAAAATTTTCCCTGGAAGAAATAGTGTGATATAATTCCATATTGTCTCCTCGTTTTTGTTATATATTTAAAATATATATAAGTAGATAAAATATGTACATGTATATATATATATATGTAAATGTTTGTATATGTCTGTGTGTAATATACATGTGTGTGTGTGTGTGTGTGTGTGTGTGTGTGTGTGTGTGTGTGTGTGTGTGTGTGTGTGAATATTTCATTTTCAAGTTTTGTTTGTTACCTTAAAATATGTCTGGAAAACCAGAAAATTTTTCCTTCGTGTTTTTTACGTACAGACAACACCATTGTCAAAACAATCTCTGTTCACATGGATCAGTGAAAAAAACACTGTATTATTCATGTCAGGCCATTAGTTGACGATGTCACTTTGCAAAGAAACACTACGAGCCTATAGACTGAACATGTAATACACATGCGCATGACGTCACCGTTTTCACAAATGCGGGGTTTTGTAGTTTACACAGAGACAATAACGGTATTGTTTTCAAATACACTTCGAATCAGGTTTTTAAAAGTTTGCATTTCCAGGCCCCCAAAACACCATTGTCGTGTAAATGAATTGCCAAAGCGCATAAAAAGTTTTCCATTTTTAGTTGGAAACGGTGTCATGTACAGAATGAATTTCGAAACTACAGAATCTCTTTCAAAACGAAGGTTGACGGGCTGGTATTGGCATTTAGCCTAGAAATCTAGACGCACCCTAGTGGCAACAAAAATTATTTTGCAGCAAAGTGTGGTCTAGCAACTCTCCATAGACTTTTGAGCTGGAAAAAACAAAAACTGGTCCGGCCAATCAGATCGTGTAGAGTTGGTGGGCGGGCTTAACATAATGACAGCAGAGTTATGGCGGTTCCGCGTGATTTCCATAGCATAGGTGATTTCCCTCTGCTTGAAAACAAAGAAGATGCTGCTGGCGAACAGTGGTCTTTCGAATCGGCTTTGCCCGCGACTCTGGATGACTTGGAGTTAAGAGAACGTCACTTAAGTCATTCCTAAAAAAGGAAGATGTGTTCAGAGTTTTGACGACCGGATACGGCAAAAGTTTAATATACCAACTAGCTGGTTCACTGGTGGAAAAACGCATGGGACTCACTCAGCCGTTCGTAGCTCTGGTTGGTTGTAGCGCTATCCTATTGCGTGCCGAGGGATATTGAAAGACAACCGTTTATCCCGCCCCTCGGATTGAGGTATGCCAATTGTGAGTTCCCAGACCTAACGATGCAGGTCTGGCTTGCCAGGCTAATTGGCATTGGTAATGAAAAGAAAGTCCACAGAAAAACCTTGATTTGAATAGCGTTAATAATGAAACTGAATGACTGAAGGCTCTAGATAGTTTTGAGGAAAAATCTTTGCACCCTCAAGTATGCCTGTCCATGAGGCAGTGAATGCTTCAGTAAGGCTACAGCTGCTCCTCTGTTTCTTTAGTCGCGACGACAATCATTAGGCTAATTCATTTGAAGAAATACAGAAGCTACAGTAGCCATCCTTCTGACACGCATGTATTGGAAAGAAAAAACAATGCACTATAAAAGCTGATTCAGGAAATGTTGAAGTCTGTTTTTTCATACAAGTTCCTTTTTAAATTTCACATTGAATTTTCTTATTTTTGGTGTTAATAAAAGCAAACATCCACACAAAGACAGCAGGTCACTGCCCAGCATTGTAGATCAAGGACGCCCATGAGAAAAGCATTTAATTGGAATAGAAATCTTTTGTAACAATTGAAGTCTTTACTGTCACTTGTGATGCAGCTTTTCACACCAAGGACTATAACAATAAAGATAATGATAAAGATATAGTTCTAAAAATCATAGCTGAGTTCACACCACAGCTATAACGATAACGGCACAGAGAAACAATATAATTGGAATAACTTTCAGAACGATTTTATCCAGCCGATGAACGATCGAAACATTGACAGCCAATCAGAATCAATCCTGCTATAACGAACCCCAGCATTTAAAGAGGCAGACAGAATTATATTTTCCGCCGGTGTGAACGCTAATATAGTTATCTTTATAATTATCGTTCTTGGTGACATGAATAGAATATGCTCATGATTATATTTAGTATATAATGTATGTTAAAAGATTAATAATTGTTCTAAAATGTTGTTCATTGTTTTGTCATGTTATGTAATATATTAACTAATGTGAACCAATTGAACTTTATTGTAAATTGTTACCAATATATTTACTTGGAAAGTTGACATATAGGATTTTTTGGGCCTTTCTGACTTGCAAAATGACAGAATGAATAGTCAGTCCTAGATATCTTATTTTTGTGCACGGTCGGCATCAGATGCATAGGCATCCCATCTGAGGATAAAACTAAATGTAGTATGAACATAAGTCGTATAGTAAACTATGTGTTATGTGAGAACACAGACTATTCACCTTTAACTGCGATATCAAAGTTGTATCATAGCAATCAAAGAAAGTTGAGAATAAAACTGCAACTGTTCACTCATCCTTGACTGCTTCATCTCTTCCCTCAGTTTCTCCACATCACACCACTGTTGGCCTTGTGGGGAAATGTATTGCGGTGTTGCATCTGTTGCATTAAAGAGACATTGTTAAGCTGAATCACTTTTCAGCATGCGTGTAGAAAGCAAAAACATGACAGCCCCAGATGTAGTATTCATAAAGTATTCATGCATAATAACATTTGCATGGCATCCAGGAATTTATTGCATGCATTCAGATGAGGTACATTTCTGCCCCTTTGAGTAAACACCACATAATGGAAAGCTTATGCAAAACTATGTATATAAACAACTTGTTTCTCAGCTTGCAATGTTTAAGATTCAAAATGATAAATTTGATTTTTCTCTTTGTCACAATGGAATTTTCATATAATATTTGATGATGAGACTGCTTTGAGGATTTGAGGTTCTGCGCCAAGTTTTCAGTTGGCAAACACACATCATCGTATATTTCTTTTCACCTTGTCAAAGTGTCTAAGCAATGTCTTATGACTTTGTCAGGGAGTACAAATGTGTTCCAGTAAACTTTTATTGTACAATTTTATTTTGGTTTGTACCTCACAAGCTTTCATGCTTTTCTTTCAATGAAAATTACCAGCCAGTGTAACATCATGGAAATATACCTTTTGGAATCATTGCAGGTTCTTTGGCCTGAGGTTTCAACAAGTTGTTATTATTGCTTGTAGACCTCAGTTGAATGAGTGGTCAAGTGGAGGCGTGCAGTTCAGCACTCTCTCCAAATCTTGGTTGGCTCTCTCGGTTTGACCATTGCTTTGGGGATGAAAACCCGAAGAAAGACTGACAGTCGCCCCCAGTAACTTACAAAACTCTTGCCAAAATTTGGACAAATTGGATTGGAATTGCCTGTCGGAAACCACGTCCTTTGGGAGGCCATGTAAGCGAAAGACGTGATCTACAACAGTTACCGCTGTCTCCTTGGCGGAGGGTAATTTGAGCAAGGGAATAAAATGAGCCGCCTTCACGAACCGGTCCACGACAGTCAAAACGACCGTCTTGCCCTGGGAGGGCGGGAGGGCGGGAGGGCGGGAGGGCGGTAATAAAATCTGGCGCAATGTGGGACCAGGGTCTCAAAAGGACAGACAGCGGTTGCAGTAACCCATCTGGGGGTCGATTGGAAGTCTTACCAGTGGCACAAACCGAGCAAGCCAAAACAAAACTGTGGATGTCACAGGCCATTAATGGCCACCAGAATCGTTGCTTCACCAAAAAACTGGTGCGATTAACTCCTGGATGACACACTATGCTGGAACAATGTCCCCACTGGATGACGTCGGACCGATACCCCTCTGGCACAAACAAACGATTCGGTGGGCAATCGGGCGGAGGACGTTACCCCTTCTAAGGCCTTCATGACCTTTGATTCGACCTCCCATCTGAGAGTGGAGACAACTAACGTCTCGGGTAAAATACACTCGGGAGTAGATGGGCGTTCAGATTGGTCAAAAATTCTAGATAAAGACTCGGTTTTGATGTTCTTGGAACCCGGGCGGTACAAAAGAGAAAAGTCAAAACGTCCGAAAAAAAGTGCCCACGAGCCTGTCTAGAGTTGAGTCTTTTGCGGTTCTGATATATTCTAGGTTCTTATGATAGGTCCATACAATAAAAGGCACCCCTGACCCTTCTAACCAGTGACGCCATTCTTCCAGCCCTAACTTGACTGCCAACAACTCTCTGTTACCAATGTCATAATTACGCTCAGCAGGTGATAAACGATGAGACAAAAACGCGCAAGGATGCATCTTGTCGTCTGTGGAAGAACGTTGGGAGAGTACTGCTCCTACCCCCACCTCTGATGCGTCGACCTCCACCACGAACTGATGTGATGGATCAGGGGCAACGAGGATGGGAGCAGAAACGAAGCGGCTCTTGAGTTTGGCAAATACAGCCTCGGCTGTATCGGTCCACCTGAACGTCGTTCTGGGGGAGGTCAAGGCAGTCAGAGGTGCGGCTAGTTGGCTGAAGTTGCGAATGAAACGCCGATAAAAATTGGCAATCCCCAGAAACCTCTGTAGGGCCTTACGGGATTCTGGACTTGGCCAATCTATCACAGCCTTAACCTTGTCAGGATCCATACGCACTCCCTCAGACGAGACGATGTACCCTAGGAAAGAAACAGACTGTGCATGAAAAACGCATTTCTCCACCTTGACAAAAAAAAACATTCTCTAGCAACCTCTGAAGCACTCGTCTGACGTGCTGAACGTGTTCCTGGAGAGAAGATGAAAAAATCAATATGTCATCCAGGTAAACATACATGAATTGGTCAACCATATCTCTCAGCACGTCATTGACGAGTGCCTGGAAGACCGCTGGGGAGTTGGACAGCCCGAACGGCATGACCAAGTATTCAAAGTGCCCCCTGGGGGTATTGAACGTGGTCTTCCATTCATCACCCTTCCTTATGCAAACCAAATGATAAGCATTACGTAAATCCAACTTTGTGAAGATGGATGCTCCCTGTAATCGCTCGAAGGCTGAAGACATCAACGGCAAAGGAGAAGTATTCTTTACCGTGATGTTGTTCAACCCTCGGTAATCAATACACGGTCACAGGAAAGCTGAGCTCTACCCACCTGCATGGGCTCGGGATCGGAGACGGGGCTGACCGTGTCCAGGTTGTCGGCGTGCAAGGTCTCCATGCCGCGAAACGGATGGTTCTGCTGGAAGCGACCCATTCTGCTCAAACGAGCATCAACTCGTAGCGGCAGTTCAATGAGTCCGTTCAAGCTGGGTGGAAGGTCCAGCATGTAAATCTCCCTCTGGACACGGTCAGCCAACCCATGCAGGAATCTGTCCCACTGCGACTCCTCGTTCCATCGGCACTCTGCAGCCAGGGTGCGGAACTGGATAGAATATTCCAACACCGAGCCGTTACCTTGGCAGAGATCAGCGAGTAGTCTGGCCGTCTCCCTACCCCTACCGGACGTTTGAAAACCCTTCTCATCTCCTCTGAGAGTGCCTGGAACGAGGCGCAGCATGGGTCTTGATTCTCCCACACTGCCGTTCCCCAAAGAGCCGCCTTGCCCGATAGCAGCATGAGGACAAATGCCACCTTGGTCTGTTCCTGATTGAACGTCAGTGGCTGTAATGAAAAATGCATTGAACACCGGGTCAGAAATGCTCTATAAAACTCCGGTTCACCTGCATAACCCTCTGGCGTCGGTAATCGTGGTTCACGCTGATAGTGCGGCTCTGGTGGAACTGGCTGAACGGGTGGTGTGGGTGGCGCAGTGGGAACTCTTAGTTGTTGTAGTTGTTGGGTGAGCTCGGACACCTGCGTCACAAGCGCTTGGACCGCCCGACCTGTGTTGGAGATGCTCTCCTCTTGTGTGTCCATTCTTGCGATGCTTCGAGAAGTGAAGCATCATTTGATTCGCATAAGGAAGGGTGATGAATGGAAGACCGCGTTCAATACCCCCAGGGGGCACTTTGAATACTTGGTCATGCCGTTCGGGCTGTCCAACTCCCCAAGGTTAAGGACCTCGATGGACAACTGGTGCTGGTCCTCTGATCCCGTCATAATCCCTCGTGACGGTGCTCGGTGATCCAGTGTAAGGTGCGGAGAATCCAGACGAGACGACACGACGACGACACGGGGAATCCACAATCCAACGAACGAACACAGGAACAGGAACAGGGAACACACCGGGAAACCACAACGATCTGACAACATGAGACACCTTTTACTGAACATATAAAGGGACAAACAATTGAAGCCAGCTGGCGCTGCTGATCAGATTAAGATATACTTTATTGTCCCCGAAGGGAAATTTGTTTTGGACACTGTCCATTCCGTAGCTTTTACAGAGACGGCACAAAAGACAGTTCACAACATTTCCTTAGCACATCCTCTCCCGACATTCTCTCATATACATTTAAATAGGTACGTATCTATAGTAGTAGACACAGTAATGCCTTCCATTGGCACTTATAAAAACTTTAAAAACTCATTTAAGGTCATCAATGATCAGTGACCACGCCCACAGACACACACACACACACACACACACACACAGACAACAGCACAGGAGACGAGAGAGAGACAGTGAATTCATGAACCGTGACAAAAAAATTGGAAGAAATTAACAGTAAAAAATACGGTAGTAACCTTTTAGGTTTTACATATTTAACTTAATTACAGTAAAAAAAAAAAATTATTTCATTACCTGATATAATGTTAATAAACCAACCTATTGAAGTACTAATATCCATTTTGTAACTATTGGTGCTTTTCCACTGCATGGTACGGTATGGCTCGGCTCGGTACGGCTCACTTGTGGCGCTTTTCCACTGCATGGTACGGTACGGTACGGCTCGCTTCGGCTCGCTTTAAATGGTACCACCTCTGTCGAGGTTCCAAGTGTACCGTACCGATACTAAAATGTGACGTGAACACACTGCAGATCACTGATTGGTCAGACAGAATCGTCACTACCAGCGTCATTGTATTTGCGAGACATCAAACCCGTTAGATTTAAATAGCCAGTAACAGCCACCGCTGTAGCACCTGTTTTAAAACTACTTGCTTGACTTGCTTTAAAGGGGTCATATAATGGTACATGCACTTTTACAAGTTGATTGTACTGAAATGTGTGTTGGCAGTGCCTGTACACAACCATCATATAATGATAAAAATCCATCCAGTGGTTTTGTTTTAATCTCCTTATATGTTTTCCCCTGCCTCAAATCGAGCCGTTTGACCGTGTGACGTCACACGCTCGGAAGCCCCTCCCGCGATTGTTGATTGATAGGCGCGTTTCAACACAGACCCGCCCTCGCTCGTGAGAGCTGTCAATCATTGTCCACGCGGACCGGCGCGGTCATTGTTGATATCAGAGATGGGGGACTCGAGTCACATGACTTGACTCGAGTCAGACTCGAGTCGCAAATTTAAAGACTTGAGACTTGCTTGACTAAATTAAGAAAATGACTCGACTTGACTTTGACTTGAGATCCAATGACTTGAGACTTGACTTGACTTGAACTGTATGACTCGAGAATGACTTGATATACATTTTTATATAAATCATCGCAACATCCATTGATAAACAAAATGAAAGCAACGGAACCATTGACGTCAGTCATCAGATTCTGCGCGATTGCGTGACGCTGCACAAGCCCAGAAATAGCCTACATCGCGGTGAGCGCGCTAAAAACAAAAACACTAGAAAATTTTCAAGAACACTAGAAAATGACTATATTCATGCAAGAATATTTGTTGTACGCATAATAACTGGCAAGGGATATCGGACGACCATCACAACCTCGCACAGTCGAACTTCATTCACCACGTCTAAAAGTAAGCTATGGCTTGTTTAACCTGTTTGTTATAGTTAATTTGACTATCTTTAAATCCAGAGAGAATAATATTGGTCAAAACAGCATGCCTCTTTATACACAAATGTTTTCAATGTAGCTTAATGTTGTCAATATTCAAATGATAATTAATGATGTTATATGTTTTGTATAACATTTGCCACATTTCTTTTTAAATCATGCTTTAAAGCCAAAAATGTTGTTCTTTCCAATGACGAAAAACAATATAGAAAACTGTTAGTTTTGTCGTTTATGTTTCTCTTAATGTTATCAGGTGGTTGGTGGCAAAAAATGCCAGCAGAATTAATATGCACCCAAAATTCAAAATGTGGTGGAAAAATGGCCCTAGTATGAGTTATTTTCATAATTATAACATATATAAAAAAATATTTCCAGATTATTGGCGCGATTGCAAATGTGATGATTTTGTAAAACAGTTCAGTAAACAAAGAGTGAATATTGTGATGTGACATTTTAGACATAATATTCCAAATATTTTCTGTTTTTGCCCTATTTCTCCAATGACAATAGTTCCAAACAAGCCACAGAAAGAGTTATGCGTATTTGTGATTCAGTGACCTAGTTGCTTAGTTCCAGAACGAATCTGTCATTTTGAACAAATCAGTTGACTGCTTCTATGACTCGTACATTAAGACGGTGATTTGGCGCCACCGATTGGCGGTTTTAACTTCATAATAGGCTAAATGCCAACGGCTGTTATATAACTTATATAAAGGGGATGCCAGTTTGAAGAATGCCATTTGGTGGCATAGGAACCATTATACTTGAATTGTGAATTGTTTAAAACCTTTTAATGGTCTTCTGTGTGTTTGAGGCATATTTATTTTGTCATGCTTTAATGTTGGCCTATTTTCAGTTACATTTACATTTTAGGCTACGTAGTTTGAAATTGTATTTATTTTTTAGATTTTTATTGTAGTAACCACTCAGCTGTATGTGGAAATGCATATTTAAAAAAAAATATGTTGCAAATAAAACCATAGTCCACAACTTATGTAGTTTTAACTTATTTATATTAATATATAAATTATATTAATATATAAATTATTATATTAATAATTTAATATATAAATTCAGTGAAATCATCTAACGTTTGTATGACTTGCCAGTGACTTGTGACCCAAGCTACGACTTGACTTGACTTGCTTGACATAAGGCAGTGA
The DNA here is from genome assembly GCA_029959095.1 of Rhinichthys osculus. Classification (NCBI taxonomy): domain Eukaryota; kingdom Metazoa; phylum Chordata; class Actinopteri; order Cypriniformes; family Leuciscidae; genus Rhinichthys; species Rhinichthys osculus. The sequence goes on from JARWKJ010000003.1 coordinate 53,656,260, forward strand.
CTTGACTTGACTTGCTTGCTTTTATAAAAAATTGACTTGGACTTGCTTGAGACTCGAAGGTTAAGACTTGAGACTTGCTTGTGACTTGCACATGTGTGACTTACTCCCACCTCTGGTTGATATGCTGGAGCACTGTCTATGAGCAGAATGGCGTCTAAGCGATTGTGGTGTTCTGTTCTTGGGTGGAATAACGAACACAGTCATTTTAATGTTCCTAAATCCGAACCGCTGAAGACGCAGTGGCTGAGTTTGTTTTCGAAGGGAATATTCCCCACGATCAACATCAATGCTTTCATGTTTACGCGAATCATTTCTCAGCAGACTGCTTTATAAACGAGGATCAGTATAAAGCTGGTTTTGCTAAGCAGCTGCTCCTGAATAAAGAATCGGTACCAGATATTCGTGTTCCTGCTGAACCTCCAGAAGAACGGAAGTGAGTGTAACGTTTTATTAAACTTTATATTAATATTTATATCTTTGCAAATCGCTTCACGATGAATGAGTCTGAGGTTTACACTCAGGGTACATTACTGCATGTTTTCTATGTACGACGTTCTCCATATAATTCATAATCCCACGTTTATAATGAACAACACGTTATGGTATTGTGTTACAATACACAATACCATAGAGCGCAGCTCATGATCATTTAAAGGCATATGCACTGAAACGGCGTGCTGAAAACAGAGCTGTTTTTGACCAGGTAAAATAAGTGTTTTCTTACAATACTAATGAGAATTTTTAATTCAAGTATATTACAAACTTTTAATTTAGACCCTAAAGAATCATATTAGCTTGTACAAAAATGGCATTATATGACCCCTTTAAGAAAAAAGAAAGAAAACTTGCAAAAAAAGAAATGGCTGAATCATGGTCAGTGGACGAAGGGCAGACGTTCCTCTCGTTGGTTGCCGAGGAGCGGATAAACTATAACGGTCAAACTAAGTTATAATCCCACCCACTTTGAAGCGGTACTAACTGCAGTGGAAAAGCAAACCGAGCTAAAGCGAACCGAGCCGTGCCGTGCCGAGTCGTACCACGCAGTGGAAAAGCGAAGCGAGCCGAACCGTGCCGTGCCGAGTCGAACCGTACTGAGCCGTACCAGCAGTGGAAAAGCACCATAAGTAACAGGCTGACAACCACCAAAAACAGGTAAAAACGCCATCATGGTAAAACACATGACAGTAAAATAATGCAATAAACATTAATTTAACAACATTGGAGGTAAAATAAAACCCGAATGTGCATAACTGATTAGAAAAAAACTTAGAAGAAACATAGTTTTCATTGCCAAACAAAGAAAAAAAATATAAACTGAGTAAACAAAAAACCTTTGGCCAATTTTTTTCATCTTCAATAAACAAGCTACAGTTAGTCCAAAATGCAGCCGCTAGAGTTCTTACTAGATCAAGAAAATATGATCATATAACACCGATTCTATCATCACTTCATTGGTTACCTATAAAGTTCCGTATTAATTACAAGGTACTGCTTTTGACTTATAAAGCTCTAAATGGTTTAGCTCCAGTCTCTTAAATGGATCTTCTATCGCCCCATAATCCATCGCGCTCTTTAAGATCACTAAATTCGAGGCTTCTGGTCATTCCTAGAATATCCAGATCCACCAAAGGAGGGAGAGCATTTTCACATTTAGCTCCGAAGCTCTGGAATAGCCTTCCTGATAATGTTCGTTGCTCAGACTCGTTCTCCCAGTTTAAAACTAGACTAAAGACGCATCTATTTAGCCAGGCATTCATATAATTTTTTTATCTTACAGTTACTGTAAATTCGGCCTCTACTTCATAAACGCCAGAGGAGAACTGGCCCCGACTGAGCCTGGGTTCTCCCAAGGTTTTTTTTTTTCTCCATTGGGTCATCTGATGGAGTTTTAGGACACCATCGGGTCACTTGATGGAGTTTTTCGGTTCCTTGCCACTGTTGCCTTTGGCTTGCTCAGTTGGGGATATTCAAATTAAATGACCCATCATACCACTGATCAGCTCTACCAAACTTCGATGTCTTTTTCCAGTAATAAACAAACACTGTTAAAGGTGACCTATAATTCAAAATTGAATTTACCTTGGTATAGTCAAATAACAAGAGTTCAGTGCATGGACATGACATAGAGTGAATCTCAAACTGGACTGTTTTCGCGTTCTCATTTAATTCACGTTTATGAAAAACACCCCTGAAAAACGGTCGGTTCTCCACACAATACCGACTGTGACGCAATAGTCGGGATCATTAATATGTACGCCTCCAAATATTTGCATAATGCCAGCCCTCAATGCCAGGCGGAACTGCGCAGCCGAAGCATGGCAGTTGCTCAGTGTGGATGTACACATGAACACAAAAGTATTTTTTAGTTCCTTCATCTGAGCCTCTGAAGAAACAATGGGTTAATTTTATTTTCTCTGGAAATTTCCAAACATTTCACCGATGACTGTTTCCTCAACTTGGGCCAATACAGAGCTGGCCTCGGATCGAGCTACCAACCAACACTTTCTGATGTGTAATTGTTCAAGTTCAGACAGGTAATCTTTCTCTCAAAATCGTTCAATACTGTTTATGCATCAGTAAGTCAAGCCAGTGACTAAAATATCAGCTTCACATCGTTTCTTTTAGTAGGATGAAAATAATCGTATTTAAATTGTGAACAAATTATATACAGAAAGCGATCAAAGAACAATCTTTCCACACAGCGCGAGTTTATCTGGACACTTGCCAAACTCGTTATGAATTCAATGACGCACGTTACTGCACAACTAAGCTCTTTTACTGTATTTACATGATCGTGTTTGCATTGGTGGAAGCATTAAAGAGAGTGCAGAAACTGCTTTGCAATGATAAGATCTTCATTCTCGCGATCAACAGACTGTCATCTGCTCAATGCTCATCACGGCAACATTTTATGTGATGGGAATAGATCTAAAATAGCTACGCATTACATGTGAAACTCTCTCGAATACTTTTACTACTGCTATTATACGTTTTTACTATAACAGCTATCGAGATTAACGAATCGTGAGATGTTTTTAAAGTATTACTTTAAAAACATCTCACGATTCGTTAATCTCGATAGCTGTTATAGTAAAAACGTATAATAGCAGTAGTAAAAGTATTCGAGAGAGAGTTTCACATGTAATGCGTAGCTATTTCATATGCAAGCATGTCAGCCAATCACAGCAGTGGCCGCGGTTACACTGAATCCCACAGCAGACACGCCCCTTCAAACAGAGTGTTCAAATCAGAGGCTAAAAGCAGGCTAGGAAAAATGCCATTTATTTCTAAATTATGATTATTTTTTATCTAAAAAACATACTAACATTATAAGGGTAACCCAGGAAACATTATAAAATAATAAAAAGAAACATTCTAGGGCACCTTTAAGTTGTTTTGATTGATACTGTGAAGCAGCTTTGATACAATCTGTATTGTGAAAAGCGCTATATAAATATATTTGACTTGACTTGACTTTTTGTTCCTGGTGTGAATAGCTCCATAAGAATGCATTGTTTCTATTAAAAATTTTGTCTGCACTGATTTTTTTGTGTTTGGTGTGAATAGGCCTTTATTCTATTAATAAATTTGAGCATCATTAAAATATTTGTAATACCTTCCCTAAGATACAATTTTTATAATACTTCCCATAAGAGCAATACTTGTTTTGAGCATTTATTCACATGCTTTTACTTTAACAAGGCTGCTTAAATGGATAATAAGTGACCTTTTCCCCCAGCATAGTGTTGAGCACAATAAAGCCTAATATGACATACAGTTGTTTAGTGAAGATGCTGCTTCAAACTGTCTTTTTTAACAGAGATTTGTCATTCTGTGTGACATTCAGTTCTTGAATTGCAAAGACATCAAAGCCTCATTTGACGCAGCCTTAGGGTCGAGTGCATTATTCAAGGGCATGCAGTCATTTCAACTTTCCCAGTTCATGGGTCTGTCAATGTGGGACTAAATATGAAATGTTTGTGCTATCAGCCTATTGTGTTGACTGCTATAGCACCATCCCTGATGTTTAGAGTGCCCGTTCCCCATGTAATTCTGTTGCTTGTCAATACAACAGATAAAATAAGACTGATAAAACAAGACAAACAAAATGGAAATAGAATCTTGTGTCTGCTAACACACAGAGAAAATATCTCTTGCTCTTAGAAAATATTAATTCATTAGGAATCCAAACACACAAAAAACATACAGAAAAAAAAAAAAAAGAAAAAAAAACCCCACTGAAACTAAAACTGTTCCAGCAAACTATATGCAGAATTATATGGTACTGGCAAAACGCCACTTGACAGCTTATTAAAGCAATAAGGTACAAGAGGCTGTGCTGTATCGTGTATAAGTCATATGAAGGGCGTTGTTAGGCGCGACGCAAAGCCGTGACTTATTCACGATACAGCACTAGCCTCAAGTACCTTATTGCTTTTATAAAACAGTTACCACACAATACAAATATTAAAGCCGAAAAGTCTAAACACTTAAAGCCTTCCTTCCGCTGGAAAAAATAGTCCCTGACCGTAAACAGCAAAAGAAGTTATACTTCCATTTGTCCATTATTTATTTCTAAAGAAACAAGACAATGTATAAAAGGCTCCATTACCTTGTATCTTACGTTATGGCCCAGTAGAAGCCGTTTTTGTAAAAATAGGCTAACGATTGCGTCATAACCACGCGACTCTCTGTCGCACAGTAGAGAAATTACCGTTAGACAGGAGGAGAAGCTCGCAGGCAATCGGGGGGACGTGGAGGCATAAAGTCAATGGAGAAGCCCATAGAGAGTCATAAAGTTGATCCTGCTCCTAGATCATGGGCAGCTTCTACTACTCATGCTCTCAGTCTCTGCAAGATTCAGAAGGGAATGATTCAGATTTCTCTTGGCTCACAGCTACTAGAAGACTTACATCTGTCAGACAGGTTGCTCACGTCACTTCTACGTCGTCAAGCTCAGTTTGAGTCTGCGCAGTACGCTCAGCCATCAGGAAGTGAGTGCTTCTAATTGACTTCACTTTTCTCAGTTGAAGTCTATGGGGTCGCTGTGTCCATTTCTTTTACTGTCTATGGAAAACCCCTTAACTGTTAAAAGGACAAGATATCGCAGCGGACATTTTTTATTATGAATATAGGACTGACCTGAAGGAAAATGCTATGTCTGTAAATGCAGGTACACTCGCTACTTGATCTCTCACAATACTACTATAGCTTCAATGAACAATATCAATGAGATCAAACATGTGTTTAAGTTGCTAAGAGTGGTTGCTAGGGGTGTTTTATCGTGAATAAAACACAGCTATTGACCAATCAGGATCAAGGATAGGAACTGACCGTTTTATAAAACGTGTTAAAAGCAACAAAGATACTTTCCCATCATTAGTTTGTTGGTTGGAATTTAAGCATTAGCATGAACAAAAACACACTAATGAATCGAATGATTTAGGAATTGTGAGTACCGGTAACCATTTAATAGATTTTTTTTCCCCATTCTAAAAAGCATTTTATTGGATAAAATAAGGGTTTTGCTAAAGTTAAAATACTTTTTATATGCTGCATGTTTTTTATTTCATTTTTATATTAAAATAAACATTTGATCCAAGAGTTAATCTGGGATTCAAAATCTAATTTAAGAAACTACTATTATAGTGTCACGAATTGCGTGGAAGCAAAGGCGGTAGTCGGATCTAAATGCAGCAGTAGACTTTAATAATACAGACTTGGGTAAACTCAGAACAGGCAAGACACAAGACCCTCGTGGTACGTAACTCCATTCAATAACTGACCAGGAACAAAAGAGCACACAGGATTTAAATACACAGAGGGGATCAGGGAACAAGACACAGCTGGGGCAAATGAGAACAACGAGTGGAACCATACAAACCAACGGGACAACACACCTGAACCAAGGGACCTACTGATTGACATGACTAGGGATAACAGAATACAATAAACAAGGCAGAGAAACAAGGTACAAGCTGAATGAAAAAACCAAAGACAGTGAACCACAAACCAGAAACATGACATAATAAACAACACTGTAACATTTAGACATTTAAAATGTACGTACATTTTTAAATAATAATAATAAAAGTTGATTATATAATAAAAAACTGTAAAAAAATAAAAGCATTTTCACCATTGGTTTCAGATTTCTGGATCCCACCATAGATGGTCTCAAAGCTATCAGAAGTATAAAGCCACAAAACTCCAATTCTGATTTCAAGTGGGCTTTAATTCTCTATTCATCTTAAATGTTTATGTTAAAATAATCCTCAGCAAACCTGCTTTAGGGATACAGAACAGGCTCTTAGGACTTAAAATGCTGGCCAACAGGTAAGCTCATGGTGGTATTAAATCCATTTGTGCAAGCAGTAAGCCCACTCAACCCAGCTCCAGCTCTCTCTGTGTGCTGAATTAGTGACGGCTGTTCAGGGCTTAATACAGGCCAAACGGCATTTAGCTGAAAATGGAATGGAAATAGAAAATGCCAATGAGGTGAGACAGGGAGAGCCAGGGAAATCGCTAACCTGCCTTCCATGCTACAGAGGAGAAATGCTATCGATTTGCTTTAAATTGTCTCCTGCCCAAGGAAAGAGTGTCAAGGGAGACAGCTGGAGGTGATGAGGTGCCATGTGTGACTGCTTACACTTTGAATGCTGCCTGAAGTACAGGATGTTGGGTTGTTTGAAATGATATACTACCATACTAATTCTGCTTGGAATGCAGTATGCAGTGTATTTGGATTAAAATTTGAATTAAAAAAGAAGAAAATTATTACTTAGCAAACTGAACTGCAAAGGACTGTTTCAAATACTCCTCCTATCTTCCATTGTTTGGAAAAACAGGTAGTGTCACCCCAAACTCATATAATGATTGTTGGTTTAACTTAAAATATAAGTTGGTTGCCTTAAAAATTGAGTTCATTGAAACTAAAAATTTGAGTTAATACAAAGGAGGAGATTGGTTTAATCAACATTAACTCAAAATGTGTTATCTGATCCACATTAATTATCTAAGTTGATTTGACAAAAGAACTCTGCTAATGGCATAAAAATGACAAATTTTAGATTTTTTTTTTTACTTTAGTATTTAATACTTAATATTATTGTTTATTTTTGAATGTCAATTTTTATTTTTTACGGTTTATAATATTTATTTTTTTTTCATAATTGCTCAAAATGGCTGAAAAGGCACTTAATAAAAGCCGTATAAATAAAAGCCATATAAATTCATACAGGTTTTCTGAACAACATGAGGATGTTGAAAATGTTGACAAATTTTCATTTATAATTCAGCTATTTTATAAAATAAAAATATTTAAATGTTTCGCTTTTTTAGGTGGGAGTGGCCTTTTTACTTTCACACTAATATTTCAAATTTCAAAAAAGTAATTATTTTCTAAATTGTGTCAAGGAACCAAAGATTCCCAATAGCAGGCACATTGTCACAAAAGGTGTTAAATCAGAGTGGAAATGTTCACTGACCTTTTGTAACCAAGACTTTAAGGTTTATACATTTACAAAACATTACATTAAAAAAAGTGTGACAACTAGCCATAGGCTGTCTGTCTCAACGGCACAGCACTTCTCACACAAACACCATTGATAGTCTGAAATTGTCCAGGATGTCATTCGGAACAGGCGTGCTACAAATATATCTACCCATATCAAGTTGGTCTAAACATAATATTGAGCATCATCAAATGCATGATGTGGTTTCATTGCATCCTTGCTCTTCTGCCCTCAGGGTTTTCAGATGTGCTTCATTTGTGAGCAGACTATCAGTAACAGCCTTGTGGACACCATTTCATCACCTGTGTCCATCCTATTCCCCATTTCTGCCATCAGCATGACTCCAGAGATGGCTGCAGGACCCCCAACTGCCAGCTGTCCCTGGTCCTGGCAAGAGAACCCCTTTTACTGGGTAATCGTCTATACCAGCCCCTTTTGATTCAGCTGATAGAGCAGAAGGTGGCCTGCAGCACCGCTGGAAAATGAAGAGGACCTGAGTTTGAGCCTTGGGGGATTCCAGTCAGCTTGACGGTCATGGTGCACACTAGAGGTCAAATGATTTAGCGTTTTTGCTGATTAAGTGACTCTGATAACAGCTTTTGTAACTTTTCGATATTGGCTAAACAAACAGTTAAACTAGACTACAAACACAAAAACACTAAAGCTGAGTTGTTCTGACACTAGATCCAGCTAAATTTAATTTAAGCTACAGTATGCAACTACAGCTTTTTTCTGCCTCAATGGGGAAAGATTGAAATCAATGTGAGTTTACATCTCGCAATTCTGTCTTTTTTTCCTTTGAATTGGACTTTAAAACTCGCAATTGAGAGAAAAAAAGTCGCAATTATATTATAAAATGTTTTATTCTGTGGCGGAAACAAGCTAATTTCTTTTTAAAAGTGTTTTTAAATAATCCATCTTCTGTGAGTCCATGTAATGCACATGTATAGGACCTCCAATGTTGATGCTTGAAAAAAAAAACACAAAGTGAACACAATAGTAATCCATATGACCCCAGTAGATGATTCAAACAAACAGTCAATTGACTGTAAGGCAGGACTTTAATTCATACATCTGCCATATTGAGTGTTGTGATGCTTCAATAATAAAGACGATTGGCTCTAAGGTGAGACACTTCAGCATTATAATATCCCCCATTCATATACAAAGTGGACCGTCTCTCTTTTACATTTAAAATTTGCGTGGCTAAAGGGTGGTTGATACATCCTACTTGAAACCTACAAGTTCAACAAAAAAACATGTATAAAATTACTCCTATGTTTGTTTTTTGGGGGGTTTTATGGCGAACACGATCAGTCTTGAGTGCAAAGACTTTCTGTGGAAATGAGAGTGGGATTATTTTCTGTTCGCTCACTCAAAGAGAAATATTCATTAGTGCTGCTTTGGAAGTAGGCTTGCAGGATGGCGAATTTAGGTCATGCAACTCTTGAAATGCTTTCAGCAGTGTCTCAATTTCTCCCTTTAATGCAGGTTGTGTAAAAACCAGCATACACAGACCAGCCTTTAGCACCTATAGTGTTCATGCAAGGGAAAAAGCTAGTTGTGGGACGTGTAATGGAGGCAAGCTAGTAAGAGCTGTGCGTGTAACCCTCTCTTCTCTGGCCTCAAGACACGCTCTAGCGACTGATGCTAGAGACTGTGGTCTTTAGCGTCCTTGTTAGCAGCCACATCCCATGCCGGAGACATCGGTCCGAATTGTGCTCGGAGCGGTGCAACTAGGACTGGTTACAGATGTTCATAGAAGATCCATTCAACTTTGCAACATTAGATTAGCAAAGATTAGCGTCCGGGAAGGGGAGAAACGGTCGACCAATGGATTGCCTCCAGACTCATGCCCACTGAACGCAGCTCGGGACTGGGAAATGCGGGTAGACTTAAGTCAGAGGCTCACCTTCCCACCCGAAATTGCAGCGACCAACTTGCGCCCAGACCTGGTCCTTTGGTCCAAATCCTGTCGAAGTGTCTTTATAATGGAGCTGACAGTCCCGTGGGAGGAAGTCATCGATGAGGCATTTGAAAGGAAAAGGTTGCGATATGCAGAGTTGGCTGCCGAAGCCGATTCTGCCTATTCTAACATCTAGTCCTAGTAAGCATACTATGAAGATGCAGTTATATACTGTAGGTTTTTTATATCATGTCATACGTATCTAGGTATTAACATCAGAATGATTCCTAGATTATTGGGTGTATAACTTCTTATCATTTAATTGCATAGTCTCCTCCCATTCCCTCTACACATGAAAAGTGCATATGAAAAGTGTCATTTGGGACAGGGCCTGAGACTCAGAAAGGCTTTTCACATTGCGCAAAACTTGTACAGTGTGAAAAGATGCGAGCTAGAATGTTATGGTTAGATGCTTAACTACAGACACCCAATTGTGTGCCTCATATTCACGTGCTTTGGACAGTCAAACAAACACAGCATGTCATATAACCTTAGTTTCAGGGCCAGATGTACGTACATTTGCGAACGCAGCGTTAATAGCGCCATGGCCAAGACGCAGAAAGCGCTTGATGTGAAACCGCAGTGTGCGTGTCATGTACCAAACTTGCAGTTCATCAGGTAATCAGCGCCTGTCCCACCCACTATACCGTAAATTGCGCGTATTTAAACGCGCAATTGAATGGGGCTCCTCCTCTCACCGCTGATGCTATGACTGTTTGAAATGATCCAATAATTGTAAAATAGCGAGGAGTTTAACAACTGCTGTAATGGAATGTGAACGCTGAGTCGGAGATTCGATGTCATCTTTGATTTCCTCCAGTAACTGTAATATTGCGTAGCTGCTTAATCTGTAACGCTTAATGATTTCGTTTTCACTCAACTGAAAAAGTGTGATTCTTGTGGCAAAAATCTTTTCAGCTCATCTCCTTAGCCTATGTCTTCGTCTTGCTCGGATTACTGCTGCCATTTCACCAGGAGGCATATGCCAGGAAACCCGCTTCCTAAGTTACACCTGCTTTTAGAGGTGCGCTTTTAGAGGCAAAATAGAGGCGCGCTTTCACCGGCTTTTTCTGTACATAACGTGGAATACATAATTAGGCGCAGTTTACGCTTCCCCTCCCATCTCTTTATGTGACACTCCCACTTTCCCCTTGACCATCCCATGAATGCATATGCATGACACGAAAAGTGCATTTAGCCATTTTCAGTTCCCGCGACACGCAGTCTGCGCTTTCATCTCGGTGCGTCCCGTTCGTACATACCTCGCCATGGTTTTATGCGCACTTTGCGAAACAAATACGCCTGAAGTGGGCGCAAAAGCGACAGGCAAATCACGTCTCGCGCATCCAGTCGCTTCGCTTCTGAAATGCTCCTGGTGTGAGTTGGCACCACGAAGGACGGAATAAAACCTTGTCGCAGCCGTAACGCGCCGCAGATGTGTGCAGTGTAAATAAGGGGTAAGGAATTCCTCCGTTGCACACAAACGAAGATCTGCTGCAAGGAGATGGCTGTAACAAATTAGCTCTATGAAATGTTAATAATCAATAATAACTTGTTATGATTAATTATGAATATTTGGGTCAGTTAATTGGATTAACTTGATGTGGCTAAATTAATATTGCAATCAATTAATCAGTGCGTCCAACGAACTCTTTTGATTATCAATTTATTCTAAGAAAAGGGTATCTTCCATGACCACAGAAGAATAATTATTTCTTAGCATGTACAGCGCTTTGAGCGTGTAACAAGATCAAGATCGTAAAAGAGACTTTGTTTGCAAGCAGTGAATCGGAACCAAATACATATTGTGCACAAGTTTTATTAACTAAATCACAAACATAACTAAAACATACATACATACATGTATAGGTAAAAGGGTGAGTGATAGAATGGAACTGGAAGTAGGAAATGAAACTATGGAGGAGATTCATTTAACTCTGAAAAGAACCATCATCTTATCTATTTTCAGAGCACTTCATTTGAATTGATACCTTGCATAGCTTTGTAGTGTGGGGACAATTCTTGAAGTTGTTGAAAATTGAAGTTGTTGATGGTTCCGTGAGTGTCAAATGAGGAAGTCGGTTGAAAGTTCTCTCTCTCTCCATGAGCGCATGGCTGGTTGGGCGTCGAGGCCTGTTTGCCGGCCCTGGGCCTGGAGAGGCCATGCAGAGCACCCAGGAGAAGGGAGGAAGTCGGAAGAGTTGATGGTTGGAGTCGTTGTGCCAAACTTCTGAGATTGTCCTTGGTTCTGTTCTGGTTGAGAGAGTCTTCTCTCTCTCCTGAATGAGTCCATGGCTGGTAGTGAGTCTAGGCCTGCGGCCTTGGGGCCTGCTGAGGCCTGCGCAGGACAGCCCAGCACCCGGAACAAACAGAGGAGGCCAAAAGAGGGGAAGGGCTTCTGTGAATGCCCTTTTAAAGTCTGTGAAAGTTCCAACCCCTTCGGGTTTGCTCGACCAATGAGAAGGGTGGAGATTCCTGTGCGGGAAAGTTACTCTGTGGTTAATTTATGAGTCTTTGTCCTAAGCGTGCTCATTTGCATGTGCAGCTGGATTGGTCTCTGATGAAGACAACTAGGGAAGATTCTTGTAATACTAATATGTTGGGCAGCTATTGGCATATCATGTACACAATCATATTGATCTTCAAAGTACCAATTTATAGAGACCAAACGTGGTATAAGTGAGGTTACATTGACCGTTGGTTCTATAATATTCATCAATATTCAATATTCTATAAAGTTCATCGATAAATGAATGCAGTCTGTTTTAAAGGCTGTTTCTGTCTTCCCCATCGTCTCTGTCTTGAACATGTGACCACATTTTTAACAGCAATAAAACCAACTTATCTGATCATAGTCCTGGTAACCCAAAGACCCTTCGTGCACTGTTGGGGGATGTTGAGCTTTAAAGATTATTTGTTAACCATAACAAATAATTGTGTCTTATTGGTCTCAGTTGTTACATGGCATTGCTGACACCTGTACCGACTGTAATGAGCTCCTATGGTGAGACAAAACAGGTACGCCTATACTTCATGCTTTCCTTTATAGGGTCGCATATGGTGATCACATCCTGTTTTTGGTTTGTGTTGATGTTATTTCTGTCAAACCGCACCAGTGTTCGTTTGCAAATGGACCGAGACCCATCTTTTCATGGTAGGGTTTGTTTTAATCTAACCAAACAATGCCAAGTGTGAACGCACCCTAAGACCCCATCCTGTATCCTGGCAGTCATTGAATGTGGCCTTCAAACATTCCACCTCATTGCTTTAGTGTCACAGCTTTTGACCATATCAAAGAATTCCGGATGGGCTCTGGAGGTCCCTGAAGGGCTGTCTGCAGTGCTTCCAAAAGCACAGAGATGCCCACACACACACATGAATGAAGCAGCGGGAAGGGGAGACAGGCCTCAATAACCTCTACTTCCAGACTCATCTGACAGGGCAGACTGCTTCTGCGCATCCCCAGAGACCCTCTCTGCCTCTGGGTCACCTCTACCGAACCTCTCCCTGCCGACTTTCATCGATATGCTCTTGGCGATTGCCAGTCAGTCACATTTGAGACTGCGGTGGTCTCGCAGTCACACTCTCTCTCCCCCTCTGTCCCACCCTTCAATCTTCATCCCTGCTTTCCTGCTATATTGATTTTCTATTCTCTTCTTTTCCCCCTTCTCTCTATCTCTCGCTCGCCTCTACTCTCTCGTGTTCTTGGCTTGTTTTTACTTGCGCCCGTGTCAGGGAGGGCGAATGCCAGGATCTCTTTCTGTCCAATGAAGTTGGAGTCTTGGCAGCGCGCATCGGTCCTTAACCTGCACAAATGTAGATGTAATTTAATTGAGAAGAGGTTAATGGAATCCATGAGCAGTGGACTTGATCTTGTTAGAAGGGCAAGTTCTGGACAGGCTCCATGAGGAGAAAAAAATCAAAGGTTCAGCTTTGTTTGAATTGAAGCAGAGGCTTTTAGTGGAGCCCTCTCTCTCTCTCTCTCTCTCTCTCTCTCTCTCTCTCTCTCTCTCTCTCTCTCTCTCTCTCTCTCTCTCTCCTCTGTCAATATGTGCATTCTGAAAACTGAAAACAGTGTAGGTATTTGTTGTATCATAACAATAAATCTTGTATTGGCTTGAGGTTTGCAAACTTGGTAAAAATTGGATGGTAACATATTGAAGATGTATGTTAAAATGACTCCCTTTTGACAAAATGAAGACCCCCCCCCCCCCCCCCCCTAGTGAGCATCATTACTCCAGTCTTCAGTGTCACATGATCCTTCAGAAATCGTTCTAATATGTTGATTTGTTGCTCAAGAAACATGTCCTATTATTATCAGTGTTAAAATCAGTTGTGCTGCTTAATATTTTTGTGCAAACTGAGATACATTTTTCTGGATACTTTACTGAATAGAAAGTTCAATGGCATATTTTTTAAATGTAAACATTTTGAAACGTCATAAATGTCCTTACTGTCACATTACCAGTTTAATTTGATTCTTGCTGAATAAATGTAACTACTTTAAAAAAAAGAGATGCATGGTTTTTAATTATGTTTTATTAAGGGTGTTTATTGTTATTTAAGGTGTCCAAGTTTGTTGCAGCCATAATTTAGCCACAATACTTGTTATTTATTAAAACAAACTCTGTTTCATCATACAATTGATTTGTAAACAAATTTCTATTATGTTTTATTTGTAAGATTGAATTTTTGAGTGCAAGCCAAACCCTCGATTCACTTCAAACAATTGCTATCAGGTCACAGTTCTATGTTCACAGAGTGAGTCAGTTGTTGGTTCAGACTGATTCTGTGTATTTTATGTACATGCATTTGCATTTTATGATGCCTTTATGACTCAAAATAACAATATACAGTATATCACTAATTAACAATTTGTTGATCTACTAACACAAATCACACATTGCACATTACTACTACTGCTACTAGTCCCTATAGTCCCTTTTGTTTCAATGAATTCAGATCTCACATGTCATGCTTTACTGAATTATAAACTTATTTATACTACACTAACTTCCCATTTCCCACCGGATCACATACAAAATCCTGGTCCTTACCTACAAAGCCATCCACCACCTGGCCCCCTCATACCTCACTGACCTCCTCTCCCCCTACCAACCCTCACGGTCCCTCAGATGCACCTCAGCCGGTCTCCTCTGCATCCACAAGTCCAAGCTCCGCAGTTTTGGGGACAGAGCCTTTTCAAGGGCAGCACCCAGGCTCTGGAACTCCCTCCCCCATGAGATCCGCACCTCTGAGTCCCTCACCATCTTCCAGTCCTGCCTCAAGACCCATCTCTTCACCTCTGCCTATCCGTAGCCCCACGCCCCTCCCATCTCTATATGTGTCTGATTTGATTTTTTTTGCTTATTCATCTGCCCTGTAAAGCGACTTTGAGTTCGAGAAAAGCGCTATACAAATTCAATTTATTATTATTATTATTAAACTTGGTGCACCATGTCAATGGGTGAAGAGCCACTTTGTCAAATCCTGGCATCTAAGCACAATGTTTGTGACATTAGCCTAATAGCATGTCAAGTGTTCATAGTGAATTTATATTTATTTATAAACCTGCAATATACTGTATGGCTTTAGGTCATCTGTAGATATGGCATTGACGTCTTATTTCTTTAAGTCTTCATTTTCAGTAGTTCAGTACTTGTTCTTTACATCCATTAGTCTTTTTCTCTATCTGCCCTTGATCCTGATTCCTCTCCACTCATCACTCATACCTTATTGACTCTCTTATTCCCTCCCCCTCGTTTTCCATCTCTATTGCTTTTATCCTCTCATTCATTCTCCAAATGAATCAAATCAGGTCCTGTCGTCTTTGTACTGCACTAGAAAAAACGTCTTGTACTTTAGCTCTCTCAAACTTTTGGACTTTATTTGAAGTTGAATAGGCATTACAAACATTTTACGCGTGGCTGGCCATCTGGGTAAGAATAAAGTCTCAAAGGCCAAATCAGACAAGGATAGACTGTTTGGATTGGAATGGAGAAGGGTTACATTATCATTAATAATCTAATGCATCATGTACCCAATGCACCATTTAGTCTCTGCAGCATGTATACTACATAAATACATGGTGTTCTGCAGGAACAGACTGTAGTGAGACAGGAAAAGGTTAAGTTGGGATGTCATATCGTCCCCTCAGGGGTACGTACCCAAGATAAATCCCCCACTAACCCTAGATCTATTCTCAACGGTGACCTTCAGTACATGCACACCCCAATCCAACACCCAGCCTTTCCTTAATGCTAAGCAAAGCAAGGGCACTGGTGCACTCTATCTATCAGGCAAATAAACGGCCATTTCTTCTACAAGTGACGCCGGTATACATCAACACCAACAAAGACCTTTTTTTCCAGTCTTTTTTTATACGTATGGCAGCAGGTGCAGGTGTACACACACATACGGTACTGTAAAGATACATGATCAAATTGAACCACACTTACACATTGACCTGACCAGAGTTGTGCTGAATTGATAATTAATTATTTATTCTTCAATTTTAACTGAATTGGAATGCTTTAGTAGTGAAAGTGTTGTTCTTAATTAATTGAATTTTCAGTATGAATAAACATGTTTTCAAACACAAAACATATGGCGTGTTTCCATAAACATGAGATATTTTTAATCCATGACTGAAATGTCAAAAGTCTTTAATGTTCACCAAGGCTGCACTGATTTGATTCAAAATAAAGTAAAATCTGTAATATTGTGAAGTATTGTTATCATTTAAAATAACTGTTTTCTATTTCAATATATTTGAAAAGGCAATTCAGTCATATGATGCAAAGCTGAATTTTCATCATCTTTACTCCGGTATTCAGTGTCATGATTCTTCAGAAATGATTCGATTTGGTGCTATTTCTGATCACTGTTGAAAATGGTGCTGCTTAATATTTTTGTAAAACCAAGATTTATTTCATGATTCTTTGAAGGAAAAAAGCTTCAAAAGCTTCTTAGAAATAGTGAAGACTTTTACACATTTTTAAAAAAAAAAGAAAAAAAAGAAAAAAGATTCTGTCACTTCTGATCAATTTCATGCATCTTTGAATATATACACACGTTTTATTCTAGCTTCATGCATTCTTTTTTTATCAACATTTGAATGTGGGTATGACTTTCTTAAGGAAAGCAACATTTTGAACAAAAAGCTGAGAAAATTGCTTTTTTCAGAGACTACAAGATGCATAAGCAATGCTTTTATCGCTTGTTTCTGCTCCTGCTGTGTCTATGGAAGCGTCTCATAAATGACGGAAAATCATGTCAATGGCAGGGAAAGGGTTAAACAATACATTTAACTCTATTAAATAAATTAAATTTCATCTTGAGGATCGGAGAGAATGGAACACATCACTTCAAATATCATCAATATCATATTAATTCTGAACATTAAAAAGCCTTCACGTGCTTGTAGAACTTGTAATTTTCTGAGAGCTGACTTGGCCGCTGCCACCTGACCATTGCAGATTTACGCCTGTGTTTGTGTTGGCGGCGCTGTGCAAACCGGTCGGTGCGTGACATCAAAGTACCGCGAGAGCAATATGAAAGATACGGAGCTTTATTTATGGTAATTACGACATGGAAATGAACACAGCAATAGATCTTAAACATACTCCATGCAATTTGCAGTGCTGCCAACGAGGACTGCCAACGAGGGAACATTAACTTAAACAACTTATTTTATGGTCCCTTTTTTTCTTTCAGGTCAAGCATCTTCAACTGTAACTGAGTTGGCCAAGCACACATCTGCATGCTTGTGTATAGCATATTTCTGACCTTACAATGTGGACAGCTTTAATGTAAGTAGACCTAATCTGTTCTTGCATTTAGTTTAAATGCAGTTGTTATATTATCTATGAATTGCAATTGCGTGCATTTCAATTTAACATCCTGTGTGGGTCAATTCAATTCAAATTCCACGACAGTTAAATTTAGAACCAATGTCAAACCTTACACTTCCGCTCAACCGTTTCACACCCCTGTTTTTGCTTTTGATAAACTTCCCCAGACAGCTCGGATGATTAATGATAGTTAACAGAATTGAATCAAGGTTAAGAAAGACAGGGGCCGGACGGAGAGCGACAGGGAAAAGGGCCAGGTTAGTGTTGGAGAAGGCACGGTAAATAACTTCTTTTACAGAAATATACGACAGGGTCCCTCCCCTTCGCCATGCCCAGTAATTACTCGCCCCGGCCCTCTGTAATAATTCCTATTACAAGCAGAACGGAAAAAGTCGGTAACTCACAGCGCTGGGACAAGGTGAAGGCAAGGCCACGGAGCAGCGGATCAATATTTCATTTACTCGCCCCTTGCTTCCACACCCGGACCTGTATCAGATTCTTCACAGCCGGCCGTGGAAGAAGTGAGAGAGGTAGAGCGCAAGACAAGATGTAGAGGGAGAAAAGAAACAAGGTTCACGAAAACAACGACACAAGGCCTTTAATTTCCTTGGGGTGTTTGCTGAGGTGGTGTGAGTGTGTGTGTGTTTGTGTGTTGGTGAGCGTACAAGGTCATTCATTACGCACTACTGTCAAATGGAAACCCACAGACCCATTAGAACACCATTGGTAAACGTACGTCAATCAACTCCCGACAACAAAATGAGCCTTTTCACTTTTTCAGCTCTGGAAAATGAAAAGGCCCATGTCAGCTTCATTATGAGTCTGTGAGAGCAAGGTTGGTCCAGCAATTGTTCCATATTGGTGTTAAAGCTAGTGTATAGTGCTACAGTATAAATTTACCTGAGTGGGTAATGTCGGATGTTGTGGAGTTTTTTTAAAGTCGGCATGAAACAGAAGTTGTGATGTAAAACGGCTTCGCGGACAAGGAAAAAATGTAAGACGGGACTTGATTTTGTCCATCAGGAATTTTTTGGATGGTTTGCTATTGGTCGATCTTATGTGAGTGACAGGTTGTCCCACCCTCGTGCCAGTAAACACGTCATCAGAGAAGAGAAGAGAAGAGAAGAGAAGAGAAGAGAAGAGAAGAGAAGAGAAGAGAAGAGAAGATTATGAGGGTAAATGGATTTTAAAAAATTATAATAATGTGCACAGATCAATAACTTATAATAAATACTGCAATACTTATTGTCATTTTCATGGTAACTTAAAGAGATGACTTTTCCTCTGAACATAAAGGAAGATATGTCTGAGACATGTCTCAGTGTTTGCTTTTTTCATACAATCCATGCAATGGAAATCAATGGGCTCCACTGTTGTTTGGTTCAAAATATATTCTTTTGTGAAAAGAAAATCATACAATTTTGGAACGACATGAGCGTGAGTAAATGATTTTTTTTTGGTTGAACTATCCCTTTAATATTGTCCATTGTTCCCATAATCCAATCAGGGACAACAGAGGCTAAAATTGCAGACTTGAAATGATGTGGTCACTTGGAGTTTTTTGTCTGTTCAATAGGAGTTGTTTGCCCACTGGTTATATTTGGAAATGTTTATTTGTAATGTTTGTTTGACTGAGCCGCACGGTGTATGGGCCATGACTATACTCTTGTAACTCAGCCTTGCGATACTGCTGACTCGTGCAATATTGTTGGCTCGTTAATGATGAATTGCTTGTGATGTTACTGATTTGTAAGTCGCTTGAGTGTTTTCTCAATGATTAAATGTAAATGGATAGCTTCTCTTCAATCACTTTACACTTAAAGGTGCCTTCAATGTCCACTATCAATTAAAAGTTTGGGGTCAGTAAGAATACATTCAGTTGCTCAAAAGTGACAGTAAAGACTTTTGCAATGTCTATAACAGAAGAACAGAAAAATAAATCTTTGAACTTTATTTATCAAATAATCCTGAAAAAAAACAAATGTATCACAGTTTCCACAAAAATATTAAGCAGTACAACTTATTTTAATATTGGTGTTTCTTGAGCAGCAAAACAATCAGCATATTAGAATGATTTCTGAAGGATCATGTGACACTGAAAATTTTGCTTAAATTTACTAAACCATCGTTTCCACCGAAATTACCCGGAACAATTTGTCCCAGGTTTCCATCGCGGTCTAAAGTACCCTGAAAATTAGGCAAATTATTCCGGTGATGTAGAATTGTGCGCGACTTTCCAGTTCCCGCTGGATTTTGTCCTCCGCATAAAAGCTTTATAAAGCCTGAACCTCGTCATCGGTCCATCGGTCGTATTTTTTAAACTCAATTGTTGATTCGAATAGCAAACAACTGCACGCACCGCAACAGACTTTTAAAAATGGTGCTTGAAATAAAATGCTGCGTGGAGTCAACCAATCTAAATACTGCGTGAACTTAACCAATCAGCATGTTCAGCACCCAAGTCCCACCCCCAAAAGTTCCTGAACTTTGAAAAAATACTACCTCTTGAGCAGGGACTTTCTGAGGGGAAAGGTTTTTCTTTATTACCCGGAACTTCATTAGACCCTGGTCCCTGTGGTCAAAACACCAAGCACCACCCCAAAGTCCCTAGTTCATGGGGAAAGTTTCTGCTGTGGAAATGCGGCTTAAATTTCTGTCATGACAACTCTCGAAATGTTTGGCATGTTAATGATATGAAAATGTAGCCTGGATGCCAGCCGAACTTAGCCCCGCCCACAACATTTGAGGTCGGGACGTTCGGTCTGGACTTGATCCCATTGTGGAGCAACTATGCTCGAGCCAGAGCTGTTCGGACCAATCAAATTGTCAGGGCGGGCTTTATTCGATGATGGACAGATGATCAACAGTAACGTAATCATCCACGTCACCAAAGAGCGCTTGAGTTAAATTCGTTTAACAAAGAGCTGCCGCTGGAGAATTGAGATGTGTAGATTTCGTTATAGATGATAACGACAGCGCATTAATTTTAAAAGAAGAACAGAGAACCGCGATCAAGGCAAGTCACTCAACATACGTCACTTACTCCGTTGCTCTGATTGGTTGTAGGTCTATCCTATTGAGTGCAGAGGCATTTGCTTTCCTGGTTCGGTTGAAACACGCCCCATAATCACAGCCCAATGGAGCAGCATCAGACTCATATTCTGACTAGAATCCGAGTATGACGACATCAGGCTAATGAAAATGTTGATATGTTTGGTTTTGGTGGAATAGACCTACTGCTGCTATTGTTGGTTATTGCTGGTGCTGCAGAGCAAGTACGGGACTTTCTACTGCCAATACATAAACATCACACTGCTGTGAGCAAGTAGACATGCTACTGCTGCTGTACAATAGAACATGAATTACCTGTTGCAGATCTATACAGGTGGAGCTGGGGAAGGTGGAGGGTTTCTGAATGCGCGCTGCACTGCTAAAGCAAATGCTAACCATTATTTGATGGTTGAGCAGCGAGCTCATTGGCTACTGATACAGCAGGAACCAATCAGCTGCGCCCTATAATGATGTGATTGCAAGCTAATTAAGTTAAGGACTTCGCCATTTAAAGTTTTATGACATAAATTTATATTACAATTTATAATAGGCTATATTATATTATATTTCAATATTTCCCAATATTACTGTTTTACTGTATTTCGGATGAAATAAATGCAGCCTTGGTGAGCATAAGAGACCTTTTCAAAAGCATTAATAAAATCCTTCTAAACCTAATCTTTTGAATAAGTCTGGTTGTTGATGTGATGTAGCAGTCTTTTCCACTGATCACATCTACTGTGTTGAATCTTGATTTGTTTTACTTGACAATTTCTCCGCCATCTTTTCCCTTCATATGTGTGCCCATGTTTCTCTGAGTGGTTATCCTCAGTGCCTAGCTCTTCTCGAATGAGGGGCTTTGAGAGCGCTATCAAAGCACCCAGGCCAAATTAACTTCAGAATCCATAGGAGTTTGAATTTAATAAATAAATCTCTCTGCTTCTCATCTGAGCTTTGCTTTGTGCTTAATTGCACTGGATTGATTTTCTGTTTGTAGTCAGGGCTGAAGTGCATGTTGTTGGGGTCTCATTCTCAATACAATCAGGAGCACAAAGTGGACCTTGATACCTCTCGTTCCCCTTGTTTTCACTTCCTTCTTCCCCATAATGCATCAGAAAAAAGGACAAACCAATTTGGTTCAGGGCCAATAGGCTGTGTCGGCCAGGGTTGTCATCAAGCCAGCAAATACCTCTGAAAAGGTTTTAAACTCTTTGGTATGTGGTTCTAAAATTAAGTACCAGAAATCATTCTGAAGTTTAACTGGTTTTATAGGATTGTATGGCGAACCTTAAACAAAAAAAGTGTTTGTTTTGTATATTGATGGATAATGTATTGTGCAGGAATAAGACCACCAGGGAAAATTCTTCAGTTTTGCATTTTTGTAATTCAATACTAAAATTAGCATTACAAATTATATATATATATATATATATATACAGTATATGTCAGGGATATTCTGTCATTTGTTTGTTTAGTTTCATTATGGACTTTTAGTTAGCTTCTCATTATTTCCTGTTCTTTGTTCATGTTTCCCGCCATCATTAGTTGCTATGGATATTCATTTGATCATCCCAGCTGTTAGTTTAAGCTCGTTATCTGTATATATTTAAGTTCCTCGTTTCTCTGCCTTGATTGACAGTTATTGTTTGTGTAAGTGTTTTAACTAGAACCCACTGTGGCACTTCCTGTGAAACTATCTAAAATTTTGTTTGTTTAAAATACCTTCATTTTTTAAATCTTCTTCAACTTTTCATCATATGTGGACTTTATACACAGCTAAGCAGGAGTGGACCAACATTCCACAGGCCACAATCAACAACCTGATCAACTCTATGCGAAGGAGATGTGTTGCACTGCGTGAGGCAAATGGTGGTCCCACCAGATACTGACTGGTTTTCGGACCCGCACCCAACGGACCCCCTCCCCCCAAATACAGTAAAACTGCAGATTTTAGAGTGGCCTTTTATTGTGGCCAGCCTAAGGCACACCTGTGCAATAATCATGCTGTCTAATCAGCATCTTGATATGCCACACCTGTGAGGTGGATGGATTATCTCGGCAAAGGAGAATTGCTCACTAACACAGATTTAGATAGATTTGTGAACAATATTTGAGAGAAATAGGCCTTTTGTGTACATAGAAATAGTCTTAGATCTTTAAGTTCAGCTCATGAAAAATGGGGGCAAAAACAAAAGTATTGAGTTTATAGATTTGATAAACATAAACATTTTTGTTTTATTCTATAAACTACTGACAACATTTCTCCCAAATTCCAAATACAAATATTTTCATTTAAAGCATTTATTTGCAGACAACGACAACTAGTCAAAATAACAAAAAAGATGCAGTGTTGTTAGACCTCGAATAATGGAAAGAAAATAAATTCATATTCATTTTTAAACAACACAATACTAATGTTTTAACTTTCAGAGTTCAGAAATCAATATTTGGTGGAATAACTATTGATTTTCAATCACAGCTTTGCTGCGTCTTGGCAAGCTCTCCACCAGTCTTTCACATTGATGTTGGGTGACTTTATACCACTCCTGGTGCAAAAATTCAAGCAGCTCAGCTTTGTTTGATGGCTTGTGACCATTTATCTTCCTCTTGATCACATTCCAGAGGGTTTCAATGGGGTTCAGGTCTAGAAATTGGGATGGCCATGACAGGGTCTTGATCTGGTGGTCCTCCATCCACACCTTGATTGACCTGGCTGTGTGGCATGGAGCATCGTCCCTGCTGGAAAAACCAATCCTTGGGGAACATTGTCAGAGCAGAAGGAAGCAAGTTTTTCTTCCAGGACAACCTTGTACGTGGCTTGATTCATGCGTCCTTCACAAAGACCAATCTGCCCTATTGCAGCCTTGCTGAAGCACCCCTAGACAATTTTATATATATATGTGTGTGTGTGTGTGTGTGTGTGTGTGTGTGTGTGCATCTTTTGTCTGATTGTATTCAGCTTTGAAATATTTAAACTATTTTTAATATTTTCTCATTTTTTTTTTTTTTTTAACCAAATTAATCTTTTATTGTTCCAGTATTTTGAAAGGTTTCAAAACACGAACGTGAACTTCACAAATGACATTTTACTCTCAAATGATGTCCTTCACCTTTCACTGAGACGGTGGAGAAAATGATGGCTTGTACTAAGACTTTGCATACCACAGCATAATTAAATATGATGAATGCAAAGTAATAAGGCTTAACACAATCTCGAAAATGGCACTGAGGATCTCCAGTGACAACACGGGCATACCTTTCTTTCTTCTCCTTTCCAGGGGGAAACGCATGTGTATTTTCATGTGAAAAGGCAAACAATTGACGAACCCCTACTCTGGTTGGGGACTTGACATTTCCTGTCATTACTGACACAATGCACTCCATTAGTGCATGAATGGCAATTACACACAATGAAAAATGTCAGGAGGATTGCACCATGCTGGCCTGTTTGGCGCTCTGAGAGCTTGTCTATCACTGCTTTCTCTCTCTCCTCTCCGACACATCCTGCTCAGTGAACGATGGCGGGAATGTAAGTCCACACATCTTTAGTTTACCTACTGTCTGCTTTGAATACTTAACAAATACAAAAATAATTTTATCTAAAGGCTCGTACACACCGGGACGAATATCGGCGCGTGTTATTCGTCAGCGTTTTTCAACGCGTTTTTTTGTGTTCACACCCAAGCGATTTTCGCTGACGTTGAGCCGAGTGAACATGCAAATTCATTCCCTGACATGAGATGGCGCGCTTATTGTAAAACAGAAATAGTCCTATTTTGTAGTCGCTGTCGCGTTTGTCATATAGTTATTTATGTTCCGACACCAACGAGACCAGCAGCTCTACATTCATCTTGCCTTGCATCTTCCTCGTCTTATTTCTTCCCGGCAGTGTAGACCATAGATATCCATAATAAAGGCCATTAGCCAGCAGCGCGGACGAGACATCTAGCCTTTATTATGGATATCTATGGTGTGTAGACGCTACTTGGCGCATATTCTTCGCCGTTACGTTTGTGTGCTCGGCAAGACCGTTTTGTGTTTGAGCGCCCCCAAGTTATATTTTACTGTAACTTCAGAAGCTCCAGACACGTGAGCAAAAGCGCCAATCTCATTGGTCGGATAGTTTTTGACGCAGCGCGTCAAACCAAAAAAACGAACCCGAGGCGTTTTTTTAAAAATGACGCTTTTACTTGTGGCGTTTTTCGCGTCGGTGTGCACACTCACATAGGCGCCCTTTGTTTAGTCACAAGGCGTTAAACGTCGGCGGATAACGCGCGCGAAATTCGTCGTGAACAGGCCTTAAGACTTCCTCTAGCTTTACATTTTGAAGGAGTGACCTGAACCATATCTAGATGTAACGTAGGCCAGTAAGAGCCATGCATGTAAACCTCACTCCCCTGGCCTAAAGACCCCGGTTCGAATCCCGCTCAGGGGTGTGTTTCGCGAAAGCATCTCTAGCAAACTATGGTCGAGAGTTCCGTCCTTATCAGCATAGTTCAACGAGTCGGTGTTTCCCGAAATCATAGTTCCAACGAACATTTGCAAACAGCATCGCAAAGTTGTGTAGTTGGAACGACAGCTCTCGACCTGTGGTTAGAAGCATAGTTTCTTGTTTTCATGACATGTGGACTCAATAAATCCTTATTTTGAGTAAGGTAAAGCTGAGCATTAGTACAATTAGTACAAAATAAGCAAGCTGACATTCAGTACAATCTTTATCTTTTATTTCGAATACATCCAAATGTCATTTACGTCTTTTAGTTTGTCAAGAGATTTAAAGCACCTTTTTTGAAGAGTGCGCATGTGCGAACGTCCTCTGTAAGAACGAGCCTATGATTGAATCTGGAAATAAAGCAAAATAACAGAAAAAAAATTGAAATAGTCCTCAAATGCCATGTCCGTAATTTATAGCAAAACATCTAGCATTTATCTCAACGGATTCATTAAAAGTAGTTATTACTCCACTACGTGTGTGACATCCTTAACTAACGTGGTTGAACTATCAATTTGCGACAATACGGTATCGGGAAACATTAGTGACTAGCTAGTTGATTTCTTCAACGATGCATCGTACGATAGTAGTTAGGCAGCGAGTTACGCTGTTTGTATTTGATAACACTACCGGTTAAAAGGCACGCTAGAGCAATCTTTAGCATCCTTGTTAGCGCAGCCGCCTCTCACGCCGGAGACCCCTGGTTCGAATCCTGCTCGGAGCGGGTCGGGTAGCACCAGAAATACCATTTGCATGGTTCTTCTATCACAATATTTAATAACACTAATATTTTACAACAAGATGCTATGGCATTGACTCCATATTCTAATATTAGTTTTTGATCTCATATAGCGAACCATTTTATTTTAAATAAAAGCTTTTCTACCCTTTCAGACCCAGGGACCCAATCCAGTCTCTTAGCCAATTCATAGCCACCCAATATAAAAGGATAGATTGTCTAATAATTTAAATCATTCTTTATGTATGTATATATTTTATTTATTTTTTAATATATATTTTTATTTTATTTTTAATTAATTTATTTAAATGTTTTACTTACCTTTGGATGACCGTCCTTCGGATGAGACTTTAAACCGAGGTCCTGACTCTCTGTGGTCATTAAAAATCCCAATTTCCCCGTTCATCTCTGTCCATCATCATGGCCTCCTAAATAATAATCCCCATATATACTGATTGGCTTCATCACTCTGTCTCCTCACCACCAATAAGCTGGTGTGTGGTGGGCGTTTTGGGGCAATATAATATCTTTTATCACAATATTTGATAAGACCAATATTTTACAACAAGATTTTGCCCACCCATTTTTTCCTGCCATTGTGTCCTCAAGGTTTTTCTTGGCATGCAGTTTGGTGCTCCGGTGAAGAGCTGAAGGCTTTAGTGCTGTTGCTGTGCATCTGTGTCCCTCTCGAAAGTGACCTCACCTCTAAGCATGTAATTTCCCAGGCTGCAGTTTTTTTTTAGATGTATTTCAGGCCTCTTACCTCATGGCAATTGAACCCCACGCCACTTAACAACAATGCATTTTGATTATCAGAAGGCAATAAGTGCTTTTCCAATGTCAGAGGTCAGAGGTTAAGCCTTTTAGGGTCGCCGGGGTCAAGATACTTGTGTGGACAAAACACATGTGATGTACTCCATCATTGTCCCTTCGAGATCGTTATCTACAGTCATCGGATGGTAAATTCTTGAGGTCAATGCAGAAAAAAAGCTTTTAGTTTTTTCAGTTCATGAGTTCAAGTTATTGTATTCATCTTGTGCAAACATTTTAAGGTTTAACCTTGTCCTCGGTAAAAAGAAAGTATGCTGTCTTAACCGTATCTTAACATTGAATGTGTTCGTCAAGTATAATTCACATTCATAGTGGGTAACATGCTTTAATTTGTTTTAAAATCCATCAAGTTTAGTCTGCTCAATATATTTTTGGCTTTGCTAAGCAACATTGGATGTTTTCAGTATGTTCAGCAAAGGAAAGTGAGTAATAAATTATATCGCTCCGAGTCCAAAATCTACTTCTACCATTCATCTTTGGAGGCCAAAACAAATCACATGCAGTGCCCTGGCATCTTCCTCTAGATGAAGTTTATTTTAAACTCTAAGCAGCCAGATCTTGTATCTGCTCTGGTTTGATGTTTATTAACATTTGTATCAGTCTTAGACTGGATTGTGCTTCTTTTCTTCTAGTAGAGTGCTATTTTACCTCAGCTTTATCATATGTTAATTAAAAAAAAAAATTATAATATGACTTCTTGTGTTTGTTTGCTTGGTTTAATTGTATGTGATATTTGTATTTTTGTAATTGAATTTTTGCCATGAAAATA
This sequence comes from Rhinichthys osculus, assembly GCA_029959095.1. Taxonomy (NCBI): domain Eukaryota; kingdom Metazoa; phylum Chordata; class Actinopteri; order Cypriniformes; family Leuciscidae; genus Rhinichthys; species Rhinichthys osculus. The sequence continues at coordinate 53,683,475 of JARWKJ010000003.1, forward strand.
GCCTTAGATGCTGACATGGCATTAAATAAAACAATCTATATATATATCTATTTGCCTCAGCTTTAAGACTCAAGCCACCTTAAAAAAACACTCATTGAGCATGTGGACTGTTGTAGACTTCATAATGAATGTGTTTTGCTTCATTACTGTAATGGAAATGTGATTGTAGCAGTTTGGTTACTCATACAGTACACAAATCCCAATACAGTTAATACACAAATCCTGTTAAAATCACAGTAAAAAAAAAAAAAAAAAGTATTTTGGTACCAGCGTATTTAACAATCTGGTATTTGGAAAATTTGGTAACACTTTACAATAAGATTCCATACATTAACAATAGTTATTAACTACACTCACCTAAAGGATTATTAGGAACACCATACTAATACTGTGTTTGACCCCCTTTAGCCTTCAGAACTGCCTTAATTCTACGTGGCATTGATTCAACAAGGTGCTGAAAGCATTCTTTAGAAATGATGGCCCATATTTATAGGATAGCATCTTGCAGTTTATGGAGATTTGTGGGATGCACACCTAGGGCACGAAGCTCCCGTTCCACCACATCCCCAAAGATGCTCTATTGGGTTGAGATCTGGTGACTGTGGGGACCATTTTAGTACAGTGAACTCATTGTCATGTTCAAGAAACCAATTTGAAATGATTCGAGCTTTGTGACATGGTGCATTATTCTGCTGGAATAGCCATCAGAGGATGGGTACATGGTGGCCATAAAGGGATGGACATGGTCAGAAACAATGCTCAGGTAGGCCGTGGCATTTAAACGATGCCCAATTGGCACTAAGGGGCCTAAAGTGTGCCAAGAAAACATTCCCCACACCATTACACCACCACCACCAGCCTGCACAGTGGTAACAAGGCATGATGGATCCATGTTCTCATTCTGTTTACACCAAATTCTGACTCTACCATCTGAATATCTCAACAGAAATCGAGACTCATCAGACCAGGCAACATTTTTCCACTCTTCAACTGTCCAATTTTGGTAAGCTCTTGCAAATTGTAGCCTCTTTTTCCTATTTGTAGTGGAGATGAGTGGTACCCGGTGGGGTCTTCTGCTGTTGTAGCCCATCCCCCTCAAGGTTGTGCGTGTTGTGGCTTCACAAATGCTTTGCTGCGTACCTCGGTTGTAACGAGAGGTTATTTCAGTCAAAGTTGCTCTTCTATCAGCTTGAATCAGTCTGCCCATTCTCCTCTGACCTCTAGCATCAACAAGGCATTTTCACCCACAGGACTGCCACATACTGGATGTTTTTCCCTTTTCACATCATTATTTGTAAACCCTAGAAATGGTTGTGCGTGAAAATCCCAGTAACTGAGCAGATAGTGAAATACTCAGACCGTCCCGTTTGGCACCAACAACCATTCCCACGCTCAAAATTGCTTAAATCACCTTTCTTTCCCATTCTGACATTCAGTTTGGAGTTCAGGAGATTGTCTTGACCAGGACCACACCCCTAAATGCTTTGAAGCAACTGCCATGTGATTGGTTGATTAGATAATTGCATTAATGAGAAATTGAACAGGTGTTCCTAATTCCTTTAGGTGAGTGTATATTAGTTAACATGAACTTACAATGAACTATACTTCAACATAATTTATTAATCTTAGTTCATGTTAATTTCAACATGAACTAATATAGTTTTTCAAATCAAAAGTTTATCTGTTAACTGTGAACTAACATGAACAATTGTATTTTTTATTAATATTACATTAACAGCGACTATTACATGCTGTAAGAAATATATTGCTCATTGTTAGGTCATGATAGCAAATTAACTGTTCACAAATGTGATCTTATAAAGTATTACAGAAGATTTTATATACAGTACCAATTACAGAAATTTTGGAAATTTGTGTGTACTGTTTTTGTACAAATTTGTTCTTTTTTACAATTATACTGTATTTTAACATTTAACCATTTTTTTTACCGTATTAAACTTCTAAAACCAGTCTCTCATTACAGTTCCGTACACATGTATAGTTCACTTTGTTTGACTGCTCTTTTTGGTATGTTGGGATTTCATATGAACAGTCATTGGTTTGGTTTGGTATAGGGTATCAACTTGAGGTCACAAAATATTCAAAGCAATACTGGTAGTGAAGTCGGCAAAGTCTAGTAGGTGGTCATTTTGCTTGGATAACTGGTTTTGACAATAATTGTGGTGGATGCTGGGGTGGCTCAGGAGACATGTGCACAGATGCTCCCCCCTTCCATGGCTTTAACTTACTCTCATACGGTCCAAGCCTCAGACCAAACACATCTGATCATGGGTCCACCGTAACCTGCTGCATACCACCACCAACCCAAACACATCCTTAGGCTCATTGATCCTTTCTGCTGTCAGATAACAGGAAGCAGGAACAGGATTAAACTTGTTGTTGTCTGTCTCATTAATCCAGCTTCACTGAAACGATGAGTGCTAAAAGTGAATGATAAAGAAGTGAATGAACCTGATCACAAACAGTAGGAATTATTGTTGGTAACTAGTGATTTAGTAGACTCTTTTCCCGCTTCACATTACAGTACACTTACAAAGGCAAACCACCCAGAGCAACCTGAGGTTAAGTACCTTACTCAAAAGCACAATGGTTCTTACAGGGATTAAACCAGCAACCTTACATCCCTGTTGCTAAGTGGAAAAATGTGTCCCAATGCGCTTGAGATGCTTGTCTTAAACATTTTCAAAAAGAAGGGAATGGGATCTGGAATGCAGGCCAGAATCAAACCCATGTATCCCAGACAAGCACCTCAGCTTAATGTTTCTAGAGCATGTGCGCCATTTTTTATTTATTTATTTATTTATTTGTTTGTTTGTTTGTTTGTTTGTTCAAGCATTTATGCATTTATTTATGATTTATTAAAGCATGTATGTACTTATTTAAGCATTTATTTGTTTTTATGCGCTTAAGCAATTATTTATTACTAATTGGTGTATTTATTTAAGCATGTATTTATTTGTTTATTTATCTGTTTATGCATTTATTCGTTTAAGCATGTATTTTGTTTGTTTGTTAATGCATTTGTTTAAGCATATAATTATGTGATTCTTATTTGTACATTATTTTTTATTACTTATTTGTTTGTGTATTTTTATTCCTTTGTTTATATAATTTGTTTGTGGATTTATGGATTTATTATGAATTTGTGGATTTATTTAAGCACTTATTTTGTTTTTTATACATTTATTTATTTATGCATTAATTTATGAATTTTTTTATTTATACATTATATATTTTTTATTTTATTTTTATTGTTCGATTGTTTATTTATGCATTTGTTTAAGGATTTATTTATTATGAATGTATGTATTTATTTTATTTATTTTTGCATCTGTTTATGCATTCATTAATTTATATAAGCGTTTTGTTTATTTATGCATTTGATTATTTGAGCATTTATTTGGGCATTTTTATTTATACATTATTTATTTGTTTGTTTTTATTCATGCATTTGTTTATTTGTGCATTCGTATATTTATTTATGTGCTCGTTTAATTTAAAATGTATTTATCCATTTTTTCTTTGACAGTTAATGAAAGTGATCAGGCCCCTTTAGGTCTCTCTGTCTTTTGGACATTTTATATTTAGCTGTTTCTTGTCACTGACACACCACTTTTTGTCCCTTACACAAGCTGTGCACAGCTCATACCCTCAGGCACGTATAGCTTTATAAACACACATGCACATTCGCACACCTTCTAGAAAAAGATTTAATCACCTGTTATAGCACCTAGTTGCCCTTGGTGATGTGAAGCTGTCACCCCCAGCCAATCAGAGCCTGCACCTGACAAGTGACCTTGCTGCTGAGCAGCTGATTGGCTGTGTCAGAACTGTCAATCTCTTCAAGACCAGGATAAACAGAGCAGAGATATGCACAGCGTCACAAACAAAAGAGATGTGGGAGGAAAGCGAGTGAAAGGAAATATCCATCTATCCATCTATCCATCTATCTTATTACCTTCAAAATACGAAAAACAAAAAATAAGAACTGTTTTGTACTACTAAACTGAACTGTTCTAACAGTAATAGATAATGAAGAAATAGTTTGTCAGCTATAATCATTAACTTGCTTTTGATTTCAATTGTAAATGTATTTTTACCTCATAATAATTGTTTTACAGAATTTGACCAAGATGGGTATAACCTCTCCATTTTTGCCCAAATTTAAGGCCTGTTGCAAATAAATGGTAGCCTGGCTCCGCCTGTCACGTGTTTAGTTCTGTGTTTCTGTATTTGGGTTCATGTTTAGTAGTCATGTGTTTAGTCTTGTGGTTTTGTAATGTTCTTGGTTAATTGTTCCCTGTGTGTTAATACTCTTCCCAGGTGTTTCCCATTGACCACACCCTCTCGTTATCATGTTAGCTTATTTAAGCCTGTGTGTCTTGTGTAGTCTTTGTGAGTGCTTAATGTTTGTGAGCTGGTTGTTTCTGTCCTGACCTTGTTTCTTGTTCCTGAGTTCACGTTTCTGTAGTTAGAGTTTGTATGTTTAATAAATACTGCAAATGGATCCTACTCTCTTGTTCACTTCAACCGGCTGTGACAGAAGCACTCACCAGACAAAGGATCCAGCAGTTTTTTGCTCCCGCCAGGAGAATCGACCGATGGATGAGTATGTGCGGGAGTTTTGTGAATTTTGCCAGGAGGTGGATATTGAGGACGCTGCTTTGAAGGACATGTTTGGTCGGGGAATCGACAAGTTCCTTTATTCACTTATGCCGTTTGATACCCCGCAATACACACTGGCACAGTATGTTGGCTTTGCCCTTTTCATAACCAACTCACCATTCAATGTGGGTTCGGTTCAAGGGGAGCCCCACAAGCTCACTTTATTCCCGAAAGCGGTGATCGCGGCGGAGGAAGCTATCCCGGTGATCGCAGCGGAGGAAGCTGTTCCCGAGATCGCGGCGGAGGAAGCTGTCCCGGTGATCGCGGCGGAGGAAGCTGTCCCGGTGATCGCGGCGAAGGAAGCTGTCCCGGTGATCGCGGCGGAGGAAGCTGTCCCGGTGATCGCGGCGGAGGAAGCTGTCCCGATGATCGTGGCGGAGGAAGCTGTCCCGGTGATCGCGGCGGAGGAAGCTGTCCCGGTGATCGCGGCGGAGGAAGCTGTCCCGGTGATCGCGGCGGAGGAAGCTGTCCCGGTGATCGCGGCGGAGGAAGCTGTCACGGTGATCGCGGCGGAGGAAGCTGTCCCGGTGATCGCGGCGGAGGAAGCTGTCCCGGTGATCGCGGCGGAGGAAGCTGTCCCGGTGATCACGGCGGAGGAAGCTGTCCCGGTGATTGCGGCGGAGGGAGCTGTCTCGGTGATCGCGGCGGAGGAAGCTGTTCCCGAGATCGCGGTGGAAGAGGCTGTCCCTGAGATCGCGGTGGAGCAGGCTGTTCCTGAGATCGCGGCGGAGGAAGCTGTCCCGGTGATCACGGCGGAAGAAGCTGTCCCGGTGATTGCGGCGGAGGGAGCTGTCTCGGTGATCGCGGCGGAGGAAGCTGTTCCCGAGATCGCGGTGGAAGAGGCTGTCCCTGAGATCGCGGTGGAGCAGGCTGTTCCTGAGATCGCGGTAGAGGAAGCTGTTCCGGAGATCGTGGCGGAGGAAGGTTTTCCAGAGATCGAGGGGGAGGAGGCTGTCCCTGAGATCGCGGCGGAGGAAGGTGTTCCCGAGATCGAGGGGGAAGAGGCTGTCCCTGAGATCGCGGCGGAGGAACCTGTCTCCGAGATCACGGCGGAGGAGGCTGTCCCTGTGATCGCGGCAGAGAAAGCTGTTCTTGAGATCACGGCGGAGGAAGCTGTACCTGTGAGCGCGGAGGAGGAGACCGTCCCTGGATTCGTTGCGGAGAGCGAGGCCGAGTCTGTTCTCGTGCACGCCGTGGAGGTCGCTCGAGAGTCAGTCTTGGAGCACGTCATGGAGGTCACTCTCAGACTTGACCCGGAACAGGTGGTAGAGGGCGCCACTGAGTTTGTTCCTGAACTGCCTGCCCCACCCTGGTTGCAGGCACAGTTTATTTCATTGTCTTGTCCCTCCCACCTCCCTCTTGGACTCCCTCTGTGTCACCACCACCCGGGACTTATGTTTGTGGAGCGTCTGGTATCCGCTCCATAGAGGGGGGATTCTGTCACGTGTTTAGTTCTGTGTTTCTGTATTTGGGTTCATGTTTAGTAGTCATGTGTTTAGTCTTGTGGTTTTGTAATGTTCTTGGTTAATTGTTCCCTGCGTGTTAATACTCTTCCCAGGTGTTTCCCATTGACCACACCCTCTCGTTATCATGTTAGCTTATTTAAGCCTGTGTGTCTTGTGTAGTCTTTGTGAGTGCTTAATGTTTGTGAGCTGGTTGTTTCTGTCCTGACCTTGTTTCTTGTTCCTGAGTTCACGTTTCTGTAGTTAGAGTTTGTATGTTTAATAAATACTGCAAATGGATCCTACTCTCTTGTTCACTTCAACTGGCTGTGACACCGCCCTCCAGTACTACGTCTGGGTTTGTGGTGTATTCTTTGGTTTTCTCCGGTCAATTTTTTACCAGTCCAATCAGCGAACAGAGGGAGTGGCTGAGAACGATGACGTTGATGTCGTGCGCTAGTTTGAGTCGTCATACGTCACGACCAAACGTTAGCGATTGGTTATGGCAGATCCAGAGTGGCTCTGGGCAGATCCAATAGTTTTAAACTTCAACAGAGGACCCGCCTACAAGGAAGTTAACGCTTGTCAATGGAGCGAGGCCTCTCTGTACAAATGAAATGAATACGAGAGTCTGGTGGGACCAGGCTAAGTAAATGGCAGATCATAGCCTGATATTTTGGTGTAAAGAAGTGCATAGGGATGGATTGTTTGTGGTGGAATTACAAAACATTCGGTGGAATTTATTTTATTTATTTAAATAAGCCAACAGGAGGTCTTTTGCTGTTTCTAATGTCATATGGGACCTCAGAGTTTGACCTTTGTGTTTCAGGCTCAGATTAAACATTGACCTTTTCACGTCCTCCTCGCACCCGCTGACCTCTACTGATGTCATCTCAACCCCTTATCTCACCCCCGTTTTCCTGTAGTCTAATTTTAGACGCAAGACAAAACTTGCCTTTCAGTCTAAGAGCACTTAATAAATTACCCCCACTTTTCTGTTTTCTTTTCTATCTCCGGCCTTTTCTCTTTTTCCCAGTCTTGAATATTACTTTTGAGACTTGATATTTTGATATTTTAAAAGGCTTTAAGGGAGATGTATGTGCAGATGTTCTGAAGTAACTGCGTGGACGGTCCATAAAGGAACTGCCATTTTAGTCACTCATTGTGAGTGGAGAAACACGTCAATACCAGAACTGAAAAGGCCTGCCTGCCTGCCTACTTAACCTCAGAGCTTTCATGAAAAATTCTCATAAATTACAGGCTGCCACTAGCATTAAGTCAGGTAATTTTCCCTTGTGATTTTTTTTTTCTTCTTCTTTTCTCTTTCCCTGACACACAAAAAGTCCTGTGACCTCTTCTGCAAAAGAACTGGCTGACAATGAAAAGATTTTATTCTTCTTTTTATTTAGCAAAAAATTAAAGATCAAACCTTTATTGAATGTGTGTTATTTATGTAGTCTTTGGAGGAATGTGCTGCGTTAAGCATCATTTTTAATGCATATTATAACATAAAACCAGAACAATTACTTCTGTCTTTGCTGATTTATGAAATTTACAAATATGCTCTTGGTAGATGTCTTCTTAGACATGCAAATTGTTTTTTGGGGAATTTGTTATCATCTGAAGATGTTCAATGTTGCAATACATTTATTTTCACACTTTCGCTTTTAGGATATAGGTGAGAGAGAGAAAACTGCAAGGAGACAGAGAGGTTGTATTAGTGTACAAGTATATTACTCATAATAAAATGTATTAAAAATAAGATGGAAATTAAATAAATGCATAATTATACATTAATAATGTCTTATTGCTACAATTTCGTTATTAGCCGTAATGGGTCGTTCGCGAATGAGCGTTAGTGATGATGGATCGACTCGTTCGCGAATGAGCTTTTGATGGGTCGTTCGCGATTCGCGAATAAGCCGGCTCTTTTAGGTGAACGTCGGGAGCTGGCTCGCATATCTGAAGAGCCGACTCTATTTTTACAAATTTAGCCTATAGAAATTAAATAATTATGTAATAAAAATTGAAATATATTCAATGTCATTTAAAGAGCCGCTTGTGAGCAAAAGGGGCCGGTGTTCTGACGATTTGTGCTGCCTTGTCGAAAAATGCTACCGTAGCGCGAATCGATCACAGAATGTCGATTAATATTAAATGAAATACAATTATAACACAATTCTAAGTTATGAGTAGCTACTGTATACTGTAGACTACTGTTTTTATTTTTAAAACGGTGTGAAAAGTAAAAATTATCATCAAATATTCATCTTTGACTTGTTAAAGCACACCTTTCCTTAGTAACTGAAACTTTCAGTTATTCTTGTTCAGCTGACTGACCGTACAAATATTAATATGGTAGTTGGCATTTTTAAAAGGGAAATTACTTTATAACACATGAAAATTTACCTTTTGTTAAAAAAAAAACTGAGTCTGCACATGCGCATAACCAGTAAGTAGCAAATCTCGATGGGTAGCATGAATCGTCAGAACACCGGCTCTTTTCAGTGAGCTGCGAGTCAAAAGAGCCGAATGCCCATCTCTACTATGCGTGCTTTCGAAATTTCGAACACCCGCCCAACTCTACCTCTGATTGGCTTACAATGACATTTTACTCTACCTCAGCCAATCGTCAGCATTTATGCGCTCGTGCTCTGCCCACTAAACAAGGAAAAACAGTAAAAAAAAGTATTTGCCTCTCGCTCAGAGATCTAGTTGGTCTGATGAAAAAAAAACAGCTTAATCAGTTATAGTAACGTGCCGCATTTTTTGGCAGTAACGGTGTTATTAAGATGAGAAGAGTAATCAATTAGATTACTCGAGTCGTTACTGGAAAAAGTAATGCCGTTAGTAACGCCGTTATTCCCATCACTGATCATAACAAAGTATTTTAAATAGGCCTACATTAATATTAAAGGTACACAATGTAACACTTTTGTAAAAAAAAAAAAAAGAAAAGATTCAAGACGTCAATCCATCATCAATCCTTCTTCCAAAACGTGTTTTTGTCTTACCCTGATTCACTATGGTAAGCCTGTTATAAGTGTTTATATTTTAGACCTGACTGGATGGTTTTTGCTGGAAATTGCATACTCTACAATACATCACTCGCCCGTGCGTGTCTCGTCATACAAGGCGGGGAATGTATGACGAGAATCAGGGAATCGCCCGTTTTTAAAAAACGTCAAACGAGAGTCTGCTGGTAAAATGAGAACGCGAAAGACTGCGTAATAAAACAAGAATCAACATTGGCTTGGCTTTTCCACACTGTCACACAGAGCCGAAGCACAACCAAAACAATGTTCTTCCTCAAAATGCGTGCAGTTTGGTTTTTTTAACCGCCAGAGGACCAAAGATACAAAATGTACCTTTAATATTAATATTAAATACATTTTAAAATTTGGAAGAGGTGGTTCCTACTCCATGTCTTTCTCCACCAGACCTGTGTAACGTTGAAGATCTGTGACGTTACCCTTTGTTTTACATCCATAAAAAATAGAAAACCTGTTTTATTCCTTTTTAAATTACAAACAGCACCAATCAGTACATTTTGTTGCATATATTGATAATGTTGCATATATTGTGCGATGTATGAACAGAATTCAGTCCACAAGCACTTTCTGCAATTTCAGCAACTGGTAGGCCTATGTAATTTTAATGTGGCACAATCAACTAAAACACTTGTCAGATGTTCTCAACTCCACCTGTATATTTCCAAAACATAATCCTTTGTTCAGACCTTGGAACATTCGGAGTGACAGTAGTGCTGTTTTTGGTCAGCGACGGCAGAGGACGGATGTGTTGGTGAGCAGAACAAGAACAGAGAAGAAGTAGATTTGCAGTGTATTGCAAAACAGCAAAGAGCAGCGGCAGTGACAGGGGGTTATAAATAGATCTCCATATATAGAGCCAGAGGCTACTTGGCTGGTGAGGGCGAGCGCTCGCTACAGTAATCACGGATGATTTATACCTGGTCCGGTGAGGTGCCGCGATTCTACACCTGAATTCTGCCACACGTGGTGTCAATTACGTGATTAAAGATCAGACGGTGGCTGTGTTTACATAGACGGCAGTAATATGACCACAGACAATTTTTTTTGGATTAGAAAATTGCTGTGAGTAAGGCATGTGAAACATTTTTCGAATTTTGTCATATTATTTAATACGTGTAGACACTTTAATCGGGCTGTAACTCTCTATTTAGTTTGTGAGCAAGTGGCAGCATACGGCAGTCAAAGCACTTTACGGCACGTGCTTTACATTCTTTATATGCAGTCATTAATCAGACCGTAGCATGAGAGTTAAATGGGGAATTTGAACGAAAAGTTGAATAAACAGCCCATGTAAACAAATTCAAAACCTATGTAAACAACTTAATCAGTATATCGTCTTATTCAGAATAAATGCAAAGTTGTGTGTGAAGGTAAATAGTACAATCACATAGGCTACTAGAAAATAATGCCGCTGTTCATATGAAATATTATTTTTGTAATATTATTCATACATAAAAATGATTAATATTCAATTAACTGTGAAAATTATTGTGATGGATGTGCCTAAAGGGTATAATTGAAAAAAAAAGCTTTGCTGCCATTGATATAAAACACACTTTTACACACAATTTTATTTATTTATTTATTTGATTGGCTCTTTTAACTAAAAGGCTGGACTTTCTTTACCTCCAGCTGTCATATTACACATTACAACTTCATATCAGTGAGTGTTTTTGTACAGTAGGCTAACAGTCATTGGAAAGTTCAGATATTTTTCCCACATTAAGCTTTTTTTAGTTAACATTTCAGGTTGTGTTTTAAAACACCTTGCAGTAAATTGCATTTTAATTAGCCATCTGAGAATGATTCAGAACAAAAGCAGTGTTAGCGTGACTAGACAGCTCAAAAACAGCACAACTAGAGATAAACTTGAAAACTGAACTCTTAATAGCACATACTAATTCACAAACTAATAAAGAACCAGTTAATTGTCCGAGCATGTTACATGTCCCGTAAGGACGTCTGGGAGCTCGCCCTATTCTCAGAGCTGTATGACCTAAATAGAATAATTATTTTCATCTTTTTCCAATTTTAGCCCACAAATCATGCACCATGAATACAACTAACATAGTAACCTAAAAATTAAATTTGAATTATTATTTTTGGCTGTAGCACTGCCTTTGATGTTTGTTATTTCTGTAGTTATTCCATTTTTTTTCTAAGGAAATGTCTTTGTTCCTATATCCCAGATGGTAAAAAAAGAGAAGGTATCTACACTTATTCACATAGGATAAGCTAAATCTGTACTCCAGTAATCGATAGGATATCATGTGTGACTAATTTTATAACTTTATTTTATTTTAGATATGGGCCTACATGACACTACAGTGCAGTTGTTTTGAATTAGCCTACTTTTTTCCATGGCAGTTTATCATTGGCTTTGACTATTTCAGATTAATTTATCCCTATATGATGCACAAAAACAAAAGGCACTGTAATCAGACAAACTTTTTTTGTGTAACTGGGTGATTCTCCGCCAGAATAAGCTGTAAACTGGACCAGACTGTATGTTTATAGTCGACACAAACAAAGGTTTGGCTGGTTAGCATGTCCCTGTTTGCCCCTACTGGTAGATGTTGGAACACCATCTGAATTATTTTTTTCCAATTAACATCCTTCAAAAATTAACTTTATAATTTAATTTAATTTAATTTATTTATTGTATTTGTCCTACAAATATAACATGGACTTATTTCCCTTGTCCATTGCTTTTGACAAACAGAATTTTTATTTTACTTTAAGTTTCCTATGGCTTCAGATTTATCAGTCACATGGAACACACAGTTCAGATGACTGGATCAAATTGATTTATTTTCTTCAAGTCTTCCAGTCGTCCGATCTTCATGGATCCTGATCAATGGATCCTGGGCCAACCAGGCAGCTGTATTTGAGACGAAAGGGAGTGCTAACGGATTTCTCTCTCCAGGTATTACAGACTTCCTTGGACATAACCAACTTTCCCTCCCTGTGTTTTTTGTCTTTGTAATAATTTTTTTTATTTTTTTTATGTATCTATATTCACCATCTATATCTCTTTTGTACCCAAAGTCCTTGTCCATCTTGTCCACTCTCTCTTTAAAGAACATGATCATATTATTTTGCCCCTCATTCCTTCAGTTTGGGGTCACCCTCACACCCCTTGCCTGACAGACACCCATGTGTGTGTGTGTGTGTGTGTGTGTGTGTGTGCATATATCTTGACTCATGCGCTTCTAGCAACAAGCCCAGTAAAACTGTGATCATAAGCATGGGGATTTTAAGATCTGATAATTCTATAAATTAACCATAAAAGTCGCCATTAACAAACACAACAGACAGTAATAATGAATCAATGACTATTTACTTATTTTGTGTTGAAATGGAAATGAGGTATGAAAGAAAAGTTTTTTTTTTTTGCATTTGAAAATAATACTTCACCCAAAAATAATACAGTAATTATGTATTTTTTCTTCCCTGGCACGCGCGCACACACACACACACACACACACACACACACACACACACGCGCACGCACGCACGCACGAACACACACACACACACACACACACACACACACAGCTGGGTTTTTATGTTTTATGGGGACTTTCCATAGACATAATGATTTTTATCCTGTACAAACTATATTCTATCCCCTTACACTGACCCTAACCCTAAACCTTCCCATCACAGAAAACTTTCTGCATTTTTACATATTCAAAAAACATCACTTAGCATGATTTAAAAGCTGTTTTCCTCATGGGGACCAATAAATGTCTCCACAAGGACAAGGATTTCGGATATTGCAATCTTTGTGGAGACATTTTGTTTGACTAAAAACCAAAAGGTTTTCTTTGCCCATAAATGGTGATCCTTGTCTTATTTTCAATGACTTTTGACCAGTAATCTTTAGCAGATGATTGCAGTCAGTTTCCCTCATAATGATTTCTGATTAGAAACTGTGTCTCTGTGTTGTATATTCAGTCAGCAGCTGCATCTAAAGTTTAGCACGGCAGATCTCGTGAGTATTCGCTCACACACTCCTGTATACATATAATGTAAATGCTGCAGTTCCCAGTATAATGAGCCCTTGTGTATACACATCTGGACGTACACACACACTTAGCTTCCTCTGTACATACTAAGAGTCAAGCTCCCCTGCTTGTGCTGCAAAAACAAGCAGCTCCCGTTAGAGGCCTGGAATAATGGCTCCATTTTTCTCTCTTACTCTCCCTCTCTTTCTGTTTCTTTTTTTTTCTCTCTAAGACGGGCCATTCTTTACATCCCATGAATACTGCATAAAGCTAGCCACGCGCCTACTAGTCCTCCGGGGCCTTCCCCAGACACAGGCGGGCAGGCCTAGGCCTACTCAAAGAGCTCTCTCGCCTTTATACTTGTGTAAAGCGTTCACACAGAGCCTACGGACTGCTCAGAATCTAAACCGGCAGAGCTGAGTTCATAACAAACAGTGAAGTGCAGGACAGGTTTGGCCAATTCTGTGTAAGTTTGTCTTAAGGCCACACATACATATTTATGCGGCCACATTGCACATGAATTGAAACAGACTTATATTTATTGAAGCTACTAAACTGCTTACATTATCATCTGAATCTCAACTGGAGACTGGAGAAATCTTCCACACTAAAACACTGCATATGATTGATGATGATAAAAAAAAAAGATTTTTATTCTGCACAAACTGTATATTCTAACCCCTTACACTGACCCTAACGCTAAACCTGCACATCACATAAAACTTTCTGCATTTTTACATTTTCAAAAAACATCTCTTAGTATGATTTATGAGCTGTTTTCCTCATGGGGACCAAAAAATGTCGCCACAAGGACAAGGATTTCGGATATCGCCATCCTTGTGGGGACATTTTGTCTCCATAACATAAGGTTTACCTGCCCCAAACATACACACACACACTATACATTATAGTGTATAAAACATATAAATGTATTCATATATCTCAGCTCCAGCAGCAGCTTTTGCATGTGTTTCATTCCCTCTGAACAAAAACTCTTAAAAATATATGGCTTTTCAGCAAATCCATAAGAAAAACTACAGCCTCCCTCCCACATCAAGGTGAAAATGATACTGTTGTAAGAGCCGCTGCTGAGTGAGTGATTGGAAACATGAGCTGCAGCTACATTACAAGGTAAATAATATTGTAAACTATACACACATGCATGTTGTTCTTTGCTTGTGTTTGTGATTCTTTCATGTCATCTGTATTTATTGTGGCTGTTTGAACTGACAGCATGTGAGTGTTTGTGTGTGTGTGTGTGTGTGTGTGTGTGTGTGTGTGTGTGTGTGTGTGTGTGTGTGTGTGTGTGTATGAAAGGAAGGCAGAGCAGCGCTGTAAGTCCAGATGTAACACATCAGTGAGCGGCAGAATTTGATTGTGTGCGATGGCCCTGAGGTTTTGAGACGCTACAGAGGCGTGTGCCACAGATACATGAGGTCATCAATTTAAAAGACAGACTTTATTTGTCTGTTTCTTTCCCTTCCCGCTCTCAGTTTTTGCCCACGCACATAAACACGACATAAAACACATCTCTAGCAACTCATCAGCACTCTCTCTCTTTTTCATTTATCTTTTTGTGCATGCGAGAGATATGTTTTGTACTGTAAATCATAAGGCTTTTCATGTATTTCAGTAATCTGCTTCTCGGTTCCAGTAGAAGATCTGATTGGACCGAAGCAATGAGGAGGGTCATTCTCACTAGGAGGTGCATTTTCATGTCTTCAGTAAATTTGTCTTAATAGGTGAGATAAAATATCCACAATAATTGAAGATGAAAATCATATCATTTCATTTATTTTCAATATGCAGAGTCGTCTTGGATAAAATGTTTCTTGAGCAGCAAATCATCATATCAGAATGATTTCTGAAGGATCATGTGACACGAAAGACTGGAGTAATGATGCTGAAAATTCAGCATTACCATCACAGGAATAAATTACTGCAGCCTTGGTGCACAGAAGAGACGTCTTTCAAAAATCTTACTGACCCTAAACGTTTGAACAGTAGTGCATTTAAAGATTATGCAATAAACTTAATTTTTTTTTGTTGAAATAAACTTATATTAAACAATATTTTTATATTGTACTGTTTCTGATTTGATTATGCCATGCTTCATGCTGTGCTTACCTCCTGGACTCCAATATCTGCTATCCAGTCTCCGTATGATTTCTCCGAGTCAACAACATTGATCCTAATCACCAGTTCATTCTCCTGAGTCTTCGCAAATTCCAGTTTGTCTTCATCACCAACTGCAAGTATTCGAACTGTGTTATCCGAGGTTGATCGTCTGGATCTCTTCTCACCCACATTCCTTCACCTGCACTGCAGAACTTTCACCTGGTTGTTCAATAAACATTATATTACTTGCATCCTTGTGTCAGTCCCTTCTGTCTTGTAACAGAATACCGGACCAACAAAGGGAAGACCGACGAACCCCAGCATGAGCACCGCGGATCTCTTCCAGGAACTCGTTGATGATGCCCGTCAGTCTCTACCGTCCGCTCCACAAGCGCCGCCCACAGCGTCCACTTCACCCGACGCTGTCGTCACTACTTCTCCACCGGTGCTAGTCAGTCCCATGGCCCGACCGACGCCCTTCTCAGGATCGGCGGAGGATTGCAATGGGTTCATCTTACAATGCTCACTGGTCTTGGAAATGCAACCACACCTGTATCCAAATGACCTTGCTAAAGTTGCCTTTCTAATTTCACAGTTGAATGGCTAAGCACTACGCTGGGCCTAATCACTCTGGTCCCAGAAGAGTTCTATAATCCAATCTCTCTCCAGTTTTTTCCCTCTTTTCAGAGAAGTTTTCGGGTTGCCCACCAGGTTTACTCTACATCACCTGGACTCGGCGCACTCCTCTCATCCACACTTCCCACACATCGCTGGGCACTGGCCACCCAGGGGTCAATGAGACCCTCTCGCTGCTAAGAGAACGCTTCTAGTGGCCTAACATGGCAGCGGACGTCAGAAGTTACGTGAGAGGTTGCAAGGAATGCGCCATCTCAAAGAGTCCGCGTCATCTTCCCTCCGGTAAGCTTCATCCTCTGCTCGTTCCCAACAGACCATGGTCACAACTAGGAGTCAATTTCATAACTGACTTGCCTACCTCTGATCACTATACCTGCATTCTAGTAATCATCGACAGATTCTCCAAGTCATGTCGTCTAATTCCCCTGAAAGGACTTCCCACCGCCATGCAAACTGCCGAGCTTATGTTCAACCATATTTTCAGAGTTTATGGAATTCCCGAGGACATTGTGTCGGATAGAGGACCACAATTCATCTCCAAGGTATGGAAGGCTTTCTTCTCGCACCTAGGTGTGACCGTCAGCCTCTCCTCTGGTTACCATCCACAGTCGAATGGGCAGACGGAACGGAAGATACAGGAGATTGGACGTTTCCTCCGTACCTTTTGTCATGGCCATCAGGACTCTTGGAACCAGTTCCTGGGTTGGGCCGAGTACGCACAGAACTCCCTACGGCAACCCACCACTGGACTCACTCCCTTCCAGTGCGTGCTCGGTTACCAACCCCTCACTATTCCCCTGGTCTGGGGAACCATCGGATGTTCCTGCTGTCGACTACTGGTTCCGAGAGAGCGAGAGGGTCTGGGACTCTGCTCACCACCAGCTGCAACGGGCACTATCTCGTGGACTGGCAGGGATACGGCCCTGAGGAACGCTCTTGGGTACCCAGAGACGATATACTTGATCCTAACCTGCTCGATCAGTTCCACGACACCCACCCGGAGCAGCCCGCACCCCGGGGCAGAGGCCGACCACCACGACGTCGGGGTTCACGGCCCTCAGGAGCGGGCCGTGAAGGGGGGGGGTAATGTCACAACCACGCCAGGCTCCAACCTCACACAATCACAACACACTCCCTCTCCTGAGTACTGATCACACACCTGCACATCACACACCTGAACATCATCAGTACTGCAATCACCTCCTGCTTATAAACCTCACTCTCATTCTTTGTCCGGTATCGTTCGCATCAAGAAGCTAACGCTGTGCTTACCTCCTGGACTCCAATATCTGCTATGCAGTCTCCGTGTGATTTCTCCGAGTCAACAACATTGATTCTAATCACCAGTTCATTCTCCTGAGTCTTCGCAAATTCCAGTTTGTCTTCATCATCACCAACTGCAAGTATTCGAACTGTGTTATCCGAGGTTGATCGTCTGGATCTCTTCTCACCCACATTCCTTCACCTGCACTGCCGAACTTTCACCTGGTTGTTCAATAAACATTATATTACTTGCATTCTTGTGTCAGTCCCTTCTGTCTTGTAACACCAAATGCATAAATGTAAAAATGTTGCCATTTTGTTTCCAAATGCTATGTATGGAAGGTAAGTGTCATATGTTACAAGGTAACTTTATTTCTCACAATTGCAAATTTTTCTCATAATTGTGACTTTCTTATGCAACTATTTATTTTAAACTTACCGTTAAACAAGATTCTATATACATTAAATTATTATTTTTTAAAGTAATCATTTTATTGGTTTGTCCTATAAAATGTGTACATATTTCACTTTCCATCCCATTATTTAACAGTGCCGTAGTGACATCATCCGCCATGAAGTGACAATTTGGTGTGAAAACAACAAAAACATCAGTCCTAGCAATTTTTTTTATGAATTCTGAAGGTTTTTATTTTTCATTAGTTGGTATTTCACATTCCATCCAGCTAGATAGCATTACATAAATCTGTATGATATCAACATTAACAAAAGAATATTTCTGTCATGACAATTCTTGGAGAGATTGACATTGTAATGAATATGTCAGTGTTAATTTATTTGGTCTTGGCGGAATAGATCTGCTACGTTGCTGCTGCTGCAGAGCAAGTACATATAACATGCATGCAAATATAACATACATGAAATAACCCCCGTAGCAGATCAATACAGGTGGAGCTGGGGAAGGTGGAGGGTTTCTGAAAGCGCAACAGCAACCAATCAGCTGCGCTATGTAGATAACGATGTGATTGCTAACTAATTGAGTTAAGGACCTATCAGCCTGCGCTATTTAGAGTTTCATGACAGAACTTTGTATTTAAAAGATAGCAAAATAAAGTCAACATATTTGTTAAACAATCCCTAATTTGTCAAAGGCTAACTTTAGCTCTTGATTTCCATCTTATTAGGCATTCATTCATTTTCTTGCCTTTATGTAAATAATCAATTTTTAAAAATGTTTATGAAGTCTGAATACCTTTAATAGAAATACAAACATAAAATACAATATTCTTTTTTTTTTTTTTTTTTTGTTCAAATAGGAATGACCCAGGAATGCTTTTGCGAAAGCGCTACGAATAGCTCTCTAGCTCCAAAATATGACAGAGTGAGAAAAAGAAATAGAGATGAATTGGAAGCAGGCGAAGAGGGGCGGGAAATAGCTCTGCAGTGAGGAGTTGGCTAAAACATGGTAAATCATGGCCACGGGACAGCAACTAGGAATGCCATTGACAGGATATAAAACATTGCATGTACTCGACTGGCTCTCACTCATTCCGCACACACACAATCACGCTGTCTGTGTTCCACATAATGAAGAGACCATCTACCATCTCCTCTCGAGATGGAATAGAGAGTTAAATGGAAGTGGGAAGAGAGGAAGGATGGGGGAAGGGAAAGAGATAGAGACAGATGCTGTGTAGTGATGGAGCAATTGGTAAATGGAAGCAGGACGCAGAGATAGAGTAAATATGCCACACATGAGTTCTGTTTCGAATTCACCACTGAATGACAACCATGACAAAATTAAATCCACATGAAGTGTACAGAAACAAACTAAAGTGGTGTGAATGCCTTTTAATATCATTCTGTGTGTGCAAAAGGAGTCATTCCTGAACTTGTGATTGTGATGTCCATAGTTTTTTGGTATCTCCCAACTATACATTTACAGTTAGTCATTTAGCCGACGCTTTAATCCAAAGCAACTTACAAATTAGGACTAAATTAAAGCGAGTCATCGAGAAGAGGCAAAACCAATGCAAGAAGTGCTCAAAATACAAAGTGCTGGCATTTTTCAGAGTAGCATAAGCCAGACAAAGGAGGATCAAGGGAATAGGTGCTCATGGAAGAGATGGGTTTTCAGTTGTCTTTTGAATGTTGTCAGGAATTCTGCATTCCGGATGACGGTGGGGAGATCATTCCACCACCATGGAACCGTGAATGAGAATGTTCTAGAGAGTGATTTTTTGGCTTTCTGTGATGGTACCACGTGCACGAGCCATCGCTCATTGACTGATCGTAGGCTTCTGGTATAGGGATGTAGGCTTGCAGTAGCGAGTGAAAGTAGGAGCATCTGGAAGCAAGCGTCCATGCCTTGAGCAAGTGGTAGCCAGTGCAGAGAGATGAACATAGGAGTGATGTGGGCCCTTTTGGGCTCGTTGAAGACGAGACGAGCTGCAGCGTTCTGAATCATTTGTAGAGGTTTACTTGCACATGATGGAAGTCCAGCCAGAAGAGCATTGCAGTAATCCAGCCAAGATATGACCAGGGCCTGGACGATAAGTTGTGTTGCATGCTCAGTTAGGAAAGGCCCGATCTTCCTGATGTTGTGCAGTGCAAACCGGCATGATCGAGTTGTCTTTGTAATTTGGTCTGTGAAGGTCAGCTGGTCATCAAATATTACTCCAAGATTTCTGATCGACCTTGATGGGGTGATTGGGGATGAATCTAGCTGGATGGCGAAGTCGTGTTGTAGAGGCGTATTGGCAGGGAGGACGAGAAGCTCAGTCTTTGCCAGGTTGAGCTGGAGGTGATGTTCCTTCATCCATGCCGAGATGTCCACCAGACAGCTTGAGATCTGTGCTGGTACTGTGGGATCATCTGGTTGAAATGAGAGGAAGAGCTGTGTATCATCAGCATAACAATGGTAAGAGAACCCATGTGCCTGTAGTATGTGTCCCAGTGATGTGGTGTAAATGGAGAAGAGGAGTGGTCCAAGCACTGAACCCTGGGGAACCCCTGTGGTCAGTTGATGTGCTTTGGATACCTCGCCTCTTCATGCGACCTTGAAGGTTCTAGCTGTGAGATAGGACTCAAACCAGTGGAGAGGAGTACCTGTGATGCCCAGAGATGAGAGGGTGGACAGAAGGATCTGATGATTCACAGTGTCGAAGGCAGCAGACAGATCCAGGAGAATGAGAACTGAAGATTTGGAAGCAGCTTTTGCGGTCCGTAGGGCTTCTGTGAACGACAGCAATGCAGTCTCGGTTGAATGCGCTTTTTTGAAGCCAGATTGGTTGACATCCAACTATAGATGTTAACAGTTTAACCTGTTACCTATAATCCTGAAGAGAGCTCAAATACCGAAGGCACTGTCAGCAAGCAAAATATTATAAGTGTGCAGTAATATAAGTGTGCAGTAATTATAAATGTCTTTATTGTCACTTTTGATCCATTTAATGCATCCTTGCTGAATAAAGTATTAATTACTTTTAAAAAAATGTAATGCCCCCAGATTTTTGAACGGTTGTATATATTTCAAGATTTTACATAAAGTTTTTAAAATAAATTTTATACTGATAATTGATGAGTATAAGTCAATGTATTTCTATTGCACTGTTTCTATTAGATTATGCCATGCTTCATGAGATAAGTAGTTCATTTACTTATAATTTCTGATAAATGTGGAGCTGGTTGCTGATTGATGAATTATGGTTTGGTACACTGTGAAAAGTGCTGCTATATAACTTTCGGAGTGAGTAGGGCATAGGGATGCTCTTCCGATCGGAATTTGCCATTTAAATGTACACAAAGTCACATTTATATTAACATTAATAATAGAAGAAAATATTCCTTGAATAAAATCAGTTCATTTAGATGTTTCTACACAAAGCACATTGTTTTAGGTTACCTGACAAATCATTTATAATTTAGGGGATTCACTCCGGTTGTCTCTGCCAAACCTTAGTCACCGCAGCTTTCATGTGGCCAAATAGCTCTAACGTGCATCCAAACAACTGAGAGCTCTGAGCTTTCAAGAAATTAAACAGTGTGGTTTGTTTGCTTTCATTCCAAATGAGTCTGAAATTTCATTAGAACCGAGAGACCGAGAACATCAAGCCTCTCAATAGGCTTAACGGCACCCATGATTTCTCTTTTCTCGTTGAATATGGGGAGACTGTTAAAATATAATTAATGCGTTCTAAATCAAATTGGTTTTCATATTTGTTCCTTGCCAAATATAATGTGCAATCATAGAGTGCATGGGCCTGCAGTCTGATTTATTTGATTATTGGGGACAAATAAGACGTCAGTCTTGTGTGTTTCATTGCAGGGCTGTTGAGTGATTGAGAGGGATGAGAATGTATGTTTGACAAAGAGTGAAATAAAGACGTTACAGAGACAAACATCGCATGCCGCACACACACAATTCTCAGAGCAAAATACCATCAACAACCACAGCAGGGTGGAAAGCAATGAAACTGTGCTGCTAAAGCAAAGACTTCATGGTCCAGATATATCACACACTTCTAAAGCTAAACAATATATACATATATTCATGATTCACATGCATTATTCACATCAGAGACCATTTCATGTGGTATATCCGAGGCCATAAAGTCTAAATGCATTAGATGTGTATATATATATGGCCATCATGTAGTAAAAACACGGTTGGTTCACCACTGTCTTAAATGAATGTTTCATCAGATGCCAGCATGATTACACATACTCTTTTGTCCAGATTTTCAGACACAGTTATATTTCATGCCAAACTAAAAAGGAATTATATTTTGCATGAAGAAACTTAAGTCTATTTTAGGAATAAGATATTTTATATTATTATTATATTTTAATGTCAATTAAGTTTGTTTCTTATATTCTATTTAGGTATTATATATTATATAAATGTGTTTTATCATAGCAATTAAGCAGATTATTGCCATAAAAATCTATACAAATTATTTTATATGATTTTTTAAAAATTAAAATCAGCATAAACGCAATATGCTTCCATGATGTATAAATACTTTAGCATTTAAATACTTTTATTTAAACTATATAAACTTTTATTTCTCTATATTCATTTTTTATATAGAGAAAAAGTATTTTAGGGGTTGAAGTAATATTATAAAAACATCTTTTTAAAATGCTTCATTTTTCTTTGTGTAGTTTTAGAAATTGGTTAATTGGGTCAGACGGATTTTGTGAAATTCACTTCATTAGATTTTTCTCCTTGTTCTCTTTCATAGCCCAAACTTGGACTTTCCATGCCTTCAAACATGTCGAGCTGTCTTTGTTCCACGTTGTTGCTGTCAATATCCCATCTCTACAATAATCAACTTTTCTGTTCTTTCTTGTTTTGTCACACTTTCCGAGGCGATTGGGAGAGCGAGGGAAGCTGGAGTGATTGATCCATCTCTGTGGTTAGCGCAGGGGGAAGATGGGATTGAGAGTTCATCAACTTTACTCTGAATTAAAAAAAAATTGTCCGTCCATCCAGTCTTGTGTGAAGAGGTTAAGGTGTTTTGTTCCAATGCCAGTTGCACCTTAGCGAAAGAGCAACTTCAATATCATGAGAGCTGTCTTTATAAGATATTGGCCTACTGTTACAGAACAACAGACCTTTGAAAACCCTGTCAAAACATGACAAGAGGCCAATCCATGTATTGTAGAAGCAGCATTGTGACGCAGTTAGTTCTCACCCTGATCAGTGCTCCAGTTCTCCATGACTTAGGAAAGGTAATACTTGTAGCCTCCACCTTTGGACCCACAGGCGCAGAGCTGTCAAAGCCACAATAAACGAAAGACATGGGTTAAACTTTTCAAATGGAACCTGATATTTTTACAAACATAGGGCCTACACTACAGTACAAAAGTTGAGTTTTTTCAATGTTTTTGAAAGAAGTTTCTTATACTCACCACCAAGGCTGCATTTATTTGATCGAAAATATAGTACAAAAAAATTTGCTGCTCAAGAAACACTTCTTATCATCAATGTTAAAAACAGCCGTGCTTCTTAATATTTTTGTAGGAACAATGATATACATATTTGAACAGCATTTGAAGTCTTTACTGCCACTTTAGATCGATTTTATGTCGTTTTTTAATAAAAGTAATAATTAATTTTTTTGGTAACCTTTGGAATGGTAATGTTAATGTTAAAATATTAAATATATCAACATGTCGACTAAATGTTGTTTCGTTGTTTACAGGAAAGGCAACATTATAACAAATGTTACAGTTTATTTATTTATTTATTTGGGAAATAAATACTCTCCTTCTATACATTCCATCCCTGCCCTGCCTTTATGTAGTTTATAGTTTTAACTTGGCATTGTGTACTGTGAAGATGTAGATGGTCCCCATTTGTAAAGGTTGAAAATCACTATACAACTTTTGCCCAGATTTTTGCACATATTTGCAGTCTGGACAAGACAACGCTAGTTGCCGGAAGTCAGAGCCAGTGTCTGATGGATACTCACATTGGCTGCTTAGAATCGGGCAGTCAGCCCCTGCTGGTACATAATGTAATGACACCATATTGGTTCTCTACTGATGGCCATATAAAATTAGCTGTGTATTCTGAAGAAGATATTTTTTGCAGGCAACTCATTGCAAATATTTCTTTATGTTATAATAGATAGAAAAAGTTATAGGAAATATGAAAAATGGTTCTTTTGATTAAATTGTTCGTCACACTAATAAAAATGGTCATTTTAAGAACTGATCACTGAAAGGTTCTTTGGGGAACCAAAAATGGTTCTTCTATGGCGAAACCCTTCTTTGGAACCTTTAATTTTTAAGAGTGCCGTCATATTGAAGGGTTTTGTGTGCATTCAGACATCAGTCAATCAGTGCCATCATGATGTCATTTTGGCTCCAGAATGATTAGACATGTGACCTTGGCTTTAATGGCTCAGATGACTGAAGGGTTAGTTCACCCAAAAATGAAAATTCTGTCAGTAATTACTCACCCTCATGTTGTTCCAACCCCGTAAGACGTTCGTTCATCTTCGGAACACAAATTAAGATATTTTTTATTAAATCTGAGAGCTGGATCACTCCTCAATAGGCTTCTTAAGGGATCGAAACTGATCGGCTCAAAAGTTATGAAAGACATCGTTAAAATAGTCAGAGTGACTATACAGTGGCTCAATCTTAATTTTATCAAGCGACGAGAATACTTTTTGTGCACAAAAAAACAAACAAAAATAACGACTTTATTCAACTAATCATTTCCTTCTCTGTACGGCCGTGATATTTCACGTAGTGATATTACGCAAAGCTTCTGTGTTGCACGTTACACGTAGGCTCACTATTGGCCGACGCTGGTCATGTGTGATGCGTGACGTACAATCTAGAAGCTTTGCGTAGTTTCACTACGTGAAATATCACGGCCGTACAGAGAAGGAAATGATTAGTTGAATAAAGTCATCATTTTTGTTTGTTTTTTGCGCACAAAAAATATTCTCGTCGCTTGATAAACTTAAGATTGAGCCACTGTAGTCACTCGGACTATTTTAACGATGTCTTTCATAACTTTTGGGCCGGTCAGTTTCGATCCCTTAAGAAGAGTGATCCAGCTCTCAGATTTAATAAAAAATATCTTAATTTGTGTTTCCAAGGATGAACGAAGGTCTTACGGAGTTGGAACAACATGAGGGTGAGTAATTACTGACAGAATTTTCATTTTTGGGTGAACTAACCCTTTAAAAAATATATATATATAAGGAGGCTGCGTCCGAAATCGCATACTTATTTTGAATATGTAATTACTCCATGACTGCTAAAAAAGTGTGTTCTATATAGTATGATTGTGTGTAGTATGAAAGTCTGTGCGTATTCATCATGCCGTCATTATCATGTGACCTACCAGCTTCAGTTGTGTCGCTTCACTGCCATTCACAAATCCTCTCCCGTGACCTCATGGATATAGTGTCCATCAAATGCACGTATCGTCAGAAGCACCAGGTCATCCGGGTACTTTGTGCCTACTCTTTTATGACCACTGTGAATTCTGGCATACTTCTTTTGTCACATAATATTTTTCTACATAGGGAAAAATGTGATTTCGGATGCAGCCTGAACATGAACAAAGATGCAGGTTGTGTGCTTCCTTTGGGCATTGGAGTGAATAGGAATGTTGTCAGATAGCTTTTTTCCCCAGGTATTACAGAATTGTTAAAGCAACACTAAGTAAGATTTTTTACCTTAGAATAATGTTTCCAAAATCGTTTCAGTGGTTCATTAAGTTGTAACAGGGTGAAAGGCCCTTCTGGATTCGCTTTGCGGTCCTATATCTGCTATAACCATGCTGTGTAAGATTGGCAGATCGGGTCGAGTTTCTGTAGTTCTAATGAGACATAAGAAAACTACAAATTTGACTTGCTTTACGTCAAGCGTTACAATAGTCATTATTTAGTTTTTCTTCGTTTCTGATGTTGCAATACATCATACTTTCATGAAATCATGCAACATACTCTACCTTGTCTGTGGACATCGTTCATTCCAAAGCCGGTGCTGGATTAACAACGAGCGTTCGTGCGACAGTAGGCTGCGGTAGGCTAAATTATTTACGACAGCGGTAATGGACAATTCCGCTTCCAACCTGTAGGGCGACCGCAGAGGAAAAGTTACTTGGTGTTGCTTTAAGATTTAAAAAATTAATCCTTTTGACTGAAATTAATTCAGCACGTCATACAGTGCAATATCACATTAAGTCCAAATGTTTTATTTTTCTTTTCGTCTCTAGTTTTCTGATTAGTCTCTGGTTCTGATTTACTATTCAAGAGTATGTGTGTGATCGTCAAAAAGCTGTGTGAGTGACTGCTGTGTGAGGGATAGCAACTTGATAGCAATCTATCCGAGAGCCCCTCGTGCCCCTGCTGCTAGATTTGGGTTAAGTGAAAATCACCCACCTCTCGTCACACAGAATCTATCCCACACTCCCGGTTAATATGGCTTTTATTCCATTATCATTTTCATGGAGTCATTTTGCCCCTCTTTTATAGAAGGTCATAAAATATATAGTGAATTTTTTAAGCATTCTGCATAACATTTACATTTTCTATTGTATAGATGTGATCAGGGGAAGGAGACTGAATAAAACATTCATGTCAGAGGCCATTTCTTCAGTGACATTTGAAGCTGTATCTATCATCTCTCTCTCTCTCTCTCTCTCTCTCTCTCTCTCTCTCTCTCTCTCTCTCTCTCTCTCTCTCTCTCTCTCTCTCTCTCTCTCTCTCTCTCTCTCTCTCTCTCTCTCTCTCTCTCTCTCTCTCTCTCTCTCTCTCTCTCTCTCTCTCTCGGGCAGGCAGGGGAAAAAATGATGGTGCAGTGTTTAACGGCGTCTCTCCGCAAATAAAATTCCCACCCTGCCTTCACATTATTACCCGCTGGCTAGTCGATGAAAACACATTTTCCAGAGATTAGAGAAAAGTCAAATAGAAATGTTGCTTAGTTGTGAGTGGTTTGTCTGTATTAGTGTGTGGGTTTGTGAAAATTGAAACATGTCAGTGAAAAATCCACATTTCAAAGATCCACCTTCTTGTGGGACACAGGTAACAGGCCATCATTTCACTTAGCAATGGATTTAGTGTGATTTCGACATTGAAAGCACACAAAACTAAATGCAAAATTAAAAGCTTTCATTCTGAGTAATTAATATTTTTGAATTAACCCTGCCAGAATTTTTTGGGCTTAAGAGACAATAAGGACTTTATTTTGGATATGGCATTCGATCTGAAAATGGCTGCCAGGTAAGATTGGAGTCTTATTTTATTTTAAGATTTAATATTCAATCACTGCAAATGATTTTGCCACAATAATATTTGGCATGTGTGAACTGATTTGATTGGTTTGAGTTTTCCAAGGTAGGAAGGGCAAAATATTTTTCTGATGTTGAATGGGAAAAGCCGACATGCTTATTGTCACAAATTATATGGTTTATATTTACAAAGCACTACTGAACATCTAATATATATTAACCTACACATATAAAGTTTCTAAATCAAATTTTAGATAAATTGGGCCACGAAGTTACCTAAACTGTAAGATTAAAATCCTTTATTAAAACTCTTTAAATAATTAAAATGATCAAATTTCAATGCTCTGACATGCTAATTACAACTCATTTTCAAATTATTTCTAATTCTATGTACAGACCACTTGAACATCTAAAAAGCATCAAGAATGACAATTTTCAAGATTGTCTCAACTAGAAAAAAAATGCTGAGATTTTCAAAACAATCGCATATAAAGTTGCTAAATCAAATGTCAGATAAAATGGCCCAATAAGTTAATATGACCTGATTTTTTATATATATTTTGATGGTTTCTTTCATTAAAACATTAAAAGACTGTTTTTGAGAAATTCTGCAGTTGTTCTTTAGAGCTCTACACTAATTTCTCTCTCACACATTCCTATACACAGTTGAGTTTTAGCAGAAGTCGTTTTTTAATTCTATATATTATTCTGACACCCACAAGTCCAACAAACTGAACCTGCCGCTCACATACATAATGCATGTCGTATAATGGTGTAAATTAAAGTCACCATGAAATCAAAATTGACTATTATTATTTTTATGGAATATTGCAGTGATTATCATAAAATAATTTATCCGTGCATATCATTTGATGTATGTATGTATGTTAATCCATGTGCCCTCATAATCTTTAATCAAAATACCTTGCAGCATCTCTTCTCTGATGACACGTTTACATGGCGTGGGTGCGGAACAACCTGTAACTCACATGAGTTCGACCAATAGCAAACCACAACCATCCAATCAATTCCCCATGAAAAAAAATCAAGTCCCGCCCTACATTTTTTCTTGTTCGAAATGCCATTTCACTCAGATATATCACAATAGGAAGAAAAGACTCCTGGCAATTTCCATTTCATTCTGACTTCAGATCAGAAATAATTGTATGTATCCAATGAAAAGATGGTTCAATTCTCTGTTCACATTTAACCATTAACACAGAGTGTTGGGATACTGAAATAACTCTTGGGCTTTTTTTGTAACATATTTTCAACATTAAATGACAGAAGGGACCAGAAATGACACACAAAGAGCAGTGTGGAAAATGTGGCTGTAGATAATTCATCAAAAAAGTAGCCCATTTTACCTGACTTCACCCTACAAAATAAATGAAAGCAAGATTATTTTCAGCCAGTCATAGACTAAAAACTTTGCAAACATCACTTGATTTTGACAGAAACAAAGCCCCTGACCCACGGCTCTACCACACAGTGAAAAGCAAATCATAGTGTCTTGTCTTCTTTAAAATGAAAACTAAATTAGCACTTCCTCAAGGTACCTCTCAGGTTTGCTTAAAACAGTGCAATAAAATGTAACCCTCAAAACAAAGGACGCTGCAGAAAGACGCGAAAATAAGCAGCAGAAGAGGGTCTCTCCTCTCCACGTGTGAACGCATATCATGGCAGACTCTTTTGAGGGAGGGGAGGAGTAACCACACACACACTAACACACATACTCGCTCCGCCATGCTAGTACGGAGGCTATGCTCTCGTCGCTGCTCTCTGACCCCAGTGGCAGTCCTTTCTTCCTCCACTGCGGTCTAGACTCACTCCCCCTCTCCGCCAGTCAGAGCGAGGCTCGCCGCCTGCCTGCGCTGCTTTTCCCGCGTGTCTCCGTCAGCTCGCCGGAGGGTCTCCCAGGGTCGAGGGTCCTGCCCCTGCCCGGCTCCGAGTGCCACCTCTTCGGCTATCGACATCTGCATTCCCCGGCGTGCATGGAGCAACATCTTTAGAGGTGGGCGAGAGAGAAAGAGACGCTTTCAGCCTCTTCTTGTGTGTTATGCAGCTTGTAAATGTTACGCTTAGACAGGGAGCGAGAAAAAAAAAAGAAAGACACAAAAGGGTTAGAGGTGGCTTGTCATTGAGCGGCGGTGTCAGCGCGGCCACTCACCCGGGGAACGATCACCCTCCGCGGCGAGTGTGTTAGACACATTTACACACGAGTTTGCGTGTTTTTACTCGAAATGTCGGAGATATTGTAGTCGGGGTGATGTAGGTTCAACTTGATCTTTTTTGCTCTCTCTCTCTAAAGAGTGTAGCCTGCACTTGAGACATGATTTCCAACCTTTATTTTGATCGTTCCCTCGCATTGTTCAGC
Organism: Rhinichthys osculus; assembly: GCA_029959095.1. Classification (NCBI taxonomy): domain Eukaryota; kingdom Metazoa; phylum Chordata; class Actinopteri; order Cypriniformes; family Leuciscidae; genus Rhinichthys; species Rhinichthys osculus. The sequence continues at coordinate 53,712,781 of JARWKJ010000003.1, forward strand.
CGGAAGCAGTAGAGTTGAGCGCAAATAAATATCACGCGCGTATGTAGACGTTATATATTAAACGCAACGGCAGGTTTTTACGCAGCTAAGCTAGTGGTTGCTAGCTAGCTGAGGTGAGGAAAGCGATTTTTTTTGCATAATATGTGGAGTAATGAGGATGAATATAGTTTTATGCAAAATTGGGCATTTTCAAAAACCTTTTTTTTTTTTTTTTTTACATGAAACAAATTGGTATATTACGTGGAGTTATGTGTAAATTAGTGTAAAGAGTTTGACGTAAAATATTAAAATAACTTAATTACATATGTACGTGACAGGAAAATATTGTGTTCCATACTAATTTTGTTTTTTAAAACTGAAGTTTATAGCATACCGTATAATGTATATGATAGTACTTATTAGTAACTTAATTAAAATTATTTTGTCATGTGTGCTGTCATTAATACAGTACTGTAGATTTAATTACAGTAAACACAATTAACTACAGTCTGTTACAGTTGAATGAAAAAGTTAAATATTTAGGCTTTTTGCAAAATAATATGTAATAATAATATGTAGTAAAGCTACAGAAATATTGAACAGAGGACAGGAAAACAAAACTCATAAATTATATGAGATGCATAAATAATTAATAAATTAAAAAAGAACAAAATGCATCATTCAGAATTCATTTGCATCACATATTAACAGTTAAATGCCTCCAGTCCTTTACATATTACATTTTTTATATATATATTTAGTAGAAGAATGTGAATGTGAATGTGATTTTTGCACTTGCCTGGCTGGTACAGATAACATGGAGAGACCAGCGTCACTTTTAACTCATTTCTTTTGGATGTGAGATAATGGGTTGCCTCATTAAGAGTAAGGTGTCAAAGCTAATCTTGTGCAGTAAACCAGTAGGCTATTTCATAAGAAACTCAAAAACATTCTCTGTGGCAGGTGTTACTGAGCAAATTTAGTGATTATTACAGCTTTTATTTATACAGTAAAATAATGAATCTCTGTAATTTTTTCCATATGTATATATATATATTTTTTTTTCTTCTTCTTCTTCTTCCAAAGAATAAAATACAAACTGACAGCAATATACTACACAGTTTTTAAAGTAAACATGTTTACACATCATTTTGAGTAAGTGAATGAAAGTGGTTTTGAGAGGGTTGGATGGAGTAGTTCAGGGGTTGGTTATAGTTAACTGGCCCTCCATATGGCTAAAGAGCTGGAGATGTGAACTGCTCACCTTTCTGTTTCTCAGCGTTTTCTTTTATTTTGTTCTCGACACTTTTTCTCAATTTAATTTATTTGTTTTGGATCGTAAATACTATAAGATTCATCTGTCATTAGACATTATATTTAGGTTTTGGTCAAGTTTATACCTGTGTGCATGTTAAGTTTGGATGAGTTCAACTTTATGAGTGATCATGAATTTTTAATTTGTGTGTTTGTTTTTCATAATAAGAGTGACATCATTACAGCATAACGTTTTTTTCAGTTGTTTTATCAAGTTTATAGTGGAAATATTATGAAAAATATCATAAACTATAATTAGAAATGAGATGTTTCCCTGAAAACAGATATTTAGTCAGATGTATTCTATTTATTGTGAGTAGCCTAAATGTGTGTAACATGTGGTAACATCTAAATTTACTGGTTTTATTCAAGTCAAAAATATGTCCCGACAACACCAACAAAAGTCATTTTTCAGGTAGAAAAAAGCTGTTTAATGTAACAAATGCACAGTATAGGTATTAGAACAATTGAGAAGTAAGTAATCCACATGTAAAGAATATAAAACACTTAAATAATAAGACTTTCCACAAAGCAAATCTTGCACATAATTAAAATTTTGTAATTATTTGCTAATTTCCATGTTGGTCCTTGTTTTAAAATCTTTTTTTTTCTTTCTGTATTGCTCATACAGCAATTAATTTCACATCATAATCTTTTTCTGTCGCTCTTTCTTTACAGATAGTATCTTGTCCTCCTCCTCGGCACTATCAAGGGTTCTTTTCCGTGTTTAAGTGGTGGTTCTGAAGGATGCTGACTGCGTGGGTCGCTCCAGGGTCCTGGTGAAGTGTCTCATGTGTGACGTGGAGAAAGAATGGCCCACGGAATGCCGTCACAAGGCAAAGTGACCATCTCGGTGGACGAGTACAGCTCCAACCCCACGCAGGCCTTCACCCACTACAACATTAACCAGAGCCGCTTTCAACCGCCACACGTGCATATGTGAGTAACAAGGGACAATGGCACAGAAATGCAGTTTTTCTTTATACATTCTCTTTGTGGTTTTGATTCAATTTAGTTTCAAGCTATTCTATTTAGTGCTCACTTTGAAATGAAAAAAAAAATGCTTTAATTCATAGAGTATGTTTTTCCTAATCTGTCAGGCTCGCAGTATCGCACTAGCCTTATATGTCTAACATGGTGTTTGGTCCTGAATAAGCAAACTTCGTAACCGATTTGGACTGCATCAGACACTAGATATCTTTAATAGCGTAATGGTCTACAAGGGTCAGACAGAAATAGATAGTTACTATTACAATTTTCAGGCTCTTGGTTTTAATATTGACCTCAGCTGTGGCACAGTATTACATATTTCAGGTGAAACGCACACTGAATGCTTTCTCAAATGCACTGCGTTATGTGCAATTTAAAACCAGATTGTTCAATGTTCACTCCACGTGTAGTGGTTTGTGGTTTGGATGAAAAAAGTCTTTGAGAAGACATGCTGTTCGAGCATTATTCATATTCATGGTAGCATATTCATTCATCTCGGTTTTGGCTAACTCTTCTAGACTATTGAATATGGTGTTATTTGCTAAGCTTTTGCATTACTCCAGTTCTCATTGTCTGTGTGATGGGACAATAACTTCCAACAATCTATTCAGCCAAAGTATAACCAAGCCGTTTTAATACAGCATGTGTTTTTGAGCTGTAACATGATGAAGATTAAAAAGGCTGCATCATTATTTAAAGCCATTGGTGTTTGCATCACCTGTAGTGTAATGTCCTCAACGCAGGCTGTGATTCCTTGCTAGTAGCAGTCCTCGTCCACTGCTTTCTCCTTAATCACCTCATTGCTTATAGAGCAGTGTGTTCTGGGAAAGCAAAGGCTTGTTTAGATTGGGGAGATAATGATCGTGTTTACCAGAGGCTTGCGTTGCTGAACATAAACACACACAACTGCACATTTGGTTGGGGGGGGGGGGATAGAAAAGGCCTTTTTCATCATGTTTTGGGTTTCTAGTCAACATGCACTTTGTCTTGCTTTACTTTAAAGTCTGGAAGTTGCAACCGACTTTAATTCAGTGTTGTGGCGTATTTCCAAGTGAAACGGAATATTGAATAGTGGGCGGGGTTTTACTTTCCTCTCCATCCCTCGCTCATAGAAGACTGATGGTTGGAAGGAAGTGGTTAAGGATATTCAAGCCAAGCCGTCAAACTGACATCATCAGAGAAGGAACGCCATTCAAGAGTTTTTCTGTGTATTAACTTGCACGGATTACTTGTTCAACTCAAGAATAGTAGTGCGCTAGCAAAGTAAATAGGGTGAATTCTGATTTCATGACGACTTTAAAGCGTTTCGTCAACCTGATCTGGCTCTTAATGTCAGCATGAAATGGAAATTCACCCTCTGTTTTGTAAATGCCTATTTTTAGATCTTGTTCTGAACTATTTATCCACATGTTTTTTTTTTTTGGACATGTTTATGTATAATCAAAATGTATAACTGGACCTTCCAGCAAAATTGACAGACTTCTCTGGTTACGCATGCCAGACTTCTTCAGTGATTTAGTCCAGACTAGTCTCTAGTTAAATGTTGCGACTCGAGACCTGAAGAAAATTTGTAGATTTTTTTTTTTTAACAATGTGAAATGGCATTTCACAACCTATTTTACTTCTGTAACATGAAATATTTCTAAGTAAAAGGATATTCAATAGGACGGGATTTGGCTTTATCCATTGGGAGTTTTTTGTGGCATTCCACACCCGAGTTTGCTGTAAATTTTAGAAGACTAGCTAGTTGGTTGAAACTTAAGCGGCCTTGCTGGCGTCAGCTTAAAAGGAAAGCTGCTTCAGAGAAAGATTACAAAGTCAAAAAAAAAAATAATAAATCTGTGGAATAATGTGTATAGATGATGAATCAGACCAAAACTATGTTTTAAGAAATGGGCTCAGTTTTGATTTCATGTTGTTGACTTCATTCATGCAGCCCTTGTGTTGGTGGTTTAGCAGGGAATTTTGTGACGTACACATTAGACGGTGTGTGTTCAGAAGATGATCGTGGCCATGACCCAGTTCTGTACATGGCCCCTGCGCATCGACAGCAATTACCCTCGTTAAGGCTCGCCAATGTGACCTCGGGACTCACAGAGGCTTCAGAAGAGACGTCTTTCCTCTGTGCAGTATTCCGGCTGAGAACTACGTTCGTCTGTTTTGCTTTCCTCCTCGTTCTTCTACGTGCCCATTTTTCCCTTATGTGGAGCAAATTCATAGCAACAGAAAGCATGTGCTCCGGTGCTAATCATGTCACGTCAACTAGTGGAGCTTGTGTGATTTCGGGTGACTTAATTGAAAGCAAAGAAAATGAAATGCTGAGCACATCATTCAACAATGTCTAAAGCTGACATGGTTTCTGTTGATTTTTTTTTTTACAATATTTTTTTGAAAGGCAGCAATAGATTAAAACTCCTCTTCCTCTAATCCACAGATTTCTACTCTAAGTTTCGCTTGAATTGCTTATCAAACTAATATTACACTTTTGTGTTAATAATTTCAGCCTGTTATTTAGTTTAGAAACTTTATACTTAAGAAATTTTAGATTTGAAGATTGAATACTTTAACACAATGTTTAGCATTGAAATGTAAAATACTGAATTGGGATTTGATCTTATTTCCTGTGTTTATTTGCATAATGCATTTATTTCTTTCTTGCATCTATTTAACCACATAGCGCTGAAAAGTTAACATTGCGTCATGTTTATTCACAATTACAAATATCGGATGCGCAAAACCAAATATTAAATCCTAAACTTGCACTTTAAAGCTTTGACTATTTTTTTTTTGCTGCCTTTGTAAGCATTGCTGTTTCCATCTGGGAATGTAAATCCAGTTATACATTTGTCTTTATTGTCTTCCCTTCGTTCTTTTTACTTGTTCCCTCTCTTTCTTGTTCTCTTCTTTGTGATTGAAATCGGTTGTTCACCTGCTCCCTCATTACCCCTCCTCCCCACAGCCACCTTCCACCTGAAATTGGTTGTTGCTTTTTTTCTGTTTAACCTGATCTAACAGAAATAACCGAGCACAAGCCGGCAGCTCCTGTGCCTTTATTTCCCCGGCCCTCTTTAATATGAGTGTAATTGATCTTTGGCTCCGTTGCCCTGCTCTTTAATGTGCACATGTTCAGGCCTGAACGGATGCCAGCTTAAAAATACTTGGCTGTTCAATACAGAGTAGATTGATTATCACATAACAAAGAGAAGATGTGAATAGTCCTGTTTTCGACAGATTCATCAGTGGGATATTGCTTAGTTGAATGGGACTTTGCAGTTTGAGTTGAATGTGATATTAGATTAAAAAAAAAAATTGAAGAAAACACGTTTTTCCATCCTGCATGTCCAATGTCTGATTCACAAGCAAATGACTCTTATGAGCGGATTCGTTTTAGTGAAAAAAAGTAGAATGCGACCAGTGTTGACTTGTGTGCTGATTCTTTTAATAAATCGTTCAAACAGTTACTTTTTGAAATCAGTCTGTCAGACTGTTTGGAATTAATTGCTTGCTGAACTAAAACTTATGATTACTTTAAATAATCTCAATGCAAATTTAGTGTACTTAAGGTTTGTGAATTAAATCACTATCATTACTAACTTGATTGTTTATATGGAAATGTGTAGTTAAACATTTGCAACAGTTTAAAAAAAAATAATCTATTTTTATTATTCTGTTGGAATTCTATAGGAAACATTGCAATGTTGTGAAGTTTTATACTTTAAGTCTGCAAGAGCAAAACATCCCTATCTTTCCCCTCTTTTTCATTGTGCCGCTGATCGGTTTCCCTTAGCCTTGTAAATTCGTCAACCTATATGAATAATTAAAACGTTCATAAAAGTGCGAAGCGTTTAAGAATTTCAACTCGACGTTCATTTCATCCCAGCCACAGGGAAGAAGAGGGGATTCGTATTGTGTTTAATGAATGCTGCACGCTTTCCTCGCCCACAAACGGAGAGTTTTGTATCCGCTTTGAATTCAGTGTTGTTTGAATTACATCATTTATTTTTCTTGATGCTGGATGTTGCTTTATGATGTCTGTTTCTCTTTTCATTTGAGAAAGTCTTTGCTTTTTTTCTCGTTGAAGAAAGGCATGCAGTAAATTCCTCTTTTTTTTTTTCTTTTTTTTTTTCGCTCCTCCAAAAGAGGATATGGTGACTAGGCGTTTGAAAGCATCGACATGCTGCGTGCAAGCAGTTTTTACCGCACCTGTCTTTATAGATTTATGTTAGGGACGTTTACGTTCTCTTCCTGAAGCACATGAGTGACAAACGACAGGAATCGAGTGCAGTCCGTACGCTCGTGTGCGCATCCGTGTGTGGAGCGTGTAATGGAAGTGCACGGGATTGAAAATATCGGGACTAGCGGGGCTTTGTGTGGACTGTAATTGCAGTAAGCACTCTGGCAGGCCTCCGTAATGCAGATGTCCTGCAGAATTAAATCAGAGCTCTCTCTCTCTCTCTCGTTCCATCGGTTTCTCTGAAAAAGGCCTGAACTCTTTCTGTCAGGGGGATCTGTTTTAGCTTGTGTGTGTGTGTGTGGGAGGGTCACTCAGGACTTCTCGAGGCCCTTGAAATGAGAGAACCCTTGATTAAACTCACAGCTTCTGTCCGCTGAGGCAGCCACTGCACAAGGTCATGGGGGTCAAGTGACAATTGACATTGGGCAGGTCTGGGACCTGTACGTTTGAAGTTTTTTTTTTGTGTGTGTAATTTCAGCACAGGCGACCGTGCACTTCCCTTCCAGACATACAGCGCTGGGGCCGGTACAGAGACAAAGAGAGGCTCCCGTTTATTTTCGCTAAATCGTTGGGCTGAAATTTCGCGGATAAACAACGCTCGACTTGCTAGTTCTGCGTAGATGATTCGTTAAGATGGTAACACTTTACAATAAGGTTAATTAGTTTACGTCAGTTAATGTATTAACTAACATGAACTAACAATGAGCAATACATTTGTTAATCTTTGTTTATGTTAGTTAATAAAAATCCAGCTGTTCATTGTTTGTTCATGTTAGTTCACAGTGCATTAACTAATGTTAACAAATACAACCTTTGATTTTAAAGGGATAGTTCACTTTGAAATACATTTTTGATATGTTTTAGTTTACCTCAAGGGCATCCAAGATGTAGGTGTCTTTGTTTCCGCAGTAATTTCAATTTTGATATTTTTAGGTCAAACCGTACTTGTCTGTCAATCATATAATGCAGATCTACGGTCACTACCTCAAAGAGCATGCACAGAGAAGTCCAAATTAAACATGATTTAATGACTCGTAAATGTAAGTACACATTGATGGCCTAAGACACGAAACGAGCGGTTTGTGTGAGAAAACGAACAGTATTTATATCGTTTTTATCTCTTGTAACGCACAGCCCGAAGCGCCCGCGCCCTCAGATCACTTGGACGTGGCTGTGGTTACATGAGGTAAAAACGATATAAATACTGTTCGTTTTCTCACACAAACCGCTCGTTTCGTGTCTTAGGCCATCAATGTGTACTTACATTTACGAGTCATTAAATCATGTTTAATTTGGACTTCTCTGTGCATGCTCTTTGAGGTGGTGACCTTAGACCTGCATTATATGACTGACAGAACATTTTCACTTTTTACAGTGGGATTTGATGTGCCACTTTTGAAATGAACAACTCAATATTACTCTATCATAATGTGAAAATTAGCCTTATAACCGTCAGGCTGATTATTTATTTATCGTCATTTATACTACCATTAAAAAGTTTGCGGTTGATTATTTTATTGTTTTTGAAAGAAGTCTCTAATGCTCACTAAGCCTGCATTTATTTGATAAAATAGAATAAAATAAAAACAGTAATATTGTGAAATATTATTACAATTTAAAACAACTGTTCAATTTTAATGTATTGGAAAATGTAATTTATTCTGCTGATGGTAGTGTCACATGATCCTTTAAAAATGATGGTAATATGCAGATTTAAAGAAACATTTTTCAATGTTGAAAAGAGTTGTGTTGCTTGTAATAATATTTTTATGGAAACCATGATCAATAAAAAGTTAATAAGAACAACATTTGGAATATGTAATATTATAGCCTAAATGTTTTTTTGATTTATTGCATCTTTACTGAATAAAAGTATTAATTTCTCAAAAAATAATCATACTCGCCACAAACTTTTGAACGGTAGTGTATTGTTGTTATTAGGCTATTTATTATAATTATAATCTATAAGTTTAATCAAATAATATTTAAATAAGTTTAATAATATTAATAGTCAATTTTACCATACATCATTCTATTGCTAAGTTTTTATATAAGTAATAATGGAATCTGTGCATTAGTGTATTTTATTTATTTATTTTTTCCCAATTTATGTCATGCCTGATAACATCACTTGGCTAATTGCTTTATTTTACCCTTCTTGAAAAAAAAATCCATGTCAGTTGTGAATCTGAATGCACTTTTTGACAAAGGTCTGAAGATGCTATCAGACAAAAAAATAAGAAACCTTCTTGTTTTTATAGGGTAGAGGTTTGAAGGAATATACAGAGGTTTGAAATGAAAATACAGCAGAATTGAACAAGAACAACCTGTGGAAATACACAGTGGTTTCTGAAAGGGCTGCAAATCATCTTCTAATTGAAATGTTTGTTCATGAAGGGTTTCCTCATTTATCCTCATCCTCCATCCTGTTTTTCCAGCTTCCGTCTCTCTCTCTCTCTCTCTCATTTTTGTGCTCTGTGTGTTACTCTGAAGTTTATTGAATTAGCGCCGACAGCTGAGAAGCACAAGATAAGATAGAACCGCTGTGTCTCTCTGTTTGAAATGGATTGCATTGCTATGTATGAGTGAAGGTGGTGGACTGCAAGTACGGTTTGATGTCTCTTCACCAATAGCAGAACAAGCCGAGCCGCACGAGCGGAAAAGCCAGTAAATATTTGGCTCCTCTTGATGATTATCATTAGAATTTTTTATTCTTTCTCTGGCCCTGGTTCATGGAGCTTCCTGCCCTTCTTGTCTTACACACACACACACACACACACACGTGGCCCTGAGTGAGGCAGATAAGCCTAAAAGTCCATTTCCTGCCACAGATCAGTGCAGTGGCGGTGCTATCCGCATCAAAGGCTTGACTGCAGGGCACTCTTTTCACAGCCCTGTGCCCCACATCTACAAAACACGGCCCTCTGAAATATTCATACTGTACACAGAGGGTTCAATCTCTCACTCCGACTCTCTCTCTCTCAGTCACTCCCTCACCAAATTCCTATATTAAAGAAGGAATCTTTCCATGGCGGGAGAGAAATGCGAAATATTTCCTTGTAGTCTGTGCAGCGCCCTGATTTACCCTTCTGTGACAAAAATAGCATGTCGTTTAATGTCCATCCATCCATCTGTCATTCTATTGCTCTATCTGTCTGTCTGTCGCTCAACCTATCTATCCATCTATCCCTCTATCCATCTATCCATCCATCCATCCATCCATCTGTCATTCTATTGCTCTATCTGTCTGTCTGTCGCTCAACCTATCTATCCATCTATCCATCTATCCCTCTATCCATCTATCCATCATCCATCCATTCATCCATCCATCCATTCATCCATCCATCTGTCATTCTATTGCTCTATCTGTCTGTCTGTCGCTCAACCTATCTATCCATCTATCCATCTATCCCTCTATCCATCTATCCATCATCCATCCATTCATCCATCCATCCATCCATCTGTCATTCTATTGCTCTATCTGTCTGTCTGTCGCTCAACCTATCTATCCCTCTATCCATCTATCCCTCTATCCATCTATCCATCATCCATCCATTCATCCATCCATCCATCTGCCATTTTATTGCTCTATCTGTTTGTCTGTCGCTCAACCTATTTATCCATCTATCCCTCTATCCATCTATCCCTCTATTCATCTATCCATCCATTCATCCATCCATCTGTCATTCTATTGCTCTATCGGTCTGTCTGTCGCTCAACCTATCTATCCATCTATCCCTCTATCCATCTATCCCTCTATCCATCCATCCATCTATCCATCTATCTGTCATTCTATTGCTCTGTCTGTCTGTCTGTCTATCTGTCTGTCTATCTATCTATCTGTCTGTCTGTCTATCAGTCTGTCTGTCTGTCTGTCTGTCTGTCATTCTGTCATTCTATTGATCCATCTTTTTTCAAAAACGTGCACTTTGAAACCCGTTTTCAGGCCCTCAAAACGCTGTTGTCGTGTAAATGACAAAGTTTCAGTTTTCAGTTAAAAACGGTGTTGTGTAAACGGCACCTGAGTTTTACATGGTAGAAGTAACTTTTTCTGGATATCTTTCATCACTTGTCACATTATTGCATCACATGATGACTGAGGGCACGATGTTAACCGTGCTATAGAGGGAACTTTTCATATTAGAAACCAGCTACTTGTTCCCTATACCTCAGTCTTGACCTGACAAACAACTGTGCCTGCTATTTGCAAACTTTAGATTATTTTTTTGTAAGAAAAGTCAAAGGAAGGAAGAGAGATCCACAAATAGCACGCTCATGTTCACCCTCTGAAATAGATGAACTGTGGCTGTTTTTGAAGCTTTGATACAGTTCAATCGTTCGTTGTTCCTGAAGGTTAAAGAATCAAATGAGCGCTGTCAAATTGAGTATCTTTGAACAGAAATCAAAACGTTTCCCTGTGCAATATGACACATGTATCCAATAAAAGAGCCGCGGTGCATCCGAAGTCTAAATGTGTGTATGTGTGTGTGTGTGTGTGTCTGTTTTCTCTAGCATAAGGAATTCTGTGCTTCACATATCTAAGTGTTGTTTTCACCGTACTTTTTCTGTGGATTTGAATGACAGTGTCTTTATTCGCTTCGTTTTTCTTTCAAGAGCTATATTGGCTTTTTCAGTGTCACACACTAGTATATTTTCTCTCTTTCTCTCACACGCACACACATTCCAGTTTAGCTCTAATGCAATTTCAGCCGCACAGTAAGCCCCTGGTCCGAATAATCCTTTCTTTTCTCTCCCCGACTAATGAATATTTAAACGACTGAGTGAATATTTAAAACAATGAGCAAATATTCAGAAGGCTCTGTCCGGTCATGGCTATATTTGTGGCTGTGGTGATTTTGGTTTTCATTTTAGAAAGCTAAGCACCTTGAACAAATCTTTTGTCAGGTAACCTAAAAAATGTTGTAACATCTAAAGAAATTGGTTTTATTCAAGTCAAAATATTATTTTAAAACAGGGAATTAACCTGACTACATTAGTTTTTAACAATCAGCGATAGAGTTCTACTGGTTTCATGCTTGCAAAATCAAAGTCATGGGTTTGATTTCCAAGTAAAAGGCCGTTTTTTAAATGTGCTTCAATGAATCATTCACGATTAGACTTGGAAAGTGTATTAAGGAAGTAAATGGTGTCAATTTTAATTCTCTGTTTGGCGTTAAAAAGTTGATTTGCTCGTGAAACAAATCCTGTGAGTCGCGTGTTCAGGTGACTCTGGACCAAAAGATATGCAGTTCTGCTTCCATTTGGAAAAGCCTTGTTGACTCTAATAGATTCATATGACCGTGTGTGTGTGTGTGTGTGTGTGTGTGTGGGCCACAGAGTTCAGCACACCAGCCGCTTCCATAACTAGATCTGTCGAGTCTTTTATATCTCTGTTGCTGGCCTGACCACCACAGACCACATTTAATCAATACGTGTGTGTGTGTGCGTGTGTGCACTTGCTTTTATTTACTGCATTGTGATCAATAGCAAATATTATTTTCTGTCCGCCTGTTTCTCCCTCTCCTTTTTAAAGTGTCATGATTTTCTGTCCAGGTGGTTCATTTCAGATACGACTCGGTCAAATGTAATCACAATTCAATGCACAAGCCACTGACAGTGGAAAATGGGTGGCTTTTTCTTTCTTTCTTTCTTTCTTTCTTTCTTTAGATCTATCTATCTATCATAAATATATATGTATGTATATGTGTATGTGTGTACTTCTTTTTTCTTGTCTGTTCCCTCCTTTTTTTGATTACGTGCCATTTCTCATCATGTGCTATTTTCTTTTCTTTCATTCGAGTAGATGCTCTTTTATGTAGTGTGTGTGTGTGTTGTTGCACTGGCCCACCTCCCTTCCTAAGGTTCCTTTATATTTTTAGTCGGACAGGAGATGTAAGTGTTAATTAGAGAGCCGAGGGCTTTTTGTCGACTGACAACCCTTTTAGTAATGAAATAATAGTGGGGGGAACAAGCACGGCTTATTGCACGTTTCTGACTTCAATTACAGCCAAGATCCTTTTTTTTTTTTCGTTCCTTTTGAGTTATAGAGGAGAATTTCTTCTACCCCCCTCATCCCCCAAAACTATCTTTGGGAAAATAAATAAAAGGATGTTCAGACAAGAGGAGAGTGATTCTCTTAAATAGACATCAAATGTGAGAATTTCTAAAGGCTGCTTCCATTTTCAGAGCTTTCGCAATAAAAGATCCTGCTCTAGTTTTAAATTTGACTACAAAAGCTGTGGATGCAAATAAGAAAATGTTTCTGAAACATCATTCCAGGTTAAAAAATATCTGTCTATCTGTCTGTCTGTCTGTCTGTCCGTCGTAGGGCTGGGCCATTAATCAAATTTTATTTTCAATTATTGATTTTGGCTTCCAACTCATGTACTTATAGCCGGCTATCAGTTTTATACAGTTATTTCGGCTGATTTTCATGCTCATAGAATAACTTCCTTCTCTTTCTCTCCCTCCATCTTTCTCTTTATCGCTCATTCTCTCTCTCAGGGTGGACCCCATCTCGTACGACACTCCCAAGCCGGGTGGCCACACGCGTTTTGTGTGCGTGTCAGACACACACTCACGGACAGATGGCATCCAGATGCCTTACGGGGACGTTCTCCTGCACACAGGGGACTTCACCGAGCTGGGCCTGCCCTCAGAGGTCAAGAAGTTTAACGACTGGTTAGGTAAAGAGCTGCGATTAACCACCGTTTAACCCCCTTGCATCTGATCCGACCCTCACACACGCAGGGTTTAGCGGCGTGTGAAGTGGTGGTGACAGGTTTTAGTGACTGAAGCTAATGGTCAGAAAAACTGAGTTTCTCCTTTCGGCATCTGTCAACATAGCAGAAAGTGTTCAGTGAGCTGTTTGCACCATTACTGGATTTTTTTTTTTTTTTTTTTTTGGTCAGTGAAGAGTTCTGGGTTGTATAAGTAATTTTGTGAGGTAAAGAAAGAAAGTTTCTTTAACAAAGAAAAAAATCGGCCAATTTGTTTTTAATGGTAGTGTACACCACTGTAGCTCATATTGATTGATTGGTAAAATATTGGTAATCCAGAATAATTTGATTATATATATATATTTAGATTTAATGTTGTACTACTACTCAATAATGCTGTTGTCTACATTAGAAGAGTCCATGCATCAGTTTGAGGCTGTTTACTAAAAAGGACCAATCAGCAACAGTAAAATGAAGAAAAAATCCATTGAAAATAATTATAACGACTTTGAATTATTATCAAAATGAAATATTTTGCACAAAATGGTAATATTTACAACACAACTGTATATACATTTGATTAGAAACCAAAAATACATACATAAAATTCATAGCAGAAAATATATTTATAATTCCTTAAAAATTCTGTTGTTGCCCCCCCCCCCCCGGACGGACTAGGACAATAGTGGCGGGAAAGACAGCTCTGTTGATTATAATCGGTGTGAATTATTTTATTTTTTTATGTAGACGGTGTGAGAATTTAGTATTTTCTACATGACATTCTAATTACAGATTCATAGGAGAGCAATGGGTTCTTCATTAGCAACTAATTATGCTTATTTATGTAGGGTTAAATTCAACATGGTTTTATGTGTAGGGACAATCCTCTGAGAAAATGATGTAGAATACAGATGAAGAAATAACTGAAGATTATGAATATCACTATATAGAAAAGAGTAAAGATTTCGCTATCTATATGTTTTGCATTCCTATTCTACACAGATTGGTAATAAATATTAAACATTAGGTTTTAGGAAACCTTAGCATAAGTTGCGATTTATAGGCAGTTGTATGTTTCCAGTCAAAAAAAATTCATGCTTTTCCAACAAATGATTTGTTTTTGACAAAAAGCCTCAGATCGTAGCCAGCCTTCAGGACGTTGTGGTCACAGATGTTCTTACTGTGACACACTGCGAGATTGATAGATTTGAGATTGAAACATAAGTCCTGATCTCCATAACTCTTGTTAAAATATCTGTTTGGAGGCCCTTGATGCGTAACGTGCTCTCATTGTTTTGAGCTGTGGTACAGCGAGAGTGTCACACACACAAAATCTAGTTATGTAGTAGTGTGTGTTAGCATCCATGGAGTTTGTAATTTGCATAAGTCTTGGTCTTTTTGTAGTGTACTCTATTTAAACCAAATCTTATTTTATTCTTGGAAATTCATCTTTTAATGTTTTCATTTCAGTTAGAATGTCATAAAGTGGGTTGCTTGAGTTTATATTTAGCTTTAATGAAAGCTATTTTTATGTGGAATTTTGTTTACTGATGATGACTACAAGATGTAAACTTGACAAACTTGATGACTAAAATTGACAAATGCATTAATATATAACTTTACCACTCTTTACAAGTACTGTGGTATCACCATTGTTTTTATAGACATTAGGCTAAACTATGTTAAAACCATTTATTATGATCTGATGGTGAAACTATGGTACTTAATACTTATAATTATAATATATACACCAGGGTACTGAATTATTTCTATATGTGTGTGCACAATTGGTGTTGTACAATGGTATACCGTGGTTCATGTCTAAAAAAAAACATGTTTAATATTGTGATGTTTTTTATTGACATTCCTTTGGTTCCTTGAAATGTAGTGTAGGAAGTTTCTGTATTGTTTTGATTGTGTATGTAGTAAATCCTGCACCTCAAATCCTTTTTGATCCTGTGCTTTGGTTGAGGTGTAGATCAAAACCCATGTGATTAAATCAAACGTTTGCCGGCTCTGACATCCAGAGCTCTGTTGGCGCCAGGGAGTCCTGGGCCGAGGGTTTGGGATGTTGGCACTTGATGCAGCCATAAAGCGGTCACACTGACCCTGTGGAGCCGCTCACACCGCTGACCTTCAGACCAGTGTGCCTGGTGTAATGTCGTGTGTGTGTGTACTGTGTATCCATTTGGCCTCTCAACATGAGCCATGCGCCACAACTATCCAATGTCGAGAGCAACTAAATACAAGTAAAAAGTGCTACACTAAAATTGCAAGTTTAACGTTTTTTTTATAACGTGATTGTGTGGTACAGCTGTTTTTGCATCACATTGTATTGCGTATACTCTACACAAGAATATGAACACAGAAACTTCCAGCTACACAAACCCAATTTCATACATAATCGCAATCCTGAAATGTGTCGGACAGCAATACACTGTTGTATTCTCACAATAAGTTCTACATTTTCTCTTTCAGCTCAGCTACTTTTCTGGTTAAGCAATGGTTTAAAGAGAATCTTGTTAAGAAAGGTAGTTAAAGTCAATATGTTTGCAACTTACCTGATTTGAACGGTTTGATTCAGTGAATTGGTTCATTCAGAAATTAGATTCGCTCAGTCATCACTCCTATGTGTTTGTAAAATTATGTCATTGCACTACGTTTTTACTTAGCAATATATCTAGCAATTTATTTAATAAGAAAACAAAATATTTAGTTAATTACTGCATTTGCCATTGTTTTCAGGTACTTTTTGTATGTATTCAGATCCTAATTTTTGGGCCCCAAAACTGCTCTGCTTTTTCTATAATATAAGAATTTTGTTCAAATATGGGGAGAAATGTAGTTAGAAACTAGTAGCTTGTAGCATAGCTAACTACTTGTTACTTTAGTTTAGATATTTCATTAATTAAAAGTAATCTTGGCAAGTTGCAATTTCAAAGTAGGTTCCCTGACACTGTATTTGTACTTGCAGAAGCTAAATTTTTGGATGTCATAGGCTCTCAGTTTGTCCTTCGCTTCGTCATTCCATCCATGCATACTCTCTTGTCACACATGGTTGAAATAGTGCATCAGAAGGGATGAAACGGAGAGAGCTGTCAGCAGTCTTTCCATCCCTCCATCTATCAACGTTCTTGACGCCACTTTTTTTCGTATCCGGCATGTGACACCAGTAACTTTTGAAGTGCCTGGTGGTCGGAGAATGCTCCGACTTTCTTATTATTCACGTTCCAAAGGAAACCTGACGATGAAATTATTTTTCACATCATCGCTTTTTGTTGTAAACACACAGCTGGGCGCTGATAGATAATCTCATGATGGCTGAAAGCTGTCTTCTGTCAAAAACATGTTTGGATATAAGAGTTTAGTCAGTTTCAAACAAATCGTTCCCTTGAACATGACGTGATGATGGAGTAGTTTATATAAGCCTTTTGACAAACTCAAAAGAACGTCGCTCAGATGAGCTTGTAGTGGATCTTCGGGAAAGCTAATCTTCGTGTTTTCATTATCCGAGCCAAAGCATTCCGGTTATATTTTCCGTAGTTTCGTTGTATAAATGCTTGCATTTCTTTCCAAGGTCTCTAACTTTGTTATTTAGCAGTGGGGGACAAATGATACAGTAAAAAAAAAACATAAAGGGCCTTTATAAATTAAACTTGCAAGGGGAAATTGGTGTTGTTTATATGAGACCTTTTAAGTACTGCCGGGTTTGTCATTCCTTTCTTTTTTCCTCTCTCTCTCTCTCTTTTGCATTTGCTTCATTTACCATGCATTTTTTTTAAGCGTAGCTCGCTTTTGTTTGTTTTTCTGGCAAGAAAGCCCAGCCGCTAATCATTGTCATTGATCACGGTTTTTGTTGATAAGTGGGATCGATTCTCAGGAATCGTTCGGTGGGAATGAGGTTTCTTTGCTAAAGTTTAGTTCTGCTCGATATCTCGCCCGTGAGATCTGACCTGTGCCTCTCCGCACGGGATTCATGAATGCAAACATGGATCTGTGCTCCATAAATAAGGAGCTTTTCTAGGTCTTGACTTCGTTTGTCTGAGTTCACTGTTTTTTCTTTGATCAATGCAGGACAGCCAACATATCCCATGTCCAATAGATCAGCTTTGGTCCTTTGTTTTGCAGCGTTGTGAGGGCGGCCAAGAAAGTGTTTGCATGCTGGGATATAGGGGTAGTACACCTTATAATAACAATTCTGTTATTAGTCATCCTCATGTCATTGCCAACCTTTATGTAACCAACCTGTATTGAACAGGAAAGGTTTATTTCTGAAGAATATCCTGCCTGCTCTTTACAGTAGGCTTTCCAAAGGACACATAAGCATCATAAACGTATTTTAAAGTGGTGGCCAAAATTCAAGCTGTTATTTGCTTTAAAAAAAAAAAAATCTACCTCTCCAGTAGGGGTGGAAATCTTATATCACATTTTTTTTTTTTTTTTTTTTTATGATAAAAAAACAAAAAAACAACATGGAAGTGGAAAGTCCTGTGAGTGATCTACTGACAAGGCACAAATTAAAGAACACAGACGCAGCCGGATCATTTCCATAATGACCAACGCAAGAGCAGTGCAAAATTAGCGTCTGGTTTAAGACATGCTTTTTTTGGGCGGTAATTAATGGCACAAATATAAATTTACCTAAATAGTCTCCTCCCATAAATTTTGTGTCTGAAAGGGAAACTCCTACAAATGCATATGCAATAAAGTCAGCCGCAAAAATAACTGTCCATGCTTTTTCAGCGCAAAACTTTGAATGTGTGTCATTAGTAAATCCTGACAGTAGTTTTTTAACGCCAAAAGAGGGTTTGTGCTGGTCCAAGCTGTTAGCAAATCTGGCCCTAATACTAGCCTAACTAACAGGAGTAAAAAATAATATATATTTTTAAAAAAGCTCACTGAAGAGAAGTAAACAGTCAGTGATAAAATGGGAACAAAGAAATAAATTACAAGCAATAGGACAAAAACCTACAATAAATTGTATAAAGTAATCAAATATACAAAAAAATTGCATAGTTTTCACTGTGTTTTTTTAAGTTACAAAAGCGATTCAGTCAAGAGCAATGGCATAAGTTTGGGGAAAAGTGCTTTAATCAAACCAGTTTGAATAAAGGTGCTGTATGTAACTTTTTTTACTCTACTAAAGCATGAAAATACAATAATATGTTTGCAGATATTTAGGAAACATGCTAAGTTCACATACTCGTTTATCTGAAAAACACTTCTACAGCCAGTTATTTTACTAATTATTTTACACGTTCCGTGTTGTCAGTGGGTTTTTGTTTTTGGTCTGTGTGATCTTGCCTGTTCACCCAATAGTATTTTGACACCCCGGGATGCCAGTTGGCAGGAATCACAGCGTACTGCAGCCAGCGAACAAACTGGGTCAGCGATTGCAGATTCCACACAACCTAGAAAGCCTCGACATCCATCTAAATATCTCTATGAACGAGAGCATATTAAAGCGCGGATAAATCAACTCATTAACTAACAGTCTGAAAGTCTCCTCGGCTTTTGTGGTCAATTGCGCTGGTCCTCAAACTGGCAACCCGCGTGAGCGTCGAGTCTGAGGAGGAGGGGCGGGGGAAACAACGATCTCTGATATTTCGAATTTGGACTGCAGTACCTATTTCGACCACTAGCTGTCATTCTTACAGACAGCACCTTTAACATTAATGGCACAGACGACAGCAGGTGTATATTAGGCTGCTATCACTTTATGACCAATTGCACTGATCTAATATACAAATAAACTGATTCATTAGAAATACTCAAAAGAACAATTTATTTTACAAATCAGACATTGTAAATAAAACAGCGTACATGTTTGCTCTGTTCATCACAAAAGTAGCATAAGGTTCCAGAAGACTTAGAAGATGTTTTTATGATACTTTTATGATGTTTTTTGGAGCCTGATAGTCCCAATTTCTATTTCCTTCATTACATGAAAAGAAGGACCAGGACATTCTTCAAAAATGAACTGAAATGAAAGATGAAAAGAAGACATTCTAGTTTGGGAAAACATGATTGTGAGTAAATAATGACAGAGTTTTCATTTTTGGGCTGTACTGTTCCTTTAATTTATGACTTGATTTGTGCTGTTGGGTTTTCTGGTGCCATGTGCTCATTGTTTTTAATTCTATTCATCAAGTCCCACATGTTTTGTTTTTTCAGCAGCAGCGGTTTGAAAAACTTGACGAATGTGATTGCGCTTCTCCGTTTTCAACAAAATACACATGTTCCCTACCAGCCATCGTTCAGTTTCAGATGTTTACGGTGTGCAGTTTATTTTCACTAATTTGATTTACATTCATTACGCATAGCGATTGCCAAACTGTGCCCCGCGCCGGTACTCTGATGTAAATCAAATTCAAACATTGAGGCTAAACCCAAATCCCTTTGACTTTCAGCAGTTTCCCATACTCCACATACCTTCCCATATGTTCCTCCTCAGCTTCTTCAAAGTAATAAACAGAGTTTATACCCGCAGTCCTCTTCGAAAAATAAATTTTGATGGCAATAAAATGTTGTAAAAATCCCTGCGGGGACGCAGAAGATGCAGTCGGTGGGGAGGTAATTGCATTCTAGGCCTTTTCCTGCCGTAGAGAGGCTGGCACGAAGCTCGTCCGCCGGGGGTTTGTGATTCGGTTTTGTGCGACTGGAAAGCTCCATGTAAATGGATCCGTGATGGCGTTTGGCTGACTGCGGACCGCAGAGCTGAAAGATGGGCTCCTGCTATTAGATTAGACTGGGATTTATGATATACCCCAGTCTATAGACTGCAGAGCACATGGAAGGAGCAAGAAAGTAAATTAAACTGCTGGGAAAGTGTTTACTTTTAAATCAGTTTATCTTTTTATTTTCTTTATACTTCGGTCAAGTGTTTTGCTCCTTTCTGATGCCTCTACAGTTCCAAATTTAATTGGCTTTTATTGTTTCCCAGACACTTACAATTCAAACGGCTAGAAAGAATTTATTAAACTGGATATTTTATAGTAGAAAGTAAAACATTTTTAAAAAAAAAGGTCTGCAAAGAGCACCTTCAAATATATTATTTTGAGTTTCTGACTTTTATTGTTCTTTTTTGCTTTTGTATTTTCAGTCCCATTTTGCTTTGTGCTCTTTCTGAAAAGCGTCTCGTTTCATCTGTATTTTGGTTGGTGAAATATTTGTTTTATTCTTTTGAGGCGTTCCATATGTGCTGTGCAATCCACTGAGAGACGGTCCACGTGTGTTTCCCTGAGTCCGAGTGTTGACGTATAGTGAGAGCGCACTCTTTTTGTTCGAGTTTTGTACAGAACAACTTCCCCGTTTGCATTATCCTGATGTAGCAGCACAAAAGAGCTATGCTTTGAAGATGGAGGCTGAGGTGAGAAAGAGAAAGAGTAAAAGCCTCTTGAAAATGCAGAGGCCGTGACTTTAATACATGTTTGGTGCTTGCTTTTCAGGATGGCTGTTGTGTTTTGCACACTTTCTCTATAGAATGGGGAAAAAAAAGGCCATAATTGCCTGGAAGAGCCATATTGGATCTGAATCTGGGATTTAAGAGATGTTTTAGCTGAAAGGTTTTTCTGAAAGTCAATATCCAGCCAAAGTTCCGTTCTATAGACAGTAGCGTGAATAGAGAGGTAAAGAAAGATACTTTGGTTGTATGTTTTGTTGTAACGGCCTGTTTCCACTTGCAGAGTCCTGTTTTTCATTATCTGATTTTTCTTCAGGATCACAATTACCTCACATGAACTTCAGCAGAGCAAATTTTTAATTATTACAGAGCATTATTTTTCAAATAAATTCACACCGTGTCCGAACCAGACATGAGTTTCATTGACAGGCAATCTGTCTATCAATGGTGAATGCAAACCAGTGTGCAACTTGATGCGATCTCTGCCAATCAGAAGATGTTTAACATGCAGTTATGGGGTGCAGGATTCTATGTGTCCATATTGTTAGCTTACACTACTATTGGTAAAATTTAAACATATATTGTATATTGTCACGGTTCTTCCAAACCAGTACTTGCAATGGATGTTATGTTAGGTCACATATATATATATATATATATATATATATATATTAATATATTCTCCCAATTTGATATTAAAGGAGCATGATTTTTTTAATATAATTTGGATAAATTAACATTAACAAATATTATTATTTTTTCTAAAATTGTTCAGATTTGCAGTTACTGCAAAACATGCAAACTGCAAAAACATTACTGCACACTTCTATTACAAAATTTGATGTTAATATTACTGGTGATTTGTTTACTGTGACTATTAATAATGATATATAAGCGATAAAATATATTGATATTTGGGGAATGTGTAATATATATATATATGTATATAAACATAATTACCGGTATGTACTTGCAAAAAATATATATCATTTATTTATTAATATCAATAGTTTACTTGCCATAATTTGTTTTGTGTGAAGTATGAAAATTGATTATGGGGAAAAAGAGTTACAGTTCTGATTGTTTTTTTTTTTTTGGTGTTGCAGGCAACCTGCCATATGAGTTTAAAGTGGTGATCGCTGGGAATCATGAGCTGACCTTCGATAAGGATTTCATGACGGAGCTGGTCAAGCAGGATTACTATCGCTTTCCCTCCGTCTCCAAGTTGAAACCCGAGGACTTTGACAATGTTCAGTCTCTCCTGACAAACTGTGTTTACCTGCAGGACTCGGATGTCACTGTCAAGGGATTTCGAATATACGGCGCACCATGGTAAGCTCCTCATGCCCTTTCTTGCATTTAAATAAAATGTAATTTTAAAATCAGAGTTGCATATTGTTGACAGTCATTTGATATTCAGTCTGTTTGCTTTGTTTTCTGTATCATTATCATCTGTTTGTTTATCATTGTTTGGCTATTTTTTTTTTTTTTACAAATTTACAGTTTGTATTAGTTATTCATTCTTTTTCCATTAGTGAGTAAATATTGTGAGTAAATTAGGAAGACTTTTTGTCAGTTTTGTTTAAAAGACAAAGTGACGGCAGTGACGACATTAACAACACATTAATATATGTATATACATATATATATATATATATATACAGTATTTTCCGCACTATATGGCGCACCGGATTATAAGGCGCACCTTCAATGAATGACCTATTTTAGAACATTTCTCATATATAGGGCGCACCGGATTATAAGGCGCATAAGATACTGCAGTTAAACGTTTGACTGGGTTTGCGTTATGCATCCACTAGATGTGCTAAAGGGAATGTCAACAAAACAGTCAGATAAAGTCAAACTTTATTAAGCGTTCTGACAACTCAGTTCACTCCCATGGTAACGTTGTTCAAACGTTAAAGGAAAACTCCGGTCAATTTTAACATTGAGCTCATTTTTTTTGTAAATTTGGAGTGCTGTCAGTACAGATAACAACGTCAAAAACCGGTGTTGCCTACACTGTGTTATCCTCTTTTTAAAATTTGCACCCTGTTGACTTAAACGGGAAAAGTTTTAAACCTGCTTTTAGCCTCTTAACAACCTTAATGTGTCATTACAAGTGCACAGCCATGTGAGTGAACTCGGTGAATCTGACTGCAGTAAATGTGAAAGATATGAATAAAAATGATGTTTTTTCAGCCAGCTCACATACCCGTATTTTCTTCCTGGTTTCGGTCGAAGTCCACAGTAGGCGATTGTCGAGTGCGCGCGCGCGATCATTGGTAACTAAGCAACAGTGGAGACTCAGACTGTCAGCTGTCAGCCGATGACGGTGCTGTGTGGTGTTCTGAGAATATCAGCTCAAATGGATAGTTCATCCGAATCAGATGTTGAACACACGGAGGAGGTTTGATCGTGCGCGCGAACTCGACAATCGCCTACTTTTTTTTACATAATATATGTGGGTGCACTGTGTATAATTATTTTATATACATAAATACACACACATGCTTGTATATATTTAAGAAATATTTTCATGTATATACTGTATATAGATTTATATATAATTTATATTATATATAAATATTTTATATATGAATAATATTTTTTTCTTAAATATACATGCATGTGTGTGTATTTATATATATATATACAAAATAATTATACACAGTGCACCCACATATATTATGTAAAAAAAAACTTTCATTTTGGATGTGATTAATCGTGATTAATCATTTGACAGCCCTAATATATATATATATATATATATATATATATATTAATAATGTGACCTAGAATGCTAGATTTAATATTTTAGATTTTTGGGGTTGGACATTATTAGTTAATATTAGTTATTGGTTAATGTTATTTTTCCCGTCCATGCAACTTTCATCAGCAGAAAAGATGTGCGATTTCAGGTGGTGAAAATTCTTAGATTTTGATGAAAGATTATATATATATATATATATGTGTACTTTATATTGGTAAACCAGTAAGAAGTCTCTTATACTCACCAAGGCAGCATATTTTTAATAAAAAATACATAAAAAACAGTAATAATATGAAAAATTATTACAATTAAAATGTATAGTTTAATGTGTTTTAAGTATTCCTGTGAGGCAAAGCTGAATCCTTACTCCAGTCTTCAGTGTCACATGATCCTTCAGAAATCATTCTAATTTGCTGATGTGTTGCTTTTTTAAAAATGATTTTTACATTTTACATCTTTAAATTTTTTTTATGATTGTAAATTAATATTAAAAACAGTTGTGCTGTTTAATAGACCGGTTCTTGCAACCATAAACGTCTGCGTTTCTCTTCAAAGGGCGTCTTCGATGACGGTATTCTGTAAAAATGAAGGCCATCGTTTTTTTGCATTTTGATTCTGACATCCATAAGCACAACGAGACACTTTTTCCTCTAAATCAATGGATGTCACCCATTTTTCTGCCACCACCACAATGCACGCGCAACTGCAGTGACGTAACTCTGACGTCTGCTCCCAAATGTTCTATATTTTGGTTGATACCGTGATCCTTTTTTTTTTTCAGTATTCTTTGATGAATAGAAAGTTCAAAAGAACTACATTTATTTGAAATAGATACCTTTTGTAACATTATAAATATCTTTACTGTCACTTTTGATCAATTTAACGCACTCTTGCTGAATAAAACTTTCCTTCTTTTTCAAATCTTACTGAATTTCTTTTGAATGCGCACAGGAACGTGTTTTAAGAAAGTAAACAAAGTAACGTAAATCTGACATTTTGAATTCATATGAACTTTTATATAACTTTTCACATTAACGTTTCTGTGATGATGCCACTGCAAACTAGTAAACAAGACGGCCTGAGAAAGCACCTCTGCGTCATTCCCATACTCCATCCCTGTGTGTTTAAATTTCCTCGAATGCTCTGATCCTCTTGGAACCTGTGTGTTTTTCTAGCGCTGCTCTGGGAATTCACTCTATTGGGTAGCCTATTTAGCTGCACCTCTGCCCTACTTCCTGTTTCCTTCGCATCCATCTAAAAAGATAAAATGGCCCTGAACTATAATTATCCCACACAACATCTTTAATGCTTCCTGGCGTTTTCTATTTTTGTGTCTTGCCCCTTACTCTTTGTTTTCCTCTGTGTTTTTTTTCCCCCTCTTAAGAGCCATTGTAAGATTCACCTCTTGTGCGGGCTTGTTTTTGTCTATAATTAGCTGTGAAATGGAGTTAAAGAGGGGGTTATAGAGGGCATCCCGCAAAATATAGCGAAGCGGACAGTGGGGAAGCGGAAAACAGAGGGAGGAAGTGGAGAAGGAAGGAAGGAAGCCCCCTGTGGCCCTTTAGCGTGAAAGCTGCTAAATGTCTGTTGTGACAGCGTGGGGTCTTGTGGGAAACGGGGGGGGGGGGAGGGGGCCGGCGGGTGGATACTGTGAAAACGCACACACACACACAGATGGCCGAGAGGAGGTCAGTCTGACCGCTAGCGTGAGGTCTCACTAGGAAAGCTTTGGGTGGCCCCGGTGCGGCGTGCGGCTCATCTGGCCGAGAAATTTGAGAAGCCTGCTAATTTGTATTACCATATTGTCACACCATTGAATCTGTAACATAAGTCGCTGAAGAATTTTGTGACTGCAGACCAGCCGTTCGCCCCAAGCACTGCTGACTCATTCCCGAGAGTGAAAACGGAGAGAAAGAGGTCTAAAAGAAAAGAATGATATCTATAAAGCTAGCTTGATGGACAGATGGAGACAGTAATGACATACTTAGTTTGAGACGTAGAGGCAAACGGTGACAGAGGAAGGGCTGGGAGAGAGCATGAGGACAGGTGTCAGAAAAGGGGGAAATGCAGAAGAAATCAGAAAGCACGGATGCAGGTAGACATGGCAGTGGCTGTATTGATGGGAACACATGATGTGCAGACATGCTTCGGGAATCAAATACATCTTCATGCCTGCATGCTTTTATTGGCATGAAATCACTTTCTTAAATATCCACATTACATTTTAGCATTATAATTGAAAGAAATAGTTCACAGAAATTAAAAATGATGTCTGGTTTATAAGTGAATTAGTGTCATTTTTGTTATTTTTACATACCACTGAAGTATTTATAAATATTTTTTGCATTTGCATTTAGCTTTATACATTCTAAGTTTTAGTTTTCATTTTAGTTTTCATTCTAGTAATTTTGTTGTACGTGTTTGTAATTTGTATTAGTTTCAATCACCAAAATTTTTTGTTAACAATAACAACACTGCAGTGAATAACTTAAATTTCAGTCTGTTCGTCACACCAATCTATCATAAGGCTTCAGGATTTGTATTATCATGCTTTGTGATGCATATTTCATGAAATTGTGTTGTATGGACAAAAGAAGCCTGCATGAAGATTCTTCAAAATCTCTAGTTTGTCGTTCCACAGAGAAAATAAAGCCGTGCGGTTTTAGAATGACACAAGGATGACTAAATAGTGTCTGTATTAAAGGGATAGTTCACCCATAAATTAAAAAAAAATCATCAATTACTCACCCTCAAGTTGTTCCAGACCAGTATAGGTTTATTTCCTCTGTTGAACACAAATAAGATATTTTAAAGAATGTTGGTAAGCAGAAAGTTGATGAGCCCCATAAGACTTCCATAGTTTTTTTTTTTTTTTTTCTACTATGGAAGTCAATGACTATCATCAACTGTTTGATTACCAACATTCTTTAAAATATCTTATTTTTTTTGTTCAACAGAACACTGTTTTTGTTTTGGTCTGTGTGATTCCGCCCACTGCCAATTTACCCGATAGTATTTCAACACCACTAGTTTCCAGTGGGCAGAAAACGCAGCATATCGCACCCATGGAAGCCAGCAAACAAACTAGGTCAGAGATTGCAGATTCTACCCGACCTAAAAAGCCTCAGCATCCATCTAAAAAGCTCTACGACCAGAGGCGTATTAAAACTCATCATCTCACTGCATAAGGCTCGTTGCCTCCCATTTATCAATTGCGCTCGCTCCTGTTGCTTGTTCTCAAACTGGCAACCAGCGTGAGCGTCGAGTCTGAGGAGGAGGGGGCGGGAAAACAACTCTCTCCAATATTACGAATTTGGTCTGCAGTACCCATTTCAACCACTAGCTGTCAATATTACATACTGCACCTTTAAACTAAAGTGTACTTCGTTTTTTACGCGTGGGCTGGCATATCCGTACAGTCAAGTGCGTAGCCTTTTGAAGTATACACCATTTTGATAGGCAGTCGACATGGTATAGAAAGTTTCTTCTTTGTTCAGTGTCTGTACTATTTTTCTCCAGAAGTTATGACCGCTAAAAATGTATCATTTTAAACTAAAGTTGGGGCGATCTCATAACCCCCTCACACAAGCGCTTGTCAATGCGAGCCTATGTTGTTGTTCCGTCTCTTTAGTTTAGTTTTCTTCTGTGAAACAGTGGCCCGGGTGCAGTGTTGCTACCTTGTGGAACAACTTATTAGTGCAAAACAATTTCAACGCATACGCGCAACTGCGTGTACAAAGTACGTGCTATTAGAAAAATATAAAATCGCGTCACGCGCACTGTACGTGGACCCTATCGTACGTGTAAAAACCTAAGTATGCTTTAGGCTTTATGCTAGAGTAAAGACCAGGGTGACAAGGAGCATGAGATTCTCCAACAGAACTATAAGGCTGTCCGTCTAGCCACACGTCCACAGGCCAGAACATGCACGACCCAGTCTAATTCTTCTATCTTCAATCAGATACTTAGAAATATCTGTTTGGCATGTACCCGTGTGAAACGCACCTGTCTTCAGTCCAGAAAGATGTGCGTTGAGAAGTCGAAGTTAGCAGCTGTGAGTGAATACTCTAACATTTACAGCCTATGGTTTAGTGTCTTAAAAGCTGAAGCTTTTAAGGACAAAAAACTCCTGGCTTTGTCATTTTCATTTTTGAAAGTTCATACTTCCGAAAATGTCAACGTGCACTACCGTTTAAAAATGTGGCATCAGTAAGATTTGTCTTTGAAAGAGGTCTCTAATGCTTACCCAGGCTGCATTTATATGATTTAAAAATACAGTAAAAACAGTAATATTGTGAAATATTATTAAAATTTAAAATAACTGGTTTCTTTGTTCAGAATTCAAGCTGAATTTTCAGCAGCCATTATTCCATTATTACTGTAATTTCTTTTTCTTACCGACAGCAGACATCTGAACAACAGTGTACTTGATTTTTTTTTTTTTTTTTTTGGAGAGAGAATGAAAAGTATGGAAAAGTACAAATTAAGTTACTTATGCCTAACTAAGAACCAAATATAGATGTAATGATAAAGGTTCAAAGGCTGTAAATGTGTATTCTGGCAAGCTCCTGTGTACACAGCGACTGGGAACCCAGACATCTTTCAGGAAGTGGCCTTTTGTTCAGGAACATCCTGATGCTTTTGTCTGCTCCCCGAGATCAAACCCTGGTCTGACCCCAGAGAACCACTTCCACAAACAAACCCTCACAACGCCATAAAACCTTTGAAATTAAAGGACTAGAAAATATGAATTGAAAAAGACTCAATTGTAGACATGTACATCCACTTTCATAGACCAAGGTTTAGATACTGGCAACTTTGGCATGCAATTACAAACCTAAGAAATTCTAAATTTATTCAAAAACTTTCGTATGTCAATAGACTACTTTCGTGATTCTTGTTGTCCTGGACTTGTAAGGTGTGAGAGTGTTAAGATGAATGTGAAGTTGGTAAGATTTATTCATTTCCGTGAATCAGATCAAACTGTCCGATTCAATAAATCGGTTGACCTTTTACGCTATTTCAGAACAAACATTCGCCAAGCCGCTGGTGTCCTTTTGGATATTTTTGGGTTGATGAATGCCTTTAGATGGGGCACAATGAGTGAAAGCCATATTGAGGGGTCATGGTAGTTAGGTTTTAAGGAGAAGGGTGGGGGTGTCTGTCTGGCTTTTTAAAGCTTCATGCTAGCAGTAATCCCCCTCAAGGCCTGACCCGTCTGCCAGTGTTGTTGCCGAAATGGGTCACGTGATACGGTTCAGATGGGGTGAGTCCTTCTGGTAGTCAATCTGGGCTCAAGACCAACGCCACTCCCCAGGGGTTTTGACATACCCCAATACTCTCTTATGAGATTCAATCCCTTTAGACTTCAGAAGAATATTTCTGGCATGTTTTTGTTGTGGGCACAATAAGTATTTGCCTGAAAGATGAAAAAAAAAACAGTATTTGGAACAATATTAACGGCTTTTACAACGTATCCTTACTAATGTAACTTGAAAAAATGGAATGAAATTGGCAGGTATATATTATTTTGGCTAGTGCAGTTCAAAAGAGTAATGGTAATTAGCAAGTTGATGTATCCTAATTGTTTTATTGTTGAATAAAATTCTATACATATTATACATTTATTATAAGCACACACACACACACATATATATATATATATATATATATATATATATATATATATATATACACTCACCGGCCACTTTATTAGGTACCCCATGCTAGTAACGAGTTGGACCCCCTTTTGCCTTCAGAACTGCCTCAATTCTTCGTGGCATAGATTCAACAAGGTGCTGGAAGCATTCCTCAGGGAGTTTGGTCCATATTGACATGATGGCATCACACAGTTGCCGCAGATTTGTCGGCTGCACATCCATGATGCGAATCTCCCGTTCCACCACATCCCAAAGATGCTCTATTGGGTTGAGATCTGGTGACTGTGGAGGCCATTTTAGTACAGTGAACTCATTGTCATGTTCAAGAAACCAATTTGAAATGATTAGAGCTTTGTGACATGGTGGAAGTAGCCATCAGAGGATGGGTACATGGTGGCCATAAAGGGATGGACATGGTCAGAAACAATGCTCAGGTAGGCCGTGGCATTTAAACGATGCCCAATTGGCACTAAGGGGCCTAAAGTGTGCCAGGAAAACATCCCCCACACCATTACACCACCACCACCAGCCTGCACAGTGGTAACAAGGCATGATGGTTCCATGTTCTCATTCTGTTTACGCCAAATTCTGACTCTAACATCTGAATGTCTCAACAGAAATCGAGACTCATCAGACCAGGCAACATTTTTCCAGTCTTCAACTGTTCAATTTTGGTGAGCTCTTGCAAATTGTAGCCTCTTTTTCCTATTTGTAGTGGAGATGAGTGGTAACCGGTGGAGTCTTCTGCTGTTGTAGCCCATCCGCCTCAAGGTTGTGCGTGTTGTGGCTTCACAAATGCTTTGCTGCATACCTCGGTTGTAACGAGTGGTTATTTCAGTCACTGTTGCCCTTCTATCAGCTCGAACCAGTCTGGCCATTCTCCTCTGACCTCTGGCATCAACAAGGCATTTCCGCCCACAGAACTGCCGCTCACTGGATGTTTTTTCTTTTTCGGACCATTCTCTGTAAACCCTAGAGATGGTTGTGCGTGAAAATCCCAGTAGATTAGCAGTTTCTGAAATACTCAGACCAGCCCTTCTGGCACCAACAATCATGCCACGTTCAAAGTCACTCAAATCAACTTTCTTCCCCATACTGATGCTCGGTTTGAATTGCAGGAGATTGTCTTGACCATGTCTACATGCCTAAATGCACTGAGTTGCCGCCATGTGATTGGCTGCTTAGAAATTAAGTGTTAACGAGCAGGTGTACCTAATAAAGTGGCCGGTGAGTGTATATATTATAATACGATAAAATGTATAATTTATAAAATTATAAATATTACGTGTGTGTGTGTATATATATATATATATATATATATATATATATATATAATATACTGTATAATTATATTATATTGGATATGTATATTATTATATTAAAATTGTATTATATATATATATATATATATAGGTCCTTCTAAAAAAATTTGCATATTGTGATAAAGTTCATTATTTTCCATAATGTAATGATAAAAATTAAACTTTCATATATTTTAGATTCATTGCACACCAACTGAAATATTTCAGGTCTTTTATTGTTTTAATACTGATGATTGTGGCATACAGCTCATGAAAACCCAAAATTCCTGTCTCAAAAAATTAGCATATCATGAAAAGGGTCTCTAAACGAGCTATTAACCTAATCATCTGAATCAACTAATTAACACTAAACACCTGCAAAAGATTCCTGAGGCTTTTAAAAACTCCCAGCCTGTTTCATTACTCAAAACCGCAATCATGGGTAAGACTGCCGACCTGACTGCTGTCCAGAAGGCCATCATTGACACCCTCAAGCAAGAGGGTAAGACAGAAAGAAATTTCTGAACAAATAGGCTGTTCCCAGAGTGCTGTATCAAGGCACCTCAGTGGGAAGTCTGTGGGAAGGAAAAAGTGTGGCAAAAACGCTGCACAACGAGAAGAGGTGACCGGACCCTGAGGAAGATTTTGGAGAAGGACCGATTCCAGACCTTGGGGGACCTGCGGAAGCAGTGGACTGAGTCTGGAGTAGAAACATCCAGAGCCACCGTGCACAGGCGTGTGCAGGAAATGGGCTACAGGTGCCGCATTCCCCAGGTCAAGACACTTTTGAACCAGAAACAGCGGCAGAAGCGCTTGACCTGGGCTACAGAGAAGCAGCACTGGACTGTTGCTCAGTTTTGCATGTCATTCGGAAAACAAGGTGCCAGAGTCTGGAGGAAGACTGGGGAGAAGGAAATGCCAAAATGCCTGAAGTCCAGTGTCAAGCACCCACAGTCAGTGATGGTCTGGGGTGCCATGTCAGCTGCTGGTGTTGATGCACTGTGTTTTATCAAGGGCAGGGTCAATGCAACTAGCTATCAGGAGATTTTGGAGCACTTCATGCTTCCATCTGCTGAAAAGCTTTATGGAGATGAAGATTTAATTTTTCAGCACGACCTGGCACCTGCTCACAGTGCCAAAACCACTGGTAAATGGTTTACTGACCATGGTATTACTGTGCTCAATTGGCCTGCCAACTCTCCTGACCTGAACCCCATAGATAATCTGTGAGATATTGTGAAGAGAAAGTTGAGAGACGCAAGACCCAACACTCTGGATGAGCTTAAGGCCGCTATCGAAGCATCCTGGGCCTCCATAACACCTCAGCAGTGCCACAGGCTGATTGCCTCCATGCCACGCCACATTGAAGCAGTCATTTCTGCAAAAGGATTCCCGACCAAGTATTGACTATTGAGTGCATAACTGAACATAATTATTTGAAGGTTGACTTTTTTTTTTTTTGTATTAAAAACACTTCTTTCATTGGTCGGATGAAATATGCTAATTTTTTGAGACAGGAATTTTGGGTTTTCATGAGCTGTATGCCAAAATCATCAGTATTAAAACAATAAAAGACCTGAAATATTTCAGTTGGTGTGCAATGAATCTAAAATATATGAAAGTTTAATTTTTATCATTACATTATGGAAAATAATGAACTTTATCACAATATGCTAATTTTTGGAGAAGGACCTGTATATATATATATATATATAATTTATA
The DNA here is from genome assembly GCA_029959095.1 of Rhinichthys osculus. Classification (NCBI taxonomy): domain Eukaryota; kingdom Metazoa; phylum Chordata; class Actinopteri; order Cypriniformes; family Leuciscidae; genus Rhinichthys; species Rhinichthys osculus. The sequence continues at coordinate 53,744,875 of JARWKJ010000003.1, forward strand.
ATATAATCAAAATAATATATTATAAATAATAAATGTATTATAATTATTTAATTGACATAGCAAGTTTACATCCTAAATGTATGTTTATTAATTAAATGTCAAATGTGTTCTTATATTTTAAAGTTTTTTTTCCAGTATTTAGTTTATTTATGTTAATCCAACAGTAATATGACCAAATTGTGAAAAAATACTAAAACATCATTGCTTATGAAGCCAATTTAGTAGAAGTACTGCGATACCAAGTTTCAAAGATTGACAAAAATAGCTTAATAGAAAATCATCCAGATCTTGAATGATTTCGCTCGATCCTAACTTTACTCGAGTGTATTCGACTCTAGTCTGGACCCTGTGAGAGTTTGGCTGTGTTGGGTAAATATTTCTCTGTGGCTCAAACGGGGTGGTGGTGCAGGCGCCAGCCTCTTCTCTCGTTTGTGTTGGCCCAGCGCCCTTAGCCCACGTCCAGTTCTGTATGATAATGTGAAAATCCCCCTCCATCCACAGGCACTTGCTCTGGCGCTCGCACGTACTCGCACACGAACACACTTATCCTCGTCCACTGTTCTTATATGCAGTGAGAGTAATCCTGAGCCGTTCATAATATCTGTCTCTCTTGCCCCTTATCTGAGCATAGAGTGATTGATAGTGTGTGGAAAAAGACCTCACAGAACCAGAGAAAGAAATGATCGCTTCTCTCTACCGCTTCCAGATTATTGCGTACGTTTGATAACTGCTGGAAAATATTGAATTCGAGACATCCAATCCCGTTATTTTAAGCGCACCGACATTCCTTGCATATTGTAGCTTCATCGTAATTTGACAAACTGACAGTAGAGCAGGCCCTTAACCCTTGCAAGAGTTTATCATTATGAGTTTCCATCAGAATCATCATAACTAAATTTGCAAAACTCTCCGCCAAGATGCTAGGGTGTTCTGGGTAGTTGTTTTCAGCCAAAATAAAAGCTCAATGGTTTAAGAAACTAAGACAGCCATAAATATTATTCTTGTAATTTTACAGTTCAAATAAAATAAAAATCAAGTCAAGATCCCAAGATCCAAGTCAAGTGTAAAATAAAAATCAAGTCAAGATCCCACCGCTAAGTGTCTAAAACATACTGGCCCGTAGATATGACTCTGAAATTATGCTTCTGTTTTGACCTGTTTTGCCTTTCATCAGATAAAAGTCTTGAAGACTTGTATTAAAGAAAATATTTGAGGCATACTTCATGTCCATAGCATGAACGGTTCAGGATGAGGTTTAATATTATGGTAGCTTCTTATTTCGCCGTTCACAATTAGCGACTAGAGCAGGTTAACTGGCTTTTTGTTCAGATTTTGGACTCATTCTGAAACCTGTTCAAGTGAGAAGGTGTGAGTGTTATGTGTCCCTGGTGATTTGGTCATTTTAGTTTAGGGAACTTTGAAATGGTGGCACCAGGTGTTGGACTTAGAGCCCAAGCGCTCTACTGTTCCCAGAGTGAGCCGTAGGCTTAAAGCGGGGCTCGTAATGTAGTCAGGTTACTGATACTGGGGGATTTAGGCAGTCGGACTTCATACAGACTTTATGGAGCCTACAGGCTGAGGGGGAGGGTTTCTGTGTGTGTGTGTGTGTGTGTTGTTGTGTGTGTTGTGTGTGTGTGTGAATGGCTTTCCCAGGCCGAGTCGCTCGGTTGACTGAGTGAGTTTTAAATGGCGCATTTGTCATCACCTTTGCCCCACGGAGTGTGACGGGACGCAGCGCTCCCCCTCAAAAACCTCCCGCAGCCCTTCTCACATATACACTCACACACTCCATTCTTCCATCATTGGCTCATCATCCGACCCCCCCTGCTCTCCACGGTTACTCCTCCGTCACATTCTCTCTTTCAGGCGAAGGGTCAGTGACAGCCGCTACTGTTCGAGATCCTCCCGACACACACACACACACACACACAGATGTTTAGACTTCTATAGTTTCATAGAAAGCTAATTGTATTTACTAGAGTTTTATTATTTACTTTGTTTGATTCATTTTGAGCTTTCAGGGAGTCCACAAAGGGAGGTTTTACAATTTTGTCCTCCAAGTACAGCTAAGTAAATATCCACACACATTAATCCTTCAGCGTATGGTCAGACATGACTGGTAAACCACAAACGACAGGGAAAGTTTAAGGAAATAGCTATTTCAGAATAAAACTCTTATTTGGTATTTGTTTGTTTGTTTTTCCCCATGCATTAATGATTTATTCTTGAATAAATGGGTCTTAGTGTTTGGTTTTCTTCAGGGCTAATTAGGATTTACTGGAAAGGTTGTTGTTGTTTTTTTTGTGCCAAATTATTATCTTAGTTCTCCCGCTCTCACACTCACTTTACACATTTCTACAAAAACAAAGAGCTGTATGTAACTGAATAACATTTTTTTTTTCAAAAGTTTTGTTCTTTATCATATTCTTTGTTAATTTCTTCTTTCGTAAATTCACATGTAGTTTCCACATGTATTTTTGGTCACAACAAGCCTGTTTCAAGATTAAGATTAAGGATCTAAGGCCACTTTCACACAGCAGCAGAACATGGTTGTCAGTACTAGGTATTTTAGTCCTTAATACGGTTACGTCCACACACAGTTCGGTTGTTAACGGGAATAACAACCGCTTTCTCAACTCACATCTGTAAAACTTCAGGACTCACAACCGCATTCTCGGAAAACCCGTGCTGTGTGAATCCAACTGGACTGGACAACTAGTTGACTTGACTCCTGTGTGAACATAGATACGATTAATAATTGTGTGTGTGTGTGTATTATCAATATATTTGAACAGGTAACACTTAATTTCGATGGTCCACTTTAGACATTACTATAAGTAACTTTGCAACTACATGTCAACTAGCAGTCATTAGAGTATAAGTAGACACTCTCCTTAATATCTGCTAAGTAACACTTTATTGGTCACCAACAGACATTATGCTAACTTTTACAACTACATGTCACTTTTACTAACCCGAACCCTAATCTAACAGTCTACTAATACTCAACTGAGAGTTAATTGACATGTAGTTGCAAAATTACTTTTTACTTTTACTGCAGAGGTGGACAGTAGTGAAGTATATTTACTTTATCAGTGTTTTTCTTTGGAAAACTTTTATTTCACTACGTTCCAAAGCATAATGTCGTACTTTTTACTGCACTACGTTTCATAAATAAAAGTCCATGGTCCAATTTTTTTTTTTACCTTTGATACTTAAGTACATTTAGATATTTAGTAATTTCTTGTACTTAAGTAAAACTTTAAATTACTTTTACTCCAATGTAATTAAGTATTAAATGAAATTCAATATACAACGTAGTGCAGATAAAGTACAGACATGTAGTAAAAATACTTCACTGACTACTGTCCACCTCTGAAATATTGTGATGTAATGATATTATATATATATATTATAATATATAATATATTATAATAATTTATTATATTATGTATATACATTATGATTATATATATATTTAGAGCAAGTGTGAAACATATTTGTATATTTACACAATATTTAATTTAAAAAATCGTGCGTGTAGTGTGTGTGTGTGCGTGTTTCTTTAAATTAAAGAAACTCTTTACTCCCTTTTTTCTTTGTCAATCTTTTTTTGTACTTCCTCCTTTCATTGAGTGCATGAATGGAATGGAGTCTGCTTTGCGTGTTTAAGATGCACAGTGGAAGGAGAAAAAAAATCACTTTGCCCTCTGTTCAAGGAGGAGGTGGGGGCGGTTATGGGGGTAGAAATCACTGCGAGTACTAGTGTAGGGGGGAGGAGCGGCCCAACAGGAGAGGGAGGGTCGGAGGAGGTCGTCTGGGAAGCTTTGTGTCGTCTTTCCAGGGGCAGACACTACCTGCACTTGTCAGTGATTGCAAGGTGACCCTTGACCGGGGGGAGTGGCGTCTTGTCAACATTAATTAGCGGGCCATGTCTGGGTACGCTGCACAGACCCTCGGCCATGACCGTCAGACAGACAGACCCACAGCGGCGGGGCGGGGTGACGGAGGGGTAACGGCCCCCTCTCGGCTTTCAATGACTCTTTTCTCCTTTCGTGTCAGAGGTCATCGTGTAGCCGCGCTCTGCTAATTGTGCCCCAAAACGTGTTTTTATGTCTCCTGCCTTCTTTCTTCAGATTTAAACCGCACAGACGTAGGAAAAAACTGCTTGGCATCAATCTGAAAAGGTGAAGGGAAACATATGGTGAACACCGATGATCTGTGATTAGAAAGGCAGAGGTCTGTGCTGACAGGACGTCAAACGGAGCCGGTGTTTGTTTACGTGTACGCACATATGTTAAGCGCTAACCTTCCCTGCACCGGGCCACGACTTACATACCACACCGCAGCCCCCCTCAATCCATCAGTCTTGGGACCAAGCAGCCAGAGAGAGAGAGAGAGAGAGAGAGAATTAGCTATAATGAGAACTAGGACAGTTCATGAATCTAATTACCCGTGAAACGAGCAACATAGTACTTCTGCTGTTGTCCAGGCCGTCGTTCGTCATACACACCAGGGCTTTTACATGCACAATGCAAACACAAGATGCCATGCGCTATTGGACCTCACGTGACTCTCCTATTCATTTAGTTTATTGGATTTCAATGTTGTTTATTTTAGTATCAGAGATCCTGAGATTATTGCGTGGATTTATGTAGGTGGATGTCATAACATTTTTGCAGAAATATTATATTTATTTTTTTATATATTTTCTATTTAAGGTGAAAATATACCAAATAAAAAGCCAAATGATTACTTATGGAATCATGAATCTTACGTGTTATATTACAGTCTCCTGTGTTTAATGAATAAACCAGATTATCACAAATTAAAACACACGGAAATGAATTTAGATTCTCAGGAAATGAGATTATATATGAAGATGGATTTCTCATTATATAAAATATTAAAATCTGATTTAAAATGAAGTGTGTATGTGTATATATACATACACACACACACACACACACACACACACACACATTATATATGTATATATATTAATTTACTCACTCATTTCATCCATAGGTAATGGAAGATTTTTTTAATATATATAATGTTTTTGGACTTGGAAATACTGAGGATTTTTTATATTTATTTATCACAATATATATATATTTCATTTCATAAGCATTTTATCTGAATGATGTATAATTGTAGAGCTGTTATTTTGCTGATAGCAAAATACTTTTTATATAAGACTTTTAGCAAATGATATAGACTAATACTAATATAAAAGTTTTTACAAATTAAAATTGTATATATGATTGATTATAAGCAGATGTTTTCCAGCCTTTTGAGTATTAATTTCCTCACTGTGTGAAGAAAATGTAATATTAAATAATAGAAGGTTTTAAAATTCTGAAATATTTCTGCTTGTGTTTCACTTTGTTGTTCCTTCTGCTCTTGTTCATATCCACAAGACTCAGATGGGGGAAAAAACAACTGCCAGTTTATATGACATCCTGTCCATTGTAAGTGCCTATTCTCTCTGACCCTGCCAACACCCAATATAGAAAGGTTAAGACAATAGCCTTTATCACCTTGGCTCTCTTTCTCACTCACATGGGCATTTATTCACTTACCCCCTTTTCCTGTTGATCACTAAAACCTTTGCCATAGACCCCTTACAAGCGTGCATAAGGTGGCCGGCTCAGTGGATTGTATTGTCCCCCTCCCCGACTGCATTGATTCTAATCTCTCCCCTCCCAACAGCCACTACTCCTGGCAGACTGAATGGAGATCTGTGTGAATAATGCTGCCTTCCTTCAAGTTCCTACTTATGATTAGAAGTGTGTTAAAGTGGTTTTGGTTGGAATAAAATGTGATTTCCATATTTCTTTCTTTCTCTTTTTCACTTCCTGATAAAGACTGAAAGCTTTTAGCTCTAGCTTTTAGTGGTAGTGCTAATACAGCAAAATGAAGAGGGAAAGATGCTCATTAGTCATTTAATTGATGCAATCTATTGTTGTGTTCAAGTCACAATCTGCACATTAGTGTTGACGTGAAGTTATTAGCAGGTGGAAACTTTCTTTAAGCCAAACTTTCCAAAGAGGATGCGTGTCATTTAAAGAATTTCAATTGAAGCAAATTGTTATTGATCAGTAAGTAGTTGTGAATGTTGAGTATTTAGCGTTTTATGTACTGTTGATAAAGTATAATGATAAAGCATGTCAGAAAATATGATTCACTTAGCTGGATGTTTTATTATGAGACTTGTGCAACCAAACTACGTTTCCCATCACTCTTTGTGGCAGCACAAGAATCATTTTGCACACAGTTATGGCATCAATTGAACAACTAATGCACATCCTATGTCTATTTTACTCCAAAAACATCATAATTATGACCAATATATTTCAAGCATGATTTCTTTAATGTCGTGAAAATCTAGATTTTCCTCTGGCATTTACGACACTCATGCATATATATGATTGAAGACAACATGATTCTTTCTCTGGCTGAACATAGTACGCAAAATAATAATAATTAAAATCATAATACATTGCAAATTGTAGAATATACATACGTTTTAGGCTAATTTTATCTACAAAATTCATATATACACTACCATTCAAGTTTGTGGTCGGCAAGATTTTTTTTAATGTTTTTGGGAAAAAATGTATATGCTTTATTTGTTTGATCACAATACAGTAAAACACTAATATTGTGTGAAATATCATTACAATTTAAAATAAGTTTTTTAATATATTTAAAAATGTATTCTTTTGATGGTAAAGCTGCTGATTTGGTGCTCAAGACACATTTCTTATTATCAATGTTGAAAACAGTTGTACGGCTTTTGTACGGATGTTTTGATGAAACCATAATAAAAAATGTCTTCAGGATACTTTGATAAATATAAATCTTTTGTAACATTGTAAAAATGTCTTTACTGTGACTTCTGTTCAATTTAAAGCATTCTTGCTGAAAGAAAAAGTATATTTCTTAAAAAAAATTACCCAAAACTTGAAATTTGAACGGTATGTACATAGTTTTTGCAGCTAATATAACTATGCAATCTGGTCGCTCTGTTTGTCTCTTTGAGAATTTAAAAATGCACTTTGTTGGTGTTATAAATAATGCTCCATTTATATTACAAAAGCACTTGCAGTTAAGCTAGTAGAACGAACATGGTCTCTTTTGTCTCCTGTCTTGTTCTCTCAGTCTTTGATTTGACTCTCAGCCCTGTGAACGTCCTCATAAAAAATATTCTAAGCTGTTTTTCAATAGTGTAGGTTTGTTCGCTTTTCATTTGTGGGTTTTTGAATCGGCTCTAAACTGTAACCCACGTTGGTATGTATGTGTAAGGATGTACAGTACACAAGCTCAAGTTGATAAAGGGAAGCAGATGCCAAGACGTTAATTGGTACAGCCTGTGAGCCGCTCTCTTTCTCATCTTCCTCTGTAATCTTTTTTTCATCCACCTCTTTTTGATCTTTGGCTTACAGTAGGAGAATGAAAACAGGGATTTCTATTGGGCTCTTTCCAAGTCTTCCCTAAACATTTGAAACGGTGCATTCAGCCCATAGGAATGAGCAGGAGACCTTGACGTGCTTCTGAAGATTTATGTTTAACTCAGATTTAAGTTCTTCATTAAAACATTAGACTTTATATCCAAACGCAATCTTTTTAGGTGGATTCGGGTGTTGCACATCTTTGTTATATCTCTCTTCTCTTTGAAGGTCAGGTGAATGTTTTTCTTTTGAATATTTGAAATGGGTACATAGAAAAACATCTCTGTGAAATGCATTACAAGAATCAGACAGTAGTTACTCTTCTTTAATGTTGGTTTATGTTGGTTTAACATCTACAGTCCATAAAGTAGTTTGGCCTGAGGTTGTAAGTTTCAACCCTGCAATGCATGAAACATCAATGTGCCATTGACCCATATGAGATTTAGTGGAAGATTTGAAGTGGAAATCTTGACTGTATGAAGGACATCATGAACTCTTTGAAGTATCAAGCCATTTTGGCAAAGATGGTGATGCCTTCGGTGCAGAGACTTTACTGCAGGACAGCCATCCCAAAGTATAGATCCAAATCTACTTAAGCTTGGTTCAGGGATCAGTAGAATGTTCTTGAGTGGTCTGTACGGTCTTCAGATTTAAATCTTATTACAAATATCTGGTGGAATTTGAAGAAAGCAATGGTAATGTGAAAACCAAAGATTATCAGTGATCTGGAGGCTTTTTCAAGTGAGGAATGGGCCAAAATTTGCAGTAGAGAGGTTACAGAAGCTTCTAAGCACTTACTGGCAGTGTTTATTGGAGGTTATAAAGAATAGAACATTCTGCACAGAATGTAAGACTTGGGGGTTGAATAATTTTGAACACGAATGTTTAAAGACAATTTGATTACTTTCCATTTCTCATCAACTTTGCTTTCTCGGAATCACTTAAATGTGTATTAATAAACTTTCTTTAATAGTTTACTGATGCCTTTGTTGAATTGTCTTCTTGATCAGCATGATCTTTCTTGATTTCAAAATGCCTTGCAGGTCAAAGGGGTTAAATAAAAAAATAAATTTGATTGGAACAGACATCTGTTCGATGTGAAGGTGAAGCGAATATTGTTGATAATCTCCTAACAAGGCCACATATTAAGGCCTGGTTAGATTAGATGGTAAGCAAACAATTGCAGTTGGATGCAGGAGAAATGTGCAGGAATAAAGATCTGAGCAACTTTGACAAGAGCCAAATTGTTATGGCAAGGCGACTGGGTCAGAGTATCTCTGAAAAGGCAAGGCTTGTGGGTTGCTCTCGGTCAGCAGTGGTGAGAATTTACCAACAGTGATCCGAGGAGGGACAAACCACTAACCGGCGACAGGGTGTTGGGCGCGCAAGGCTCATCGATGCACGAAAGCAACGAAGCCTATCCCATTTGGTCCGAGCCAACAGAAGATCTACTGTGGCACAAGTCACAAAAAAATGTTAATGATGGTTATGGAAGAAATGTGTCACAACACACAGTGCTTCACACTCTGATGCGCATGGGGCTGCATAGCCATAGACCAATCAGAGTGCCTATGATGACCCCTGTCCACCTTCAAAAGCAGCTACAATTTCCACTCGAGCGTCGGAACTGGACCTTGGAGCAGTGGAAAGAGTCCATTTTTCTTTTACATCACATGGACGGCCGTGTACGTATGCGGCGTTTACCTGGGGAAGTGATGGCACCAGGATCATTGTGGGACGACGACAAGCCAGTGGAGGAATCCAGAAAGCAGTGTGATGCTCTGGGCAATGTTCTGCTGGGAAACCCTGGATCCGGCCATTCATGTGGACGTAAATTTGACACGTGCCACCTACCTAATCATTGTTGCAGAACAGGTACACCCCTTCATGACAATGGTGCTTGCTGGTGGCAGTGGACACTGCACACATTGTTCAAGAACAGTATTTTGTGGAATTTGTGTTCAAGGTGGGTTCAAGGAGTTCAAGCTGTTGCCCTAGGTAGGATTGCACCAGCCGTTCGTAAGTTCTTTCTTAAATTGGAACGTAAAGTCCACACTAGAGGCTTATTAACTACTAGCTAGTTTGTAACTAACTCTGTACTTTATTCGGTTGCACCATTTGTTCTTAAAGGAGTCATATAATGGTACATGCACTTTTACAAGTTGATTGTACTGAAATGTGTGTTGGCAGTGCCTGTACACAACCATCATATAATGATAAAAATCCATCCAGTGTTTTTTTTTAATCTCCTTATGTTTTCCCGTCTCAAATCGAGCCGTTCGACCGAGTGACGTCACACGGTCGGACGCCCTCCCACGATTGTTGATTGACAGTAGCGTTTTAACACCGACCCGCCCTGAGCGAGCTGTCATCATAGTCCGTCATTGTTGATACACTGGAGCAGAATGGCGTCTAAGCGATTGTGGTGTTCTGTTCTTGGGTGTAATAATGAACACAGCAGTCATTTCAATGTTCCTAAATCCGAACCACTGAAGACGCAGTGGCTGAGTTTGTTTTCGAAGGAAATATTCCATACGATCAACGTCAATGCTTTCATGTTTGCACGAATTATTTCTCACCAGACTGCTTTATAGACTAGGGTCAGTATAAAGCTGGTTTTGCTAAGAAGCTGCTCCTGAAAAAATAATCGGTACCAACTATTCGTTTCCCTGCTGTGTGAGTGTAAAGTTTTATTAACCTTTATATTAATCTTTGCAAATCATGAAAAACGTTTTTTCATGACCATTAGCTGTAACATCAATCTGTCAAAGAACTAACGTATACATCAGTAAACACACAGCGTTTGCATCTCACTACTCTAACCTCCCAGTGCATACAAAGATAGATCAAAGTGACATTACGTTAACCAACCATTCAGAAACGTCCTGTTCGAGCCTTAATTGTCGAACTTCTTTCGTCATCTTGTTCCGGGTCCGACTCCGGTTCAAATTGATACGGTTGCACAGATGTGTCCTCAGAGACGCTGCCATTCTTTCTCCAAAATATACCCTCAACTGTTGTCAAGGAAACACTCCACGTGCGTTGTGTCAAAACGCCCCACAGAACAAAGGGGCGGAGTGAGCGAAGCTCATTATCATTTAAAGACATGCAATACTAATGAGAATTTTTAATCAAAGTATATTACAAACTTTTTATTTAGACACTAAAGAATCATAGTAACTTGTATAAAAATGGCATTATATGATCCCCTTTAAGTCAGAACGTTGTTAGTAGGTCGTAAGCTCTCCATAAAGTAATGTGTAATCGCATAATATGACCCATCGATTGGTGTTGAAATGCCTTGAATTTCAGTTTATCCTTCATTCTAACTTCTATTGCCTCACCCAAATTAAGAATAAATTTCCATTAAATACAAAAAAAACATTGGAAATTACATTTATTGATTAGCCTATGACTGATTTTATTTGATATGCACAATACGGACCAATGTACAGCGGCGCGCTGTAGGACTGATGTTCGTGTTGAAGAGCCATATCTTTTCACATAACGTTCACTCTCTTAAAATGTAAGTGAGTGTAAATGTCAGCATTATCTTTATATCTATTATATTTATTTTATGTCTAAAAAATGTGCAAGTCTGTCGGGTAAAACGAGCTTATTGATGCAGTTCAGTCAGTCAGCTATTTTATTCCAACTGTTACTCCTGATCGAAGGCTTCCGTAAATATTTAGTTTATATGTAGAGTTGCGCTTGAACTAAGTTTTATTGGGCAACGCAAAAATATTTAGTAGTGCGTAAGTTGTAACTTAGTGCCCATTTACTTCAAAACTAGGCTAAGTTGTAACTTACACACAGCTGGTGCAAACCCCTGGCCTCCAAATTCCCCAGATCTCAAACCAATTGAGCATCTTTGGGAGGTGCTGGACCAACAAGTTTGATCCACAGCGGCTCCAGCTCGCAACCTACAGTACTTGAAGTATCTGCCGCTAACGTCTTGGTGCCAGATACCACAGGACACCTTCAGGGGTCTAGTGGAGTTCCTGTCTCAGCAGGTCAGTGCTGTTTTGGCAGCACACGGAGTACCAACAGCATATTAGCCATAATGTTTTAGTTTTAATAATGTTGGTGTAAATAGCAAGCAATGGATTTTAGTTCATGTGTCCTTTAACTGACGCCATGGCAATTTATATGGTTGCCATAAAACAATTAAACAATTTCATAAAAGAAGCAAGACAGTTGACCCCAAGGTTGCTCCAGGGTGTTTGTTCTTGTAATGTAAGTATACTGTAGCTTAGCTAAGTAAAATTTTCACATAGTAAACTAAGCATGACCAGCATCAAGTTTTTGAGAACCATGATCTCCACCCTACTCCTTCACCATTTATCTATGGATCATGTATGGTAGGTCAGGTAACCTTACCGCACCTCTGGCCCTCCTTCAGTTAAACAGAGCGCAGTCCGGGATCTCTGTGGGTCTTTTGTGTGTATGAAAAGACTTTAGTGTGTGAATAGGGTTGAGGTGGGTGAATAGGGCTAACTGTGTCTTTCCACCTGTCTATCAGATCGGGCTCTTGTTACTCTTTGGCTTCCTGAAATGATCCATATTTCAAAGTCACATCGTCCTGCGTTGATGTGTGAATGCACAGGTCTTCATTTTCTTTTCCGCGAGGCTTTTTATACCTGCCAAGAGGGAAGAAAAGGAGCGAGAGGGAGGCATATGGGCTTGGAAAGAGCACACTTGCTCTTTGTTACGTGACCCGAAAAACATACAGTCTGTGTATTCACACGCACACACACGTGACTCTAGACATTTATCTACCCCGTGCGCTCTTGAACTGTTCTTTATATTCCGCAGCACAATATGTTTTCCCTCCTGGATGAACATTAATTACTCGAATAATTCTGCTCTACATTGTAAATCTTTTGTGTCCTTGTGAATATTGACGTTAGCCTCACTTAACACACTAAACCTGTCAAGAACAGGTCTGGATTATTTTTTACCCCAAAATCAAAAATAACCTATAATAAAGAGCTATTAAGATTTTTTGCATTGTGATTTTTCTTGAGAGTCAATCATATTTTCCTCTGAAATTCTCATTACCGTTATGCCAAAAACAAATATATATATATATATATATATATATATATATATATATATATATATATTTATTTTTTGCCTATTTATAATGTGTTAATACAGGGGGAAATATGATATATTTAATTCATAAAAATTTTATAATGCATGGTAGTATTTGCTGACCTGCCTCTAATTTATGCTGATTTAAAAAAATGAGAATAATAATAAAAAAGTGCAGATTAATAATGTTAATGAGAGAGATTTTTGTTATTAGTTTTATATTTTTAATGTAGAACTATTTTCGTATTATTATTTATGGTAATAAGAGTTGAGTTGGAAAATGTGCTTTATTTTTATGAAAATATTGTCAATGCAAAAAAAAATCGTCCTTAAAATAAGCCTTGTTTTCTTTATCCAAATTAAAAGTTCTGGACTGTTGTAGCTTCAAAACTTTATTACATCTATATTAAAATATTTGTAAAACGCTTTAGAAAATGTATAACTTTAAATATTAATATTATTGTATTAATATTGGAAAAATAACTATATATTATTATTTCGCTACTATGGCAGCATGGATACATTTTATTTTTATTTATTTTTTTGTGAAATTACACATTTTATGAGGCTCCCTGAGATATTATTTACCGTTTGTGCTCTTGAATGGTTGTGTATATATTTTACACAGCACAAAATGTTTTCCCTGCTTAAAGATCATTAATTACTTCAATAATTCTGCTGTAGTTCGTAGACCTTTTTATCTCCTCTTGAGCTTTTTTTCTTTTTTGGCATCTCTCACCTCAGCAGTGGAGCTCATATGCATAGTGTGAAGTCATTTCCAGCCCTGTTGAGCTGGTTAAATATTTAATATGTGTCTGACACTTTCTCTGTACAGGGTTCAGGTACTGAATCCCTCGGCTTTGACTTTTCTGTGCGTGTGCAAGACACACATGCACCGGAGCTCCCGGTTCCCTCAGAGACTGCTGAATATTTCACTGGTGCTCCGTGCCCTTTGATGCCTGCTTTAATCCTTCATGGCGCTCAGCAGGATGAGCTCCCGGGGGACGCAGGTGTGTGTGTGTGTGCACGCCTGTTCCCGCACACACGTGTGTATGTGTCGGATGTGTTTTAATGAGCTGTATTTTTTTGTGAAAACTACAGTTGGGTCATGTCTGATGCTGTTTCTTTCTTTCACCTCTCCCGAAAACCCACAACCGGTATTCTGAGAGTCAAAAATGTGGGCTTGTTTTCTTGCTCAGTTCCATTTTATTCCCCGCATAACCATGATTGTACCTTTCTTCCCTCAAGTTTCCAAATTGTTGAGACATGTAGTCGACACTGTTATGCAAAACACGCTGAATTTGGAGATCGTATTACAAAGACTGGGATTGCACCTGGCATTTACACCTGTCTTTGGTGATCCGATCACAAGTGGGCAGAACGAAAATACAGATGGGACCCAATGTGTCTCGAGTTCAATCAGAAGGTGGACAGGGTTTGTTCACGTTCACGTTCTCACAGCATTTGCATTGTTAGAATTCATTAAAATGTTACCGGCCAATTGGCGATTGACACCGTTTCATATACTCGTCAACGCCAATTTTTACTCGCATTTGTGTTTGGCGAGTGTTCATTTTAGGCCCTTATATACATACATATTAGGAGTGTAACGTCAGATGTGTGTGATTTAATGCGTTCGAGTTCTGTTTTCCTTAGCACACAAATTGAATGTTAGCACCTGCAAATGTTACAAATTCACACAAGTATTTCCATTTTGCATAAAGTATTACCCTGACAGTGCTAATAAACGGTATTTATTGTTTGAATTTCGTGATAAAATGGACAGAATTTGAAAGCTTGTCTCATGTCAAACGTAACAAAGCACATAGCTTATTGCGGTTTATTGGACAAACATTCATGATGAAGCCTGAAAAGTGACGCAAGGTCTGTGTTCAACTTTCTCTTCATAAATAAATAACTGCATAATCTTGCCTTTATGCTATAACACAGCTTTTTTTATCCCAAGACAGACCGTTGTTAAATAAAAAATAAATAAAAAAACTTTTTCGAGGTATACCGAACTGTCACTTTTGTGTACCATTACACCACAAAAATACAGTATTTGTTTCCATTTATTTTATTTGAGGACATTTTGGGGACAATTTTAATTACACTACCGTATTTGTTTGTTTATTTATTTTAAAATTAGTATCATACACATGTCTTATTTTGATTTAATATTTGGAGGTTTACTTTTTAGTACTTTATAATCCAGTGGCTAGCCTGCTCTCTCTCTCTCTCTCTCTCTCTCTCTCTCTCTCTCTCTCTCTCTCTCTCTCTCTCTCTCTCTCTCTCTCTCTCTCTCTCTCTCTCTCTCTCTCTCTCTCTCTCAGGCCCACACCACATTCCTTCCCCACGGTTATGCATCTATTACACTCCTGTTGTCCTCCAGGACCTCTATAAACTCGCTCGTTCCCTCGCCCTTTACCCACATCCATTCGTTACAATCCAGCACAGGTCATTATCAGTGTCCCAAACAGAGACAAACCCCCCATATAACCGCCCCCATCTCCTCCCCTAAGTTAACCTGCGAGTGGCCTTGGGCCGAGAGGTCATTAATCAGGGGTCGGGGCATTGGGTATGATTACGACGGGGACTGTGGGTGCTTGATAGCCTAGAGATGAGCGCTGTGAAACAGGGCATTACACGTGTTTGGGGATAGATAAATATACTGTCCTGTGGCAGTCGGGTCGGCCCCCCTCGGGACAAATAAAGCCCCTATTAACATCCAACCCTTCATTGCGTTTGACAGGCGAATCAATTAGGCCGGTGTTTGGGTGACCTGTGCGCTGCAGTGAGGGTGAGGTGAGGGAGCAGATGAATGGAGCGCTCACTGTAACTCTCTCCAGGGACTCCAGTGTGCTGGATCAATGTCACATGATGACCCGTCGTTCACTCCCTCACGCTGCCTACAGCTCAGAGTGCTTTTCTTCTGTTTCCTTCCTTCCCTGTTTACTTACTTCCCTTTCCTCTTACTCTTTTTCCCTCCTTCTTTCCTTTTCTGCCTCTTTATTGACTCCGTCCCTCCTTCCACAGTTCTTGTCCACTTTCTTGTCTATCCTTCCTTTTTTCCTTCCTTCATTTTTTTACTCTTCTTTTTTCTCTTCTTCCTTCCATCCCTCCTTGCTTTCCTTCCTCCCCTCCTTCATTTTTTTTACTCTTCCTTCATTTTTTCTTTACACTCATTCCTCCACTGTATCTGCTACCTTTTTCTACCTTCTCTCCTTTCTCTCTCGTTCTTTTGTCTCTTTCCTCCTTTCTTTCCTTCCTTACAACTCTTTTTTCTTTTTTCCTTCTTTCCTACCTTTATTAGTGATGGGAAGTTCGGTTCATTTTACTGACTCTCTCGTTCGATCTCGTTCATCGAAATAAACAAATCTTTATGAGAGTCATTTCGTTCATTTAAGTGGCTTTAAATGTTATACTTTTAACAGCCAAATTCCCAGAACACATCCACCTACGCAATCTTGATCATATTCTGAGTTAAGAAATCATTGTAATACAGCCAAAGATAATTTACAGGGAACATAAATATGTACTTTACCTTCTGAGTCTCTCGTTCATTTGTCACGTGACCGACGCAATCACGGGATCGTTCATGAATGACCCATCACTAACCTTTATTCCATTATTAAATTTATACTTTACTTCCTTCTTTCCTTCCTTTATTTTTTTCTTTGTTTTTTTTTCCCCTAATTTCTCCACGGTTTCTGCCACTTCTTTCTTTCATTTCTTTTCTTTCACTCCTTCCCTGTTTCCTTCTTTTCTTCCTTTTCCTCTTCCTCTTTTCCCTCCTTCCTTCCTTCCTTTTCTGCTTCTTCAGTGATTTCCGTCACCTTCCTTCCCTTCTTCCTTTCTTTTTTCATTCTTTTTGTTCTTTGTCTCTTCCTCCTTTCATTCCTCCTTATTTTCTCCTTACTTCCTACTTTCCTTCCTCTCTTCATATCTTCCTTATTTCTTTTTGTTTTTACTTCCTATGTTCCTACTTCCTTCCTTTATTTTTTACTTCCTGTATTAATTCCTGCCACCTATTCCACCTTCTGTCCTATAACCTTTCTTGTCCTTCCTTCCTTTTCCTCTTATCCTCTATCTATCCTTTTTTCTACCTTTTCCCTAATGCTTTCAGCCTTCCTTCCCTTCTTCCTTTCTTTTTTCACTCTTTTTGTTCTTTGTCTCTTCCTCCTTTCAGTCCTCCTTATTTTCTCCTTACTTCCTACTTTCCCTCCTCTCTTCATATCTTCCTTATTTCTTTTTGTTTTACTTCCTATGATCCTACTTCCTTCCTTTATTTTTTACTTCCTTTATTAATTCCTCCACTTTTCCTGCCACCTATTCCACCTTCTGTCCTATAACCTTTCTTATCCTTCCTTCCTTTTCCTCTTATCCTCTATCTATCCTTTTTTCTACCTTTTCCCTAATGCTTTCAGCCTTCCTTCCTTTCTTCCTACCTTCATTCTATCATTAATCTCTTTTTTTTCTCTCATTCAGTTCATTCCTTTCCTCTTCTCCTCTTCCTTTAAGCCATTAAACTTTACTTCTCTCTCTCTCCTTCCTTTTATAGTTTTTCATCTCATTCTCTCTCACACATTCCTCTTTTTTTCTCCCCCATCCAACACTACCACAATTCCCTTCTCGATACTCTTCCATTGTTTGTCATCCAGAGCAGATTAATGGTGTCTCAGATGTATATCACACTTAGGTTTCTGATCTTATCGCAACACACCACGCGGCCAAACAAAAGGCAAGTTCACCTGCGTGCATCGTGTGAATACAAGCTCCCACATTCACCTCCAGGCCCATTAAATGTAGATCCTCTGAATAACATCAGATTCTCTTACCAGTGGAAGACTTCACCCCTCTACCTGTATTCTACCCTTTCATAATCCACAACACGAACGAGCGATTCAGCTTTCTCTCATACTCAAAAGTCTAAACATTGAAGCTTCAGCCTGAAGCTCATGCATAATCAGAGAAAGAGTTCACATCTCAGCATTGAAAAAAAACCCTCAACTCTTTTTCATGTTCTGGCGGCAGACGTCGTTTAAATAGTGCTGTTGTTTAGAGCACGGTAGGGTCAGACCTCAAACCCTGGTGGGGTTTTTAATAGTGTAACCGGTTCAAGTGCAGAGCTCGCGCTGAGTGTGGGTGGAGTGTTTGTGTTCATAAGCTCTATGGACCTTCCTTTGTAATGGTGGAGGAGGTAAACATTCAGGAACACTGTGATTTTGCTCCGTGGTGCTGCGGCGTGGGTCATAGGAGCGCTGTGTGTTGAGTTTAATGTTATCTCGCTCCCCCCTCTCTCTCTCTGTTTGTTTTGTCTATTATATTCGCAGGCCTCTGACCTTTGCATTGCTCGGTGTGTAATGTCCTGCTGCCTGACAGCTGGAGCTAGTAATACTCCATCCGTTCCTCACACATGAAGAGAGAACAGAGGGGCTGTGTGTGTGATGATCGTACAAACCGTGGTCAGCAAAGAAGGCCAACTGAGGCCAAATGTTGATAAAGTATGGTTGTTACATTAATTGGCCTACAGTGTATTAATGCTAAATTTGTAATATTCATCTTTATAATGTTGGATCATTTTTAAAAAACATACATTTCAATAAGACTTTCCTTTATTATGGAAGTTATTCGTTCTGATTGTATTCGCTTCTGAGAGGATATTCAAGAGTCACACCTGTTTGAATATATTTGCTGTCAGTCCTGAACAATAACTTTGTTACTTCACAAGTAATATCAAATACTACAGGACAGTTAGTGTAAGTGTTATTATCCGTTCTGAATGAAGTTGTCTTTTTTGGGCACATACAATCATGTGTTGCACTACAAACTCATTCTACAGTATGCTAATGATAAAGAACTCTTTATTTTACTCCGTACTGAAATTTGAAAAAACTTCAAAAAAAATTAAATCAGTTTTAAATTTAAATTCTTCTGAATGTGTCATAAACCTCAGATTTGCTCATAATTTTATATACTGCCATTATTAAATCTGCAATTGATTTTTAAGTTCAAATCTTCAGGAAAACAGTGCACAAAAAAAAAAAAAGAGTCCCTGTTATGTTACATCTTCGTCTGCATGTGTCAAAACTGCCCACAAGTTTCTTTAAACATTGTGCAGATGGTGGACCAGCGAGAGTGTTATCTAATCTGGTGCGTCGGTGTAGCCGGATGACACCCCATCCTCGGATCTCCCCCTCAAAACAGACACACAAACGTACTCCTGCTCTGTACAGTATAATAAGACCTATGTGCTTGGGTCCACAGAGGAAACAAGCTTTCCTTTATATGACCAGGATGTCATTAATCTTTATGGAGGTTAACAAATGCACTCGCATGGAAGGTGTATTTCATTCACGGAGACTAACAATGGGGCCATTGTGCAGTCTGATCTCCCAGCTTCTGTACCTTAACATTCTTACCATATACTACACGGTATGAATGAACATTGTGTTTTCTGGACAATATATTTATTTGAGAAGATTCTGTGAAATATGCTCAGGTCATGGGATACAGGGTAGATTTACGTTATACCCTATCTTTGTTTCTCACCGTGCTCTTATTGCTCGTCCTTTTTCTCGTTTTTAAAAGACAATATTGCTGGATTTTTTTTTTCACGAAAGCTCCATTTTGTGCGGCGTCTGTGACAAATTGCTGCCGCAGCGCAGAATGGCCTGGTTCGCTATGAGTTATGTCAAGTCAGAGCTGTTTAAGAGTTGTACTTCCCCCAAGGCACATTTCTGCTTATCCTCACCATAGGGATGTAACGGAATACAGCCTTGTCAGCTTAACATGCTCATTTTCCTACACGTTTTTTGACGATTTCATATAAATCTGTTCACCTCAGTGCAGAGTTCAGTTCCTTGTTATAGAAACAGCATCTTAAGATCTCTTTAAATTCCCCCCCCTAATTTTTTTTTCTTCTTCCTGCAGATCGAGATTGAACGACTGCAGGAACAGTTTTATATGTGTCAGGTCTCCCCTCTGCCCAAACACTGTTCGATAATCATTCGTCGCTGTCGCTGTGGCAGTCCCTGACTGTAACAAACCCTATTGACGTTTCTGAACCCTGATCCCAGCCCCCCCCCCAACCCCCCCCCCCCCGGTCAAATTCAATACAGAAAAGCTCTGTGGCTAAATGAGTCAAAAATAACCCCGTCTCACTCTCACTATCTGTTGCTGTTTCGGAAAGAAGTGTCAACCTGTTTGAGAACAACAAGCATTTTAGATTTTGTATCTATATCTATGATAAATCTTTTTATATGATTTTTATTTCTAGAAATCTACTTTGCATATATATATATATATATATATCATTTCTTTTTTTTATTTAATTATATTTTCATTGAATACATAGATATTTTAATTGTTTTATTGAAATATTTCTCTACGTTTCTTTGTCGCTCTCACGTGTAATTAACATGAAACTGTTCTTCACACTGGTGCCTTTACAAATATATCTAATATGGTATAAAAATACAGCAAAATCTCTTAACGGTTTACTGTATACATCATAGCTGCCAGCCCAAATACGCAGCACTATTACTATTAGGCTTTGCTAAAAGCTTTTTAGCATGAAATGTGCCTTGTGCTGTCTGTAATTGTCTATAAAGGGTGCTAGACTTCCTTTTCTGGTGATTTCCACAGACAGTAATCAGTCCTTTTCACCGGACCTGGGACAAATGGATGCTCGATTTATCATCACTATCAGACCCTCAGCTTGACACACACATATAGATGTCTAAATACGCACTCGTGTGCTCATTTTTCACATTATTTCATTTGGGCGTTGTACATGCATCAACCCTGTGGCTTTATTTGAGCTATCAATCCATAGCAGTCATGGGAGAGGAGGCTGTTTGCTCTCCCGAAGCATTTGCATTTATTATGGCAGCCTGCAGTGAAGCCCTTCTCATTTCACACTTTGAAGCTTCCTCTAGGGATAGATGGGGGGTGAAAGAAGATCACTTTGACAGGTTGAGATTGTTTCTCCACATCTGCCGTCAGCTGTCATTTTAAACGGCGCGTGTACGTCTCTGTCCCGCCGCGTGGACGGATGCATGTGTGGTGCTTATGAATGTGTTTTTCTCTCTCTCCCCGCAGGACGCCGTGGTTTAATGGCTGGGGTTTTAACCTGCCCAGGGGACAGTCCCTGCTCGATAAGTGGAACCTCATCCCAGAGGGCATTGATATTCTCATGACCCATGGGCCGCCCCTCGGTGAGTTCAATTAACCAATCCTAATGGAGTTCCATCTAATTATTCAAATGCTCTCGAAACATCTTTTGTATGAAGCTTGTTGTCATGCTTGTCGAGAAACCCGTCCTTCATATGTTGTAGGAAAATGAAAAAGTGACATTTTGTACATATATGAAGTCAAATCTATCCTCGCATGAGGGTTATTATCTTTAACTAAAACCATAAAAAAATATGATATTATACATATATAAAAAAAATATTTTTAATAGTTGAAATAAAATATACATTACCTGAAATAAAATAAAATAAAATATAAGTAAACAATTTAGTTTGAGCTAGCTGTCAAGCCAACATTTCTCATTTACATTTAAAGTCACCATAAAAATCAAATTTGCCAATTGACTATTATTTGTTATAAATGATTTATTCGTGCACATTGTTATTTTAATTGTATTTGTGTGCCCTTGTAATATATAATCAAAATAAATCCCCCTCCCTCTTACAGCAGCATCTCTTCTCTTCTCTGATGACGTGTTTACTGGTATATGTCGAAATAGGGAAGAAATAAATACAGTTTCATGCCGAATTTAAGTTGAAGTACTAAAATAATTAAAATTAAAAACATTATAGACATAGAAACTATATAAAAAACCCACACAAAATATGAACAAAAGCTATAATGATATATCAATGATAATAAAGTAAACTGCCTCAGAGATGTTTTCTAACTTATTGTTTTTTTTTTTTAAGCTTTAGGTTAAAAACCACTAATGATTGGACAGGAGTCACAATGTGAGCTGTTTTTCAGTGGAGATTAGAAACTGATTTACGGTGTGTGCATCTGTGTGTGTGTGTGTAGGTTTTAGGGACTGGGTACCGAAGGAGCTGCAAAGAGTTGGGTGTGTTGAGCTGTTAAACACAGTCCAGAGGAGAGTCCGGCCCAAACTTCACGTCTTCGGAGGAATTCATGAAGGCGAGTAACCACAAAGACAAATCGGCACTGCCATAAAAAAAAAAAAAAAAGTGCTCTACAATGGTTTTAAACATCATTGAAGGGTGTGTTTTTTACAAGGCATGGAACGGAGGCATTAGCAACGTGATAAAGGACACCAAAGTTCAATCAATAATCAAAGTTATTAAAGGTACAGTAAGCGATTTCTGAGAAACGCTGTTGAAAGTGGATCGGACCGATTACCACAACACACTTGTAGCCAATCAGCAGCAGGGGGCGTGTCCACTCATGATGGGCGAGGATAATCGCCTTTAATAAAAATCACAATACAGAGTATAGAAATAGGCCAAAAAATATTGCAAACTGGCTTTGATGTAGCAGTCAAAAGTTATTTGTGGGCGTTTTAACTTTTAGTTTGATTTGAGCATTTTAACATGCTGCATTTTCTCCTATAGTTCGGTTTGGGTAGGTATAAATGAGCGCTCAGATCCACACCTAAACAATCTGGATGATCTCAGGGATGGCTCACTTTTGGTCACAGTGCAATCCTAGTAGACCAAAGAGCCAATCAGTGTCCCTATATGATACCCACGAGCATGACCGATGGATCTTTAGACAAAGTCTGAAAAGGCCTAAATAGACACTACTGTTAAAAAGTTTGGGGTAGATTTTTTTAATGCTTTTGAAGAAGTCTCTTATCCTCACCAAGGGTGCATTTATTTGATCAAAAATGCAATAAAAACAGTCATACTGTGAAGTATTACTACAATTTAAAAAACTTTTTTACTTGAATATATTGCTAAATGTAATTTATTACTCCAGTCTTCAGTGTAACATGATCCTTCAGAAATCATTCTAATATGCTGATTTGCTGCTCAAGAAACATTTATTATTATTATTATCAATGTTGAAAACAGTTATGCTGCTTAACATTTTTGTGGATACATATTTTTTCAGGATTCACTGATGAATAGAAAGTTCAAAAGAACAGCATTTATTTGAAAGAGAAATCTTTTGTTAACATTGAAAACGCCTTTACTGTCAATTCTGATTAATTTAATGCATCTCCGCTGAATATAAAAGTTTTAAGTTCTTTGAATTTAGTTTTAATCTTAATCCCAAATTGTGAATAGCCTCATTTAATACCCAAAAGTCAAATAAGCTTTTATTCAATAATGACCGGTCAGCAAATGTGAGAAATGCATTTTTCAACTGTTGAGAATACTACAGTTTATCATGTTGTATTTGTAACTGAAATGGCTTGTTCCTTCCTTTAGTGAATCAGAACAGCATTAGCCGCGTCAGCACAAACATAAGCAGTCTAGGATATAAATATATGTGGATGGGTTGCATTTTCCAGGGAAGAGGGATCAGAGAGATCTGCCTTTGGGTTAAACTTGAGACTCTGTTCACCAGATGTGCTACATCCCTTCTCTTCCTCCCTCAAGCTTTTGAGACTTTTTATTATTATTATAATTTTAATTAAACATGTTTAAAAGAGAGAAGGGTCTCTAATTTAGACAAGTGCTCCACGCGAGGAAAGGCCTTGGACTGTTTATTGTGTTTACTCAATGTTTTTGTATGCGCATACACTCTTCAGTCAGTGGGCAAACTCATGATTCCCTTTTCTGAATATGGACTTGAGCCTTATCAGACTGTCAGTCCAAATCCGATTGGAATCCAATCATATTTAGCAAGTGTGAACAGCAAAAAATGCGAGTGGAAACCCATCCACGTTGTTGTTTTTGTCATCTACACAACATCATTGCCATATAATCCAATGCAGTTACTCCGAAAAACAAAAGAACGCCACGTAACACACAAATCGGATCTGAACAGTTGCGATACACAGTGTGGACAGCCAATAATTTAGCTCAGATTTGTAGCCTTGTTGAGCAAGGCTTCTTTTAAATCTTACCAACCTCAAACTTTTAAACAGTAGTGTACATCATTTAGCAGATTCTTTTGTCTAATGTTTCTTAATGGGACTATATGTAGAATTCAGAAACCCTTGTTACTATTGACACTGGTGGCCGTTAAGGGAACTTGTTGCTCATGCACACGTAACGTACAAGAGACTGAAACGTGATTCGGTGCACCGATATACTCAAGACGAAGTTCTTTTTCGTTCTTTGCTTAGAATCGAAAAGAACATGGAAATGTCTTTGCAGAGATATACTGTTAACGAACATCCAGATATCGTCCACGCTCCTGAGAGCAACATTTATGAATATGCAAATAACAATGACAAAATAAACACAACAAAAATGACAGCGGTGAGAAAACAGCAGTTAAGAAAGCATCTGAACATGCAATGTGGATGTTTGCACAAGCTCTGCAATTCAGCTGCATAATGTCGACAGATGAGGTTATTAAAATTACACAGTTATGAGTATATTTGAGGTTATAGACTATAGATAGCTATGTGAGACTATACAGGTCCTTCTTAAAAAATTAGCATATTGTGATAAAGTTCATTATTTTCCATAATGTAATGATAAAAATTAAACTTTCATATATTTTAGATTCATTGCACACCAACTGAAATATTTCAGGTCTTTTATTGTTTTAATACTGATGATTTTGGCATACAGCTCATGAAAACCCAAAATTCCTGTCTCTCAAAATTAGCATATCATGAAAAGGGTCTCTAAACGAGCTATTAACCTAATCATCTGAATCAACTAATTAACTCTAAACACCTGCAAAAGATTCCTGAAGCTTTTAAAAACTCCCAGCCTGTTTCATTACTCAAAACCGCAATCATGGGTAAGACTGCCGACCTGACTGCTGTCCAGAAGGCCATCATTGACACCCTCAAGCAAGAGGGTAAGACAGAAAGAAATTTCTGAACAAATAGGCTGTTCCCAGAGTGCTGTATCCAGGCACCTCAGTGGGAAGTCTGTGGGAAGGAAAAAGTGTGGCAAAAAACGCTGCACAACGAGAAGAGGTGACCGGACCCTGAGGAAGATTGTGGAGAAGGACCGATTCCAGAGCTTGGGGGACCTGCGGAAGCAGTGGACTGAGTCTGGAGTAGAAACA
Source organism: Rhinichthys osculus (assembly GCA_029959095.1). NCBI lineage: Eukaryota > Metazoa > Chordata > Actinopteri > Cypriniformes > Leuciscidae > Rhinichthys > Rhinichthys osculus. The sequence continues at coordinate 53,769,621 of JARWKJ010000003.1, forward strand.
TCCAGAGCCACCGTGCACAGGCGTGTGCAGGAAACGGGCTACAGGTGCCGCATTCCCCAGGTCAAGCCACTTTTGAACCAGAAACAGCGGCAGAAGAGCCTGACCTGGGCTACAGAGAAGCAGCACTGGACTGTTGCTCAGTTTTGAATGTCATTCGGAAATCAAGGTGCCAGAGTCTGGAGGAAGACTGGGGAGAAGGAAATGCCAAAATGTCTGAAGTCCAGTGTCAAGTACCCACAGTCAGTGATGGTCTGGGGTCCCATCTCAGCTGCTGGTGTTGGTGCACTGTGTTTTATCAAGGGCAGGGTCAATGCAGCTAGCTGTCAGGAGATTTTGGAGCACTTCATGCTTCCATCTACTGAAAAGCATTATGGAGATGAAGATTACATTTTTCAGCACGACCTGGCACCTGCTCACAGTGCCAAAACCACTGGTAAATGGTTAACTGACCATGGTATTACTGTGCTCAATTGCCCTGCCAACTCTCCTGACCTGAACCCCATAGATAATCTGTGGGATATTGTGAAGAGAAAGTTGAGAGACGCAAGACCCAACACTCTGGATGAGCTTAAGGCCGCTATCGAAGCATCCTGGGCCTCCATAACACCTCAGCAGTGCCACAGGCTGATTGCCTCCATGCCACGCCGCATTGAAGCAGTCATTTCTGCAAAAGGATTCCCGACCAAGTATTGACTATTGAGTGCATAACTGAACATAATTATTTGAAGGTTGACTTTTTTTTTTGTATTAAAAACACTTCTTTTATTTGTCGGATGAAATATGCTAATTTTTTTAGACAGGAATTTTGGGTTTTCATGAGCTGTATGCCAAAATCATCAGTATTAAAACAATAAAAGACCTGAAATATTTCAGTTGGTGTGCAATGAATCTAAAATATATGAAAGTTTAATTTTTATCATTACATTATGGAAAATAATGAACTTTATCACAATATGCTAATTTTTTGAGAAGGACCTGTAGTTTGAATTAATCCTGTTTCTTTGCATGACATATTAACATTACAGTACAGAAATCTCTTTCGGCATTATCCTGGACATTGTATTAGCATTCGTTTAATGTGTCATAGAACGACACAGAACGTCATAGAATGTTGAATGCGTCACATCCTTTTGATTTTCCCGGCAAAAAAATCCTTACATATACTGTAGCCCCTTTAAAAATGAGGAAAAACACCAGCAATTTGTGTTTAATGTAAAAAAAGTGTTTTCTCTTTTCTCTAGGTTACGGCATTATGACAGACGGGTACACGACATTCATCAACGCCTCTACCTGTACAGTCAGCTTTCAACCCACCAACCCTCCCATCGTGTTCGACCTCCCAAACCCCCCAAGCTCTTGAGACGCCTGTGTGCTATGCCATATTCTCCTTTTCTTTCCTTATGTTTTCTAACAGTACTTTGAGAAAAAAAAAATAGTTGAATGTTTCTTTGGAAATCGCCAGTCTTTTGCTAAAAGTTTCAGTGGAAGTTTCTGATGACGGACGGGATCATGCGGGGTGTTTTGCGTACAGAAGTGGTGAACAATCTTATGAAAAGATCTGATTAAATCTGTAAGATAATAAGCTTTGTGAATTTGTAAAATTGTCTCTTTTTTTGTCAATATTCGAATTATGTTGGTATGCAATGCCATTGTTCATTTTGTATATTCTTTTTTCAGAATAATTAAGCTTTCTTTTAGCTGACAGGGATATAATGCCTTAAACTAGCTTTAAGTTCCCCCGGCTGGAGCCCCTTCTTTCTGCTAGCGAGGAGAAAGCGTCATATTTATTGTTTTTATCCAAAACTAAGGGGATTTTTTTTTTTTTTTGCATTCAAAGAACACTTTCTTACAAGCGCAGGGAAGACATGGATGCATTTTAACTCATGTATATTCTGGAGCGCCTCATTCTGCATAGAAATTGGAAAATGTCTTAAAAAATGAGTATATCTATATGTATGTGTGTAAACTGTAAAATCTACTAAAATTGTGTTCGTTCTAAGCCTCTTGAAGAATATCATTTTGCCTGTAAGTGATGACTTAAATGTGCGTAAAGCGCACACATGCTCTTTTCTGTTTTCATGAAATGTTCCTACTTTACGGCGTATTGTTCCATACAATAAACGAGTACTCCAGTTGAAATTATTTTAATGTACAATCTCAAAGGTTGTTTTTTTTTCCGAACCTGCCGAAGCCAGGTTTAGTTGTCCTTTGATATCTTGCGTATAATAGTTTTTGTTTTTCTCTTTTTCTTTTTGTAATTTTGCACTGTGTAAATGCAGTCTTGCTAGCACAAAAAAATTGTTGCCAATAGTTGTTTCATCTCTTGCCACTGTAAATGCCTTTCTGCTTTTCTTTCAGTTACAGTTACAGTCTCATTCCTGGAAAGGTTTAGATACATTTTTTTTCTTCTTTTTCTTTTCTTCAGGTTTCATTGTGATATATTTAGCTGCCTTTATATGCAAATAAAATTGCAAGATTTTTACTTCTAAATGTTTTGTTTGGTTCATTCTAGCCTCAAGTCTGGCTTTTTGCAATCGATGTCTACAGGTTTTTACTATTTCAACTCGAAACAAAAATTGTGCCTTGTTTTTAAAGGTACGTTTACGCAACAATGATGTACTAAAAACAGAAACGTTTTTACTTTGCATTTTTGCGTACAGGCGACAAAGTACTCAAAAAAATCCCTGTTCACACGGATCCACGAAAACGACTAAAAAAGCTGTATTATTCATGCCAGGCCAGTAGTTGGCAATGTCTCTTTGTAAACAAACACTATGCGCCTATAGACTGAAAACGTGATGCGCATGACATCACTGTTTTCACAAATTCCCATTTTTGTAGTTTACACGGAGACGATAACGGTATCGTTTTCAAAAACTTTGCACTTTGAAACCTAATTTTAAAAGTTTGGGTTTTTAGGCTCCCAAACAGCAGTTTTTGTGTAAAAAAAAATAGCCAAAATGCATAAAAAGTTCAATGGTTTTAGTTGAAAACTGTTGTGTAAACGACATAAAATCTTTAAGTCATTTAAATCTAAATAAATGCAATTCAAAGAATTACATTTTATTCTCTTTGAGTTGCTTTTTTTCCTGTCACCTACAAACTGCCCATTACAAATTGTTGAAGTTTTCAACCACTTTCCTCAATACGAAGCTTTAAAAGATTGTTCCTCCATGCAGTTGTCTTCCAAAAAAGACCTCCAGTGAATGTAAGTCTTCATCGCTCACAGAAACATCATTCACATTTATCTGTTTGTAATCCAATTTGAGATACACATGAGCCAGTGGAATGTTAGGAGAAAGAAATGCAGCAGCGCTCTGGCCTTGGAGTCAAAGTGGGATCTCTTTTCGTCAATTTGAATCCCTCCAAGGCCAAAAAAACCTGAGAATACGCACTTTTCCACACTCTTAATATAACCCTCCCCCATCCGGCTTACCAGCAGTCACATCAAAGGCTCCAAACCAATTAACACTTCCCCCCAAACGAGAGCATGAAATATAGCCCCGGACCAGCTCGTTGGCATAATCCACATAATCATATTAGTGTAACCCTGCGAGCTGGCAGCCTGGCACTGGCACTGACACTTTGTTTTCTCAAACCCCATTTATAGAAGCACCTTCAGTATCTGTGCTTTAGCCTAAATGGACAATGCTGATACACTAGTTTTTACATTTTCTTTAGAAATTGCAGTACTATCCATGCTAAACTCGCCACCACAATGCCAGAGTGTTTGTATCAGGTTATGAATAAATTCTAGCATTTTGCTATGCTGTTGCTAAAGTGTTCTGAGAGGATTTTAGCAAATGCAGTTGCTTAGACACCTGATTCAAAATATATGTCTGTAGAATTGTTGCTGGAAGTAAAAATCCTCAAACAAACACCCTCAAAAATAGTGAAGGATAACTAGCTGAAAGTATCGGTGTTAGCATTTAGCTGCATTAGCTTAGCTGCAATCAAAATAGTGTATTTTATTCGGTAACAATGCTATTGGTGTTTTTTGTCTAATTATTTTTCTCACACAACCTTACACTGTGTAAATACGATGAGCTCTAAAACATTTCTCTTCTGTGTTCATCAGGGGTTTTGTCCTAACCAGCCATGATAGCAAACAACCAATGATCAGCATTACATTTTGTTGGTTTAGTTTCTGTAGAGTGCAACAGTCAATCCCATTCATCTTCTCTAAAGGTTAATCGATTTTTAATGATAACTTACGGACCTTAAAGACAGGCCTGTGAGCTATGAGGTTGTAAATCGATGGTATATGCTTTTAAGCCGTGTGGATTCCTGGTCAAAAAGTACAGCATGATTCTGCAAAGAAACCACCAATCAAACACAAGGGATGCATTTAAGTCACTTTTTTTTTCTTTTTTTGCTTCAAATCAAAGTTGTAATGTTGTGATTCACCTCATAGCTGGTTGATTTGGTTCATGAGATATAACTATTTAACGAAGACGTGACTCCCGGACGAAGGCTTGTATGCCGAAACGCGTCGGAGTGTTTTAATAGTGTTGATTATGACCAAGCCATAGAAATAAAGGCTTTTTAACTTTTCTAAAGAGAGTGCCTTGGATGTTCCTGATGATTTCTAAATGTTTTTTCTATCCAAAGAGCACCTCAAACTTATTCACTTGAGTCCAGGAAGCGCTTCTCGACAAACATTTATTTAACGAAGACTTTTTAAAAATCCCTATGGGAAAAATACTTCTGGAACTAAGGCCACGGAATAAGGTGGGCATGCACTGTTGCACTCTTTTACACCGGGTAGCCACACCCACAATAAATTCTCATTGGACTGATACCACTCCTCATGTTTATAAATCAAACTTCATGCTTTCAAAATGTATAGCTTTAATGTATACATTAGCTACAGCAACGGTTTCAAAGTAGCTTCTAAACACAGCGAAGCATCAAGCTTTTCTCTCTCTGCCAGCTGTCCCTGCCTCAAATGAAGGTGAAAGTGTGTAGGCTTTGTCAATCTAAATTGTGTTGGGAGCATGTGTGAGTGTATTAATTACCTCGTCCTGCAGCAGGAGCCAGGCCTTAATAGGTGCCCGTGACAGGGACAGCTATAACCCTACGACGGCCCGACAGCTTCTATTAATATTGGAAATTTGTCAACTTAGCCTTCGTGCCACTGTGATGGATGACGCGCACCTCTGAAGGCTAATACAAACCGTCCCTACATGAGAGAGAGAGAGAAAGAGAGAGAGAGAGAGAGAGAGAAAGAGAGTGTGTGTGTGTGTGTGTGTGTGTGTGTGTGTGTGTGTGTGTATACAGCTGTATTAAACAGGTTTTGATGCCATGTTTATTACAAAACGTTTTCACATAGTTATGCTTTCCTATTACCTCTAATATAGACTATACATGTTTACAGGAAGCACCTCTTGTGGATCATACATTCTCAAAACTGTGGAGTTTGTGTCAATTATATGTGTTTGAAGTTACATATTAATGTCCTAATAGAGTTGTTATTGTTTTGTTTTTTTGCAATTCCTGTGGATTTGGGGGGAAATTTGGTATAGATTTAAAGGTGCAATGTGTAACATTTTTGAGTATCTATTAACAGAAATGCAATATGACATCCATAACTATGTGTTCAGTGGTGTATAAAGAACTTACTTAATAAACCGTAATGTTTTTAGTACCTTAGAATGAGGCATTTATATCTACATAGGCGCGGGAATCCCCTTCTATGAAGGTCGCCATATTGTGACGTCATGTTTCTACAGTAGCCGAACGCGAACACACAGCGTTACAGAGCGCGTTTCGTCACTACATTGAAAGAGAAGCCGCAGGAAGCTAGAAGAAGCTAGTCATAAACACCGTGAGTAGTGACTTTTCCCTTATCAGTGGTGTAAATATGTAGTTGGATTGTTTCATGTAACTTAATTCTTCTCCCTCGCTGTGTTATGGCTTTGCTATGTGGGGATAAATGTGCTGGTTAAGTTCGTGAGACAGCTGATTAGTAGGCTACTCTTGTCATTGACCGTAAAACAGTTACAGGAATCCCCAACCCGTCGATCTTGGAAGCATTTTAAGTCGATCGAGTTTCCAAAATCAGAGAAAAAAAGCCTATTGTGTGTAGTAAATGGTGTCTAGGGGATGCGGAAGCGCGCGCGCTGTCACAATCACGTTATTTTTGCCGCACGCACCTTTGGGGTCATGCGGACGCGTCGAGTTTAAACAAGGCTTAACGCTTTAACCAGCTCAGCCACAGTAACAGCTCATATTAGCCAGCTAAACTTTTACTACCCTGTTAGAAAAAATATATAGTTGCATAGTTTCATGTGGTTCTTCTCCCTCGCTGTATTATGGGTTTGCTTTGTGGGGAGAATGTGCTGGTTACATTCGTGAGACAATCAGCTGATTACTATTATTATATTATGTAAGGTGCATTGTATAATATTTCTGAGGATCTATTGACAGAGATGCAATATAAAATCCATAACTATGTTTTCAGTGGTGTATAAAGACCTTACTTAATGAACCGTTATGTTTGTATTACCTTAGAATGAGACATTTATATCTACATAGGCACGGGAATCCCCTTCTATGAAGGTCTGAAGGTATGTTTCTACCGTAGCCGAAAGCGAACAAACAGCTCTAAAGAAACCTCATTGCTTGACTTACTACTCTCTGCTGCTGACTCAGACGACGACATATTTTGTCTTACGTCGGCCACCGTAGCTTCTCGTTCGAGTTTGAAAACCGAGGGATAGGCCGCGAGTGACTAGCTGTTTGCAATTTGCAAGTTTCACCACTAGATGCCGCTAAAAATCCCACACTGCACCTTTAAAGGGGTCATATAATGCCATTTTTGTACAAGCTAATATGATTCATTAGGGTCTACATTAAAAGTTTGTAATATACTTGAATTAAAATTTCTCATTAGTATTGTAAGAAAACACTTATTTTACCTGGTCAAAAACAGCTCTGTTTTCAGCACGCTGTTTCAGTGCATATGACTTTAAATGATAATGAGCTTTGCTCACCCCGCCCCTCTGTTCTGTGCGTACACCGTTTGTAACACAATAACCATGACGCGTTGTTCATTATATTATATTGGATTATGAATTATATTGAGAACGTCGTACATAGAAAACATGCCGTAATTTACCCTGAGGGTAAACCTTAGACGCATTCATCGTGAAGCGTCCAAGCGATTTGCAAAGATTAATATTAATATTAATATAAAGGTTAATAAAACATTACACTTCAGTTCTTCTGGAGGTTCAGCAGGAACACGAATAGTTGGTACCGATCCTTTATTCAGGAGCAGCTTCTTAGCAAAACCAGCTTTATACTGACCCTCGTTTATAAGTCTGGTGAGAAATGATTCGCGCAAACATGAGAGCATTGACGTTGCTCGTGGGGAATATTCCCTTCGAAAACAAACTCAGCCACTGCGTCTTCAGCGGTTCGGATTTGGGAACATTAAAATGACTGCTGTGTTCGTTATTACACCTAAGAACAGAACACCACAATCGCTTAGACGCCATTCTGCTCATAGACAGTGCTCCAGCATATCAACAATGACCGCGCCGGTCTGCGCAGACTATGATTGACAGCTCGCTCACGAGCGAGGGCGGGTCTGTGTTGAAACACTGCTGTCAATCAACAATCGTGGGAGGGGCTTCCGACCATGTGATGTCACACGGCCGAACGGCTCGATTTGAGACAGGGGAAAACATATAAGGAGATTTTTAAAAAAAAAACACTGGATGGATTTTTATCATTATATGATGGTTGTGTACAGGCACTGCCAACACACATTTCAGTACAATCAACTTGTAAAAGTGCATGTATCATTATATGACCCCTTTAAAGGCACAATATGTAATTTTTGGATTAAAACATCCAAAAATAAACAGAGGAATAATGTTATTCTTACATTATCCCAAATGTTTCCAACAGTGTTTAAATAATACAGAGGAATCCGCAATTTTTAACCAGTGTAACCACCCATGTCTCTCGATTTCCGCAAACTTACTGCTATGTGAAACAAGTAGAGTAATGTATTTTTAGTATTATTGTTTTTACCAAGTAAAACAGTGCTGCGTTGCCCGGGAAAAGAAGGATGCATTTGTAGACTACTTCCGAAGGAACCTTCGAATCGGGACAGCCTTCGTTGCACTGCTGTGACGATCTGAATTGGGACATAAGTGTGACCTCTAGTGGCAAAAACTTATATACTACGCCTTTCAAGGGATAGTTCAAATGTTGTGTGTGGAAAACAAAAGGCAAAAATGTAAAGACTGCTGATTGAAAGGGTTCGCAAAACATTAGTCCAAATAAAACATAAATCTAAAAGAAGTTAACTAATTCATTCATGAATATGACACTGCTATTTCTCTAATGAGAAATATCCGTTAATGTAAACGCGTACAAGTCGGACTGTGCTGCCGGGAGCCCAGTATGGAGTGTTTACACTCTCCTAATTGAACCCAGCCCTGCTGTTATTGTAATCTGGATTTCATTTGAGCCCCACTTGAATCACCCATGGAATAATGAAGTAAACTCTAGAGTAAGAAGAGAAGTGTTGGGTCCTTTTGTTGCCCATTTCCTCGTTGTCCATGTGTTGCGAATTATCAAAGAAATCACTGTAATATTATTTTATTGTTTCATTTATGATTAAAAGATTATTCCATAGCTGGGCTGGAGAAATGAAAACAACACCAGCTCAGAAATGTCCTGTTCACTTATAAACGCACCCTCTCTGATGCTAGGAGACATTACATGTCCTCATTACATTCGAAAAAGTGACTCTCCGTGGATTTCTGTGATAAATGCATCGCTATTTTGAGCGACAGTATTTTTCTTCTCTTGATGTGTCAAGATGAACTACTCACCCTCTTTTTCCTCATGCACTTATCCACACACAGCCAAGTGAATAGAGCTGAATGCCTTTCACTCCGTCTTTGTACTTTAGAAACACACGCAATGATCGTCATGACACCAAATGACACTTTAATGCCTTCAAAGACTATTGCATTTCATGTTGTTGGTAACAGAAAATAGGAAATACTTTTTTTTAAATATCCACATGGTACACACTAATCCCATTCAAATCTAAGTGATAAATGAGTTAGGTCAAAAGTAATTAAAAAGTAGTCAATACTCTACCTAAAATGAGTAATTGTTACTAACTACAATTTTTTTGTCATGTAGTTTGTAATCAGTAACGGTCGGAAAACAATTGGCAGTCTGATTATGAGACGACGGACTGAAGTACACAGGACTGTGTCCAGATCAAGATGAGGGATAATCAAGACTTGTTTGGAATTCTGGAACGTGTCTGAAGTTTGAACGTGTTCATCATGTCATTTTGTACAAAATTGGATGATAATTGGCACTTATTCAGTTGACATTAATTTCCACCCCCCTGAAAAATCAGAAACAAATGATCTTAATTGTGAACATCTTATCACACTGCCTTGTTGTTAGATTGAATAGAGCTTAATTGATCATTTAATATGAAAAATCTTAGTTTTGAACTGGTATGTCAACAGTATAAACAGTAGCTAAATAAATATTAGTATGACATTTAAACGTATTTACATTTTGATATGTGATCTTATGTGTAAAAAATACTCCCATTTGAGAAGTTGCAACATTATAAGTAAATTCTATATGCATAATTACAGTTATTACTATTATTCATAAGATTACCAGTATGAATGTTTATATTTCACTGCATTTTAATTGTTTTTCTGTTTAAAATTGCCCTAAACATCTTTGTCTGTTGCTCTGTGTGTGTGTGTGTGTGTGTGTGTGTGTGTGTGTGTGTGTCTTTCTATCCTATAAAGGAGGATAGAAAGATAAAAGGATAGTAGAGATGGTAATGTCTCAGATTGTGTTGAGTAAAATCAATAGACACTTAGGCCTTGTTTACAACAGGTATTAACATCCATCTCAAATTCATCTCCTTTTACCTCCTGTGATTTAATCAAGAAGACGATCTCTGATTTTGTGACTACTTACTGTGACGGTGTTACTGCATTTCTTCAAGCACAAAGAAGTAAAAAAAAAAAAAAAGGCACATAGGTTATTTATTTATTGAGATATCGGTTTTACACTTGGTGATTGGTTTGCGAGATACAAATACCAGGTGTAAACAGGCCATTTTCAGAATAGCAAAGACATTTTTCAAACCATCCCAGGAACACTGTCTGACACATTGTAACTATTGCACGGTTCCAGAATCCTCCGTGTGGGAAGAAAACTTGTGTGGTATAAATCGTGGCTCTTGCATCGCACAGCAGAACACAAGTGCAAATCAGTTGATTTAATAGCTGCGGTTGATTTGGGAATTAGTGCCTAGCATATGACGACTAAGTGGCGCCACAACATCACATCCTCCGGTTCTCCATCCCCACAGCTGCTGCTGTTGGCACTGTCCACGGAGATAACCGAGATGTCCAAATGAAATATATTCACTGTAGAGAATGCATTGTGTGCATCAGGAGAACAGATAGCAGTGTTGCAAAACTTTCATATTGAGCTGTTGTTGCTTGTGCTGGTTTTGCAACATTGTACATATAAAAAAGCTGCAACTAAAAATGTCCTTGAAAATTTAACTTTGTAAGTAGCCATTTAGAGCTCATGTGAAATCTTTTTAACATTGTGAGCATGATATTTTTTTTGCAAGGATGGAACCGCTTTTATTCCTGAACCCAAAATTAAGGATGTCAAGTCACACAAATCAAAAAATATATATTTTTTAATGAATAAAACTGTTAGACTGGTCCATTAATTGCATTTTGACACTTTTACACTCTCCATCTCTCGTTTGCCTTTGTCTTTCCTTTTCTGTTAATGGATGAAGGTCCGATCGGTTAATTAGCATTAATTTATTTTCAGCATAATTGAGGACATTTAAGCAGGCTTTATTTAATTGACTGACCCTCGTTGTAATTATAGTTATCGTGAATGTAAAGTGACAGCATAGCAGCTGCTTTTCTTTCTTGCTCCTCATCTTTGTCCTCCAGCAGGGGCATGTGGGTAATTAGTAATGGTGTATGCAAATCCTCACTCATGCTCATAGGTTAGTGATTTGAAAACTCAATAAGTATTAAACTTTGGTACAACTAATGACTGAAAAGCAATGCCCTGGAAAACCAACCAGAACACCCAACCATACAGAACACCTTAGTAGCAATAACAGTAACCTGGCAACAACAAAGTTCAACCTAGCAACCTCATAGCAACACCCTGGCAACAATCCAGAACTCTCTAATGACCACCAGAAACATCTTGGCGAACAACTCCGAACACTCTGCCACAGCATAGCAACACCGTGGCAACCATTCAAAACACCTTAGTAACAACATAACAACAACCTGGCTACCACCCAGATCACCCTGGTAACTGCATAGCAACAACAACCTATAAACAACATGACAACCCTTGACCAGCCAGAAAATCCTAGTAATAGCAACACCCTGGCACCCACCTTGAGCACCCCAGCGACTGCATAGAAACAGCCTAGCAACAACTTAGAACCCCCAGGAGGCACCCTGGCAACCCTGGAACCACTTAGAACACCCTAGCAAATGCATAGCAATGTCCTGGCAACAACTCAGAACTCTTACAACCACCAGGAAACATCCTGGCAACCCTAGAACCACTCAAAACACCATAGCAACAGCATAGCAACCCCTTGGATTTGAAAGGACCACTTAGAAACATTGTGGCAACCCTGAAAGCAGCCAGAACACCCTGGCAACCACCCAGAACATCCTAGCAACTGCTTAGAAAAACCCTGAAAACAACTCAGAACTCTCTAAGACCTCCAAAATACACCCTGGGAACCCTGGAACCACTCGGAACACCCCATCAATCCCATAGCAACACCTTGGCAATAACTCAGAACTCTCTTACAACCACCCAGAAACATCCAGGCAACCCTGAAACCACCCATAACACCATGTCAGCCACCTAGAACATCCTAGAAACTGCATAAAAACACCCTGGAAACAACTCAGAACTCTCTAAAGACCTCCAAAATACACCCTGGCAACCCTGAAACCACTCGGAACACCCTAGCAAATGCATAGCAACACCTTAGCAACAACTCAAAACTCTTAAAACCACCAGGAAACACCCTTGTAACCCTGGAACCGCTCAGAACCCCCTAGCAACCACATAGCAACACCTTGAACTTGAAATGGCCATTTAGAAACATCCTGGCAACCCTGAAAAACACCCAGAACACCCTGGCAACCACCCCATAACCTCCTAGCAACTGCATAGAAACACCCTGGCAACAACTTAGAACTCTTTAAAGACCTACAAAATACACCCTGGCAACACTATTTTCTTCTATACTTCATATTAATCTGTTGTAGTATGTGGCTGAGATTCAGCTTAATCTGTTCAATATACAGTACGACATGATTCGAGACCCCCAAACCCTCTCTAGTCTTCTGAATGTGTTTGATGATGAAGTGTAAAGATGTTAGTGTTTCAGTGCTGTTGTGTAAGGTTTGTATTAACACTGATTGCTGCGGTGCATTGGAAGTCAGGGTTTCTGCTGGTAGGGTAGGGAGAAGGGGGTGATTGGTGATCGCTCCACAGATGGGTATCACGTTCCTTTTGTTCTCTGTCTAATTAAAGCACTGCTAATCAAGGCTGTTGATGAGGGGAGAGAGGAAAAAGTGGGGGAAAACAGCATGATATGCTTTCCTCTGTTGGTAAGAGTTGCTTATCATGTTCGTGCGATTAAAGTCATACCAAGAGTCTCTCTCCCTTGTCCTCGCTCTCTTCTCCTCTTTCTTTCATCTCTGTGGTAGTAAAATGACATTTGCATTGAACTACATTTCCTCTGTATTAATCTTTCACACTAGAATCATTGCAGGGGATCCAGGAAGCTTTGAGATAAGACTGTTTGATATGCCAGCTGCTTACCACAGCTGAACAGTACAGTACAGACACTCTTTAAATGTTACAGCTTCAAAACCAGTTTGTAGAAATAATAAAAACAGTTTTAACAAAAACCAGGTGGTCACTTTGCTTTAAACTCCTTTTTCCATAAGTCCTAAGTCCATAACTGTAAACATGTAAATGTAAAATGTATTTTTTTCTAATATCAAATGAGCATTGTGTATTTTTCAGGTCTATGGGTAACACTCAATCTATATATATATATATTCAGAGTCAGACACACACTAAAGAACTGTTTTACTGACCTTGTGACAAGCTAAAATTGCCTTTTAATTTTTTATACAACATACTTGGAATATTTTTGTAGTATGATTTCTAATTTGTTTTTTTGTGATTTTGGAGAGAAATATGACCCCAATAAGTTCTCCCATCTTAATATGCATGTCCTGTTAAGGTTTTAGTTTCATTTTCATGGACTGTTAGGGTACACGACAGCAATGTACTAAAACCGAAAAAGTTTTTCCTTCGCGTTTTTCGCATACAGATGACATTGTTGTCAAAACAATCCCTGTTCACAAGAATCTGCGAAAACGACTAAAAACGGTGTATTATTCATGCCAGGCCAGTAGCTGGCAATGTCTATTCGTAAAGAAACACTACGCGCCTATAGACTGAACATAATACGCATGCGCATGATGTCACCGTTTTCGCCAATTTGCGTTTTCGTTGTTTACATGGAGACGATGACAGTATCGTTTTCAAAACCTTTAACTTTGAAGTTGTTTGTTGTGTAAACAACTTAGTTTGTTTCTCATTGTTTCCTGTTTTTCCTTTGTTTCATTGGTTGTCATAGTTACTAAGCATGTTTTCATTTGTCGTCATGGTTATTTGTTGTTTCATTGAATTCACTCACCTGATACTTGTTTTGTTCATTAAGTTCATCCTATATATATTGCCCTCAGTGTCTCTGTTAGTTGTCTGGTGTTGACTGTGCTTTGCCAACGCTATCTCACGACCAATTCGTACGAGTGATTAAAAGGTGGCTAATTCTTACAACCTCCCTCGTACGACTTCGTGCGATTTGTCTAAACTCACGTGATGGGTAGGTTTAGGAGCGTGGTCAGGTCATTCGTATGAATTCATACGAATTTGGTAACTCGTACAATATGTACGAATTAGCAAAAATCGTACGAAGAATTTGTACGATTGAGGTTGTATGAATTCGTACGAATTGCCGTGAGATTGGGTTGGCTTTGAATACTGTTTCGTTACATTCACCTATTCTCGTTATAGATATTGTCTTTTGGTTTGTATAATAAACGTATCGCTGCAATTAGATTTGCTTGGCTTACCTCGTCTTCTTCCTCAGCCTGAACATGACACAAAGGTAGACAGAGGGAAACCCGTGAAAACAGTAATTGTTTTCTATTTCATTCAATGCCATAAAAAAATTACGCACTTGAGCTATAATGACAGCATGTTCTGGCTTTGACACGAACAGACTATATGTGAATCTTCAGAGATTCTGAAATCTTAGCCCCGATAATCCTTTTGCCCACAGTTCCTCAGCAGCCATGTTCACTTTTGAATCTCAAAAGTGCATATGAAGACACTCTGGGTCTGATGTTTTTCCTCACACTGACACATATCTCCCCTCCTCCCTCTCTCTTCATCCCTGCAGCTATCTCTCCGTTCCACTGGATCACTATAATCAGAGAGAAGACAGCCGCATATATCGTCAGATTCCAGAGAGAGAGAGGGAGCATACATGGATACATTTTGGGAGGTGGCAGAGAATCAGAAATGCTTGAGCCACAGAAAGGCAGTTAAAAAAATGTTGGCAGATCTCAAAGCTGTAATCCAGTGTCCACAGACACTGTGTGACAGATAAAAGATAGAGGGTGAAACACACACTCACACTCCAGACTGAGAGGAAGAGCTTAGAACACTTTCTATGTGAGGATATGTGCACCTGCTTTCCCTTCAAAGATGGCATATAGAAACATGGTTTATCCACGTATTTCACCATAAGTCTTGTCATTCTTTATAGAGTTGTAAGGGATAGTGTGCAGTCTTAATTTGAGTTGAAATTAATATTTTATAATTTTACTTCCGAAAAAAATAAGTACTTATGCACTATGTACTCATCCGTGTAGTGTATTAATTTTATAAGGTTATTTTGTCATTCAGCATCAGTATCTGAAAGCCCCTCCCCCTCCGATACGTAGTTAAAGCTGCGACAGTTGAGTGCATGAAGTGTCCGACATTTCACACTCGTTTTTTCCTGTTAATTAAGTGCATCACCCAGGTATTTAAAGTGTACTTTTTCTATGTGGAGTTTTCAATGTGAACAAACTTCTCGCACTATTTATACTAAGAAACGTCTTAGTGCATTATGCGATTTGGGGCACAACCCGTTTTTCTTAGTAAACATGCACTACTAGACGGAAGTTTTTTGTGCGTTTTTTCATTCCACTGGTCCATTATTATTTTTTCTAAAGCACATTCAATGGACAGGACACTTCACGGGAGAGGAATTGTGAATGGCATTGAAGTGATGTAACGATGCTGGTAGGTCACATGACAATGACAACATGATAAATCAGTATGACTGGATATGTCAGTATACTTTTTAACGGTCATCCAATACTTAAAATAGAGTTTGAATTATCAAACGCAACCATACAGTCATGTGAATACGGTCTGCATGTAGGCAAGACAGATCATTAATGAGATCTAGGAGAGCAATTTGATTAAATGGAGACTATTTGGAAACGTTCTTAAATGTCTTTATTTTTCTAATGAGAAGTAGATCTTTTCTAACATCTCATGTTTCTTCAAGGGTTTTTGAAGAGATCTCAACAGTGCCTCAATCAATCCTTAGATTTTACAAGATACCATTTATTTTCAGAATTAATTTAATTATAAACTTAAATAAACCAATCAGAGCACATTGTGCTTTTCAGAAGGAGGGGCTTCATACAGACAGGAACGAAACAGAGCGTTGATGACAGACTGGGAAGAGAGGTGCTGCAACAATGTCAAAATATGTGAAAAATAATGTGTTTTGGAAAATTCAAGCATGAAAACCTATTCTAGACCCCAAAAACAAATCCAATACTTTAAAAAAGGGAATAATAGGTCCCCATAATTAACATATTTTTTCCTCTCTTAAATTTGATCCTGTGCTGTTTTAATAGCAGTGTCATCAGGCTTTTATGTCCCGACTATGGAAGCCCAAGATATGACCTGTGCTCCTTGGCTTCTTGAACACCTGCCTTTTTTATCTTATGTACAAAGCCTTACATAAACATACCATGTTTTCCAGCAGTCTAACAGAAGCCCAAATGAAGACATTTAGCTCTTTATAAGTTTTTCCCAATAGATTTTTCATGTGCGCGTTCTTGATTGCTACTTTATATCACCCCAGACTTAACATCCTTTTTTTCAATGGACTCTACAAGGCTTGGATTTGTGAGTTTTAAAAAGAGACCGAAGTAATGAAAAGCAAGAAAGATAGAAAAGGGAATGGATTCATGAAAGCCTGAGTGCAGAGTTCCCTTTCTCAGAAGAGGAGAGGTGAGTTCTGAATAGATGGATCTGAGAGGGCAAGGTTCTTGTGTTATGGGTTGGCGGCCCTGTTGTCAGGAGGCAGGTTCGTTTAATGCATCCTGGGTATTGATTCTTTCCCACTCTAAATGTAGAGCACATGCCTTTTTATTAAAGTAAGCAGCTGGTCAATGGGCATAACCAGTAATGGGAATTGACTTTCTGCTAATTACCCAAACGCAGAGCATTAATGCAGACTCATAATGGAAAAGAAGCACTTTAAACCTCGAGACGGTGTGTAAAATTTGAAAGATCACTACTCTTTCCTTTTTCCCCTGTCTTTCAATGAAAGCTAAATGCACTCCTATATATATATATATATATATATATATAGTGTAAAAAATATATATTGTAAAAAATATATGATCAATAAGTTTTGACAACATATGTTTTTACATTGCTCATCAAATTAAGTAAAATCTTTTTTTCAGTCTAGTATAGGCCTACTGAATGCATAACATAATATGATTTTTTTTTTCATATTGTGTGCTGAAGTAACAGGAAAACAGCATCAGTGAAGATGCATGAAAGTTATGAAAGTTAACTATAGCATTGGTCTCAGTACGTAACCTTGGCCAGGGCATGGGAGGGAGAAATTCAGTGTGAAGACCTTAAATTATATGTCTGCGATCACAAGAAGATTAAGTATGGCATTAGCCGTTATTTATTATTTAAACAGGTGCCTGAATCAAGCGAGTGTGTCCTGTGGTTTAGCAGGCTAAAATCCCATAGGCGTTTCATAGCATGCATGAAAACCTGTTAGCTTTGGCAAAGAGGCATTACCACATGCACGTGTATTTTACTGTATGAATGTTTTCATTTACTGTAAAGGGTTTAAATCTATTGGTACTCAAAAGTTTAGTGGATTTATTTATATATATATATATATATATATATATATACATATATATATATATATATACACTGAACAAAATTATAAACGCAACACTTTTGTTTTTGCCCCCATTTTTCATGAGCTGAACTCAAAGATCTAAGACTCTTTCTATGTACACAAAAGGCCTATTTCTCTCAAATATTGTTCACAAATCTGTCTAAATCTGTGTTAGTGAGCACTTCTCCTTTGCCGAGATAATCCATCCACCTCACAGGTGTGGCGTATCAAGATGCTGATTAGACAGCATGATTATTGCACAGGTGTGCCTTAAGCCGAGTTCATACTGCACGATTTTACCCCCGATTTTGGCTCGCCGACAGGTTTTGAGAAATCGCCGACAAATGCCCGAAATCACAGGCAAATCGGTGCTCGTTCACGCGAGTGACAATCACGCAGTGTGAATGAGCAAAGACGCGATCTGAGAGAATCGCCAACGAGTCGCCGACACCCGTGAGATATTTGCCATGCTAAATATATGGACCTGTCGGCGATTCACAATCCTGCTGTGTGAATGTGTTCTGACTGAAAACTACATCGGCGATGACCGACAGCCAATGAGAGAGCAAGATACAGGACAGCAGGATGTTCGGGGAGGAGTTAGACCAGCATATCAGTATTTTAATAGATATATTTACAATTATATCAAACAGAAACAAAGTAGCCTACACATTTGCTTGACCAGCAGCACATTGCAAAATAATTTTTTTTTTTTACCCCCAACTCTCTTTGCAGAACACACAATCCTTGCTCTCGTCTCCCCAACCATTGATTTCCTCCTGCATAATCTGTTTTTCTTTTCTCCTTTTCACTGCAAATCAGCGCACAGACAATTGGGATCGCAAGCTTCTTGCAGGCTATAATTTTTAATAACAATTTGAGTCTCGCGTGAGAAATCCGGTCTCACGCACGCGTGATCTTGCGTTATTTCCTTATCACTTCTCGCGTGTTTGGTTGTGAAACGTAGTTTGCAGACCAGGCAGAAGTTGTCGACGATACTTTCTTTTGTAAAGTCATGCAGTGTGAAACCTCCTGTCGCCGAGCCTTCGTGCAGTGTGAACACAGCAGCAACAGAATGCTACCCCAGATAGTCACGCAGTGTGAAAAGAACAGTGACCTGACTATTTTAAAAATCGTGCAGTCTGAACTCGGCTTTAGGCTGGCCACCAGTCAGTATCTGGTGTGACCACCATTTGCCTCACACAGTGCAAAAATATCGCATAGAGTTCATCAGGTTGTTGATTGTGGCATGTGGAATGTTGGTCCACTTCTCTTCAATGGCTGACCAACATTCCACAGGCCACAATCAACAACCTGGCCACAAAACTTGCGACATCTGTGGCATTGTGCTGTGTGATAAAACTGCACATTTTAGAGTGGCCTTTTATTGTGGCCAGTCTAAGACACACCAGTGCAATAATCCTGCTGTCTAATCAGCATCTTGATATGCCACACCTGTGAGGTGGATGGATTATCTCAGCAAAGGAGAAGTGCTCACTAACACAGATTTAGACAGATTTGTGAACAACATTTGAGAGAAATAGGCCTTTTGTGTACAAAGAAAAAGTCTTAGATCTTTTAGTTCAGCTCATGAAAAATGGGGGCAAAAACAAAAGTGTTGCATTTATAATTTTGTTCAGTGTATATACACTCACCTAAAGGATTATTAGGAACCCCTGTTCAATTTCTCATGAATGCAATTATCTAATCAACCAATCACATGGCAGTGGCTTCAATGCATTTAGGGGTGTGGTCCTGGTCAAGACAATCTCCTGAACTCCAAACTGAATGTCAGAATGGGAAAGAAAGGGGATTTAAGCAATTTTGAGCGTGGCATGGTTGTTGGTGCCAGACGGGCCGGTCTGAGTATTTCAAAATCTGCTCAGTTACTGGGATTTTCACGCACAACCATTTCTAGGGTTTACAAAGAATGGTGTGAAAAGGGAAAAACATCCAGTATGTGGCAGTCCTGTGGGCGAAAATGCCTTGTTGATGCTAGAGGTCAGAGGAGAATGAGCCGACTGATTCAAGCTGATAGAAGAGCAACTTTGACTGAAATAACCACTCGTTACAACCGAGGTATGCAGCAAAGCATTTGTGAAGCCACAACACACACAACCTTGAGGCGGATGGGCTACAACAGCAGAAGACCCCACCGGGTACCACTCATCTCCACTACAAATAGGAAAAAGAGGCTACAATTTGCAAGAGCTCACCAAAATTGGACAGTTGAAGACTGGAAAAATGTTGCCTGGTCTGATGAGTCTTGATTTCTGTTGAGACATTCAGATGGTAGAGTCAGAATTTGGCGTAAACAGAATGAGAACATGGATCCATCATGTCTTGTTACCACTGTGCAGGCTGGTGGTGGTGGTGTAATGGTGGTGGGGGATGTTTTCTTGGCCCACTTTAGGCCCCTTAGTGCCAATTGGGCATCGTTTAAATGCCACGGCCTACCTGAGCATTGTTTCTGACCATGTCCATCCCTTTATGGCCACCATGTACCCATCCTCTGATGGCTACTTCCAGCAGGATAATGCACCATGTCACAAAGCTCGATTCATTTCAAATTGGTTTCTTGAACATGACAATGAGTTCACTGTACTAAAATGGCCCCCACAGTCACCAGATCTCAACCCAATAGAGCATCTTTGGGATGTGGTGGAACGGGAGCTTCGTGCCCTGGATGTGCATCCCACAAATCTCCATCAACTGCAAGATGCTATCCTATCAATATGGGCCAACATTTCTAAAGAATGCTTTCAGCACCTTGTTGAATCAATGCCACGTAGAATTAAGGCAGTTCTGAAGGCGAAAGGGGGTCAAACACAGTATTAGTATGGTGTTCCTAATAATCCTTTAGGTGAGTGTATATGCATACCCTATATATATAGGGTATGCACATTTGTAAAAGTCAAATCGCAATAAACAGTCAACCAAAGGCAAAGACTACAGTAGATATACAACTCCGGTTCCTATAGAGTGGTGCAGGTATGACGTAGTAGTAATAATAATAATAATTTGTTACATTTATAAAGAGCTTTTCTGGGTACTCAAAGCACTTTACATATGGAAGGGGGGAATGTCGACCTCAACCACCACCAGTGTGCAGCATCCACCTGGATGATGTGACGGCAGCCATAATGCGCCAAAACGCCCACCACAAACCAGCTTATTAGTGGAGAGGAGACAGAGTGATGAAGCCAATCAGTTTATATGGGGATTATTAGGAGGCCATGATGATGGGCAGAGGCCAATGGGAGAACTTGGCCAGGATGCCGGGGTTAAACCCCTATTATTTCACTAGGACATCCTGGGATTTTTAATGACCACAGAGAGTGTTAGCATTTTAGCACTTCTGGTTCCATTGTCCCAAAGTCAATGTTTTTTGTTTAATGGGTTTTTGGTTAAATGACTGGAATGAGGTCTGTGGTTAACACAAGCTCAAGAAGAAGACACGTTCACGTTTTATTCTACGACATAAAATACATCAGTATTACCCCACTCATGATTTTTTTTAAGCTTTTACGTCTGTTGAAAAAAGGCGGTTGCTAACAAGTGGCTAAATGGGACTACAGAGGCAGTCGATGAGATTAAACGTCATCACGCCATAAAGGTAAACTCAGTCCGCTTTTACAGCATCGTTGTGGATATAATTGTGCTCTTATGAACTATTCTAACTCAAACTTTCTGAGTAAATGTTTTTAGATAAAAACTGAAAGAGTTGTCAGAAGCTTAGTGGTGGTGATGTTGAAGTCGTGTTACCGTGGTGTATGTTTACAGCATATACCATTAGCTTTTTACCTCTGGCGATGCATTTAGGCTTTAAAATTCATACAATTTGTGTTCATCTGTGATAATTATCTTGATGGACAAAACATGCAAGTATCATAAACTTTTGTTGATCACAGAGCTTGTTTTTAGCTATTATCCAAAAGCCAATGGAAAAATCCTATTGCACGTGCGCATTGGCTGGTCTTTTTTCATCTTATGAGAATAAGAGCTAATATCACCTTAGCTATCTCACACCGAGAGGTCTCGTAGCAGACTATTTGCATGTCTGAGGTTTTCTTTCTCCATAAAGATAAATATTGGCAGAAATGTCATTACAGTACTGGTTGAGTTGTTCTTTTAGCTTTAATCTGATCCCTTCAACAAAGATTTATGACTTGACCAGAAATGGTGCTCAACTGCCTTTACAGTGAAACGACAACCAGATATTCAAACAAATGTGGAAAATTTTGTACTAAAACAGATATGAAAAGAAGCAATAACATAACATGCATAGCATAGTAATGTTTAGGCATCTGTATTCCTCGACAGAGATTGCAGCAGATGAATGGACGGCCCAATGTGCCGCACACGAAAATGTCTCTCTATGTTTTGTCTGGCTTATTCAGATGTAAATTTCCTTCCTTTCTCTGGGGGTGTGGA